>CM069450.1:24068326-24653554 GCA_035610835.1 Ophiura sarsii | reverse complement strand
GTTGTTTGTTTCAACTGAATAAACCCGGTGGGGTCACGTGCCCCCCTCCCCCCCCCCCCCCCCCCCCCCGTCGGCCACGGCTCCGCCAATGAAAAAGGTGAATAAAATAACAAGTTAAAAGTTAAAAAATATATGACTGTTGTTTGTTTCAACTAAATAAACCCGGGTAGGGGTCACGTGTCCCCCCCCCCCCCCCGACCCCGGCTCCGCCAATGATAAAGGTGAATAAAATAAAAAGTTAAAAGTTAAAAAATATATGACTGTTGTTTGTTTCAACTAAATAAACCCGGGTGGGGGTCACGTGCCCCCTCCCCCGGCCCCGGCTCCGCCAATGAAAAAGGTGAATAAATAAAAAGTTAAAACTATATGACTGTTGTTTGTTTCAACTAAATCAACCCGGTGGGGTCACGTGCCCCCCCCCCCCCCCCCCCCGGCTCCGGCTCCGCCAATGAAAAAGGTGAATAAAATAAAAAGTTAAAAGTTAAAAATATATGACTGTTGTTTGTTTCAACTAAATAAACCCGGGTGGTGTCACGTGCGCCCCCCCCCCCCCCCCTCGGCCACGGCTCCGCCAATGAAAAAGGTGAATCAAATAAAAAGTTAAAAGTTAAAAATATATGACTGTTGTTTGTTTCAACTAAATAAACCCGGGTGGTGTCACGTGCGCCCCCCCCCCCCCCCCCCCCTCGGCCACGGCTCCGCCAATGAAAAAGGTGAATAAAATAAAAAGTTAAAAGTTAAAAAATATATGACTTTTGTTTGTTTCAACTAAATAAACCCGGGTGGGGGTCACGTGCCCCCTCCCCCGGCCCCGGCTCCGCCAATGAAAAAGGTGAATAAAAAAAAAAGGTTAAAACTATATGACTGTTGTTTGTTTCAACTAAATCAACCCGGTGGGGTCACGTGCCCCCCCCCCCCCCCGCTCCGGCTCCGCCAATGAAAAAGGTGAATAAAATAAAAAGTTAAAAGTTAAAAATATATGACTGTTGTTTGTTTCAACTAAATAAACCCGGGTGGGGTCACGTGCCCCCCCCCCCCCCCCCCGGCTCCGCCAATGAAAAAGAAAAAGGTGAATAAAATAAAAAGTTAAAAAGATATGACTTGTTTGTTTCAACTGAATAAACCCGGTGGGGTCACGTGCCCCCCCCCCCCCCCCCCCCCCCCCCCCCCCTCGGCCACGGCTCCGCCAATGAAAAAGGTGAATAAAATAAAAAGTTAAAAGTTAAAAAATATATGACTGTTGTTTGTTTAAACTAAATAAACCCGGGTAGGGGTCACGTGTCCCCCCCCCCCCCCCCCCCCGGCCCCGGCTCCGCCAATGATAAAGGTGAATAAAATAAAATGTTAAAAGTTAAAAATATATGACTGTTGTTTGTTTCAACTATTAAAATAAACGTAAAATATATTAGGCCCTATATTAAATTATAAATACCTGAATACACCCCCACATCTGGTCAAGTCATTTAACATTAAACATTATTTGCATCGTTTCACACATTCGCTGGACGAGTCATGATATAACATGTAAGTGTGTGCCGAAAATAGATTGACCTATTTAAATTCTCCAAAGGCCACAGTCCGCACGTACACAATCGTACACCACTCCATGCGGCTGTACGAGCGTGCATGCACAGCCTAATTAGCATAATTTATTACGGCTGGTTACAACAGGTGACGAGCGCGCATTATTCATACCACATGCATTGTTTGGTGCAAAGTTTCACCCGACCCGTCTGGTACGAAAATAATTTTAGCAACATCTGTCAAAATATAGGAACATTTATGCCTTGGGTCTCCGGTTAAAAACATGGGTCCATTTCCCCCGAAAATGGGTAATGTTTGGGTCAATTTTCGTTTTCTGGCGGCACACTCCCTGACAAAAAATCCTGAGTACCCCAACCCCAAATAACCCGTGTGTAGCGGCCAAGGACTAGGCTATGAACGATTGCTTATGAAAAAAGTTGCCTCATTTATAGTTTGGAAAAAAAGTTACGGGAAACATAACATTGACTACTTTCATGATTTATGCCGATTCTTCATAAATCGAAACTATAACAAGCAGCCCTGGTTTTTACGACTAAATTTTGCAGGATTTTTAATTTTAAAAGATTCTTTTATTTTAATCGGCCTAGTTTGTGTTTGACGGACCGGGCCGTCATTCAAGTCTACAAATTGCTTTATGTAAACTGAACCTGTTTATAGCAAACGTACGTCAGACGATCAGAACTCAGAATGACTTCCCTTTCCCAAATTTTAGAATATCAATCCTCGTGGCCCGTCTGACAGTCGTGTACATGTACATGAACGTGCAAATATGAACGGCAGCATACTCGCAAGGCAGCTTCTTAGAACTAGGTCAACCACTTGATTATCCAAATTTGCGGTCTTTATTTGTGTTATTTATTTTTAATGACAACAATAATAACGATTTAATCGTGGCCCTGTATGTGGTTGAAAGCTAAGCTGCTCTGGTAATTGCACTTGTGAAAGTATGGCGATGAAATAATTATAATTCTTTTATTTTATCATGGCATGTATGGTGATTTAGGCCTTCAATGAACATTTATTTTCGTGAATATATTTGTATAATATTGTTGTCAATGAACGAAGACTTTTCCCACCATTGTAAACTATTATTACATCTTCATTAGTTCGTTCCGCGGTCAGTGATCACACATGTATCGATTTAATAAAGGGATTGTATAAGAAATTGTAAGTGGATTATTGATTGCACAAAGTTCTTCGCCCAATTAATGACAGACGGTCAACGCAGATCAACGCAGTTAGGCATTGAGCTGACATCGCGCTGAGTCTGAAATGGTTTATAAATGTCGGGGATAAGGTCAACGAACTATCATCGCGCTGTCAGTGCATTGTCAATGCAATGTCATTGCGTTGTCAATGGACTATCGTCTCAAAGTCAACGGACTATCATCTCAGTTGCGTGGTGCACTCTATTGTGAGCTGTACTGTAAGTCTTTGTTTGCAGCAGAAGACTAAAGTTCAACATACTTAATTGTGTAAACCCAATAGAAGAGTTCGTCTGCATTAAATAGCAATTTGTAGCAATCGTTTGTAATTATGGTGTTGAAAATAAACTCAAGCCCATTTCAATATTTGATTTCTGAATATTGTTAATATAGAAATAATTTAATTCTGACCATTTTCTTATCAATATGTGACCCCCATAGATGAACAGACGCTAGCAAATTCATAGCAGATTATATAGTTTTGTTGTTGGCTCCCATGCAATTACATGGACCTCAGTCATTCTTATTTTCCAGAGAACCTTGGTCAAGATCTCATTATCTTCTGTTATTACCTACTCGTGGGACAAAATTAAATAGTCAGACAGCCTTCATCATCACTGACCCAGGTTGTGAGATGCACTTTCCCATACTAACAGAGATTAATAAGAGTCTCGGAGGCACGCGGGAAACATGGCCTAAATCTCTATTTCCCCTCCATCACATTTTAAGGTGGTCAGTTTTGTGTGATTAACATTATGTTGATGTAAATTTTGAAGTGTTAGAGTCCTTACTCTTCGATATCGACTCCCAATCTAATTATGAATAACGTATATTAAAGGCGATGAAAAAATCCTGTTCTACGGGAAAACGGACTTCCCAGGTATTGTCAGTCAGGCTGGTTTTTTTTTCTCGGGAAAAGTCTTGGTTCATAGACGTGTGTTTTATGGATTTTCTACCTCGCAATATTATAAGATCCATCCAAAGTATTGGGCTATTCCAGAAAGAAGGTGCCCCATATAGAGGGGTAAAAAAAATCGGTATTTCAGAACCCATCTATAGGGGATCGTCTATATAGGATACGGATTCTTCAGAAATTGCTTCGAAGGAGGTAAAATTCCGGATTTCCAACGCTTCGGGAGGGGAACAAGTTCGGATTTCCGATTAACACTAGAAGCTAAAAAATCCGTAAATCTAAACCCCTCTATAAGGGGTGTGACCATCCTTTTTGGAATAGCCAATTAACGCCGTGAAATTATATGGAAATATGATATGAAGTTCTCGTCTCGTCTGCATCATAAGACCAAATTTCGAATTACCATTTTTCGTGGTAATGTATATATATAGTAAAAGACGCATAGACCATTATGCAGGTGGTAATGTATATATAGTAAAAGACGCATAGACCATTATGCAGAGACGTATACTTTGCCAACTTGAACAAAGCAACATTCAGCGGTGTATTGTGTGCGTGTGAAGGGAAAGAAGTATGTAAATCTCATATTGAACTATGACTCATGTGTATATAAAAGTATACATTTTTGGAAAGGAAATGGATCAGAGAATCCAAATTTGGCATCAATTTTGACCAAAAATGTTGATTTTTTTTGGAGTAAATCACAAAAAATCTCTTTTTTGACCCACATTGTTTCAACAAAGCTAACAATGAGTAAAAAATGCCCAAATCGCTTGATGATGATGTAAATCGCTTTATGTTGATGTAAAGACACGAACTTCTTTTTTTTTTTAACCTAATCTAATCTTTTTTGAAAATTTGACTAAAAAATGCCACAATAAATACCACTCCATTTGTTTTCACTTTTTTAGCACTTTTTGGTTAAAATTTCAAAAAATATTGGATTAGGTTATAAACAAAAGTTCGTATCTTTACATCAACATCAAGCGATTTGGGCATTTTGTATTCAAAATTATTTTTGTTAGCTTTGTTCAAAAAAAATTGGGTTAAAAAAGTGAATTTTGATATTTTCTCAAAAAATCAACACTTTTGGTCAAAATTGACGCCAAATGTGGATTCTCTGATCCATTTCCTTTCCAAATATGTATACTTTTATATGCATTTGATTAATAGTTCAATAATAACAGTACCCACAACATTAAACAAAAAAATCAAAAACTTCCTTGAGTTCCCCCTTAAATGAAACGAGATTAACATAAGATCATATGGGGCTCAGGCAAAGATCCCATTTACGTCGCCAAGTTTGATTCTTATGGATTTATTATCCTGAGACGCAACGATATGAAATTGGCTAAGGGCTACCTTGAGCTTGCCGATGATTAAATATGGCCGTTAAAACGAATTCAATGAGATTTGATCAGCTTCTTGTATACAAGAATATCAACCTCTTAAATCTAAATCATTTTTGGTTACTTTTGAACTAAAGATAGAATACACATCCGAGCCCTTACTCTGTTTTAAAAATATTATAAACATTTGTTAATTTTCCCTTTTCAATATAACCTGAAATGTCCACTAAAATATGCTATGTGCCTTAACATATGGCAATGTTTTAGTTCTCGTATTAAAATTGTGTATGTATTCTTGTAATAGCAATCTCCTTATTATAATCGGCGCAACGCTGTAAAACAATACCATAGAGACGCATCCTCAAATCAATTTGGCTACCGTTAATAGTACTTTCAGCAGATGTTTGGTTATTTGGTCGATTTGTCTCAATCAGAGAACATACTAGTGACGTAACAAGCCAGCCAGCTTTAATGATATTTAAGCATGCAAAAGTGTGCGAATCACGCAACGTGTATGCAGATAAGGTTTAAAGCTTTTTCTCTTTGCAATCAACTACATGCCTTCATTACATTAAAACTATTGCTAACATCTGGAAATCTGATATTAAGTCATCAAGATAAGCGCCATTGTAATTTGGGAAGAACTCGTATATCAAGTCATACGATTTATTCGTCTGCATCAGAAAACTAAAGTTCAAAATACAACTACTTCAAATTAATGTCCCCTGAAAGTTCTACAGGGTCAAATGGCAAAAATGCTCAAATTATGGTGTAATGTATATCAAACTGTTCCTGAGATCATAAGGAGCAAAAGTAAATGGTTGTTTGCTAAAGAGGTAACATAAGTCAAATTGAATAATAGGCCTACTATCGAATTTAGTCATTTCAATTACAACAAATTTAAAACGCATGGACTAACGTTCATAGCACTGATTGTGTCAGGAAAAATGTACGCAAAAATCAAACAAACTATATTTTTCTAACTCGTATCTGCCCTTAATACATGAAACGAGAAATGACGCAAGATCATAGATAGGCAGAGATTTCTGTTTATGTTTCAATGTTCGGTTTTCAAGGATAGCATTTTCTATAAATATAACGATTTGTAACTATCTTCGGGCTATACTTAAATTTGCCGATAATTCAAAATGGCTGTCAACATTACTATCCTCGAGATTCGATCAAGTTTTTGCATTGAAGATTCTTCACCGTATCTTTTCTTATTTAGCTCCGAAGACATCCATAATGGCTTTGAATGCAAGGTGGTTGTCTACGGCATCAGATATAATCCGTAGCAGGGTTATTCTTCGGTAAATGTCACATTTCATGTCCCGATACTTTGAAATCCTATATCTGGTCATTTCGTCACTCTTAACGACATCTTTTTGTGTATTTCTGTTCTTTTTGTGTATTTCTGTTCATAAACATAATCCCCATCATACCAAAATCATACAACGCTGGAGAATTATTTTGTTATATAACATTTATCCAATGTTTGATGCTAATACCCTTCAAAACCCCATGTTCCGATGGTTACGCTTACAATTTCCGATTGCCATATTAATTTGGTGGAAGAGATTTTCGTCATGAAAATACTCATAAACGCTAGTTATTTACGATTTAATTATATTTCATCCATCCAAATATGGCATTATAGGCCTATTGTAGCTTAATTTACCAGTTTGTATCGGGAAATTTCTATCCCGACGTGTTGTGTCATATCCGTCACAGACATATGCAGCGCCGTATCATTTGTAATAAAAGGAGAATATAGGCACTGCTTTGACCGTTTGAACTTACCGCACAGGTACGCGCTATTATTAAGCAATACATCAAAAAACCTTTTTTCTCGAAATATGTGCGTATGTTTATTCAGTGTCATAGCGTCCCAACCCTTAAGATGGTCATCTGCGTCACGTCATCTCCGTCACATTCTAGTCATCTCAGTCACATTATTGTTGATTTTCTGCGTAACGGATATGACCGAGCACCGTGACGGATATGACTTCCACATGCAGTCATCTCCGTCACATGAGTAGTTGATGCTCGTAATGTGTAAAGTAATACAGCATTGGACACAATTATCAGTTGTAATTTATTAATAAACAGTGTTCTCATGCTAACATAGCTGAAATGTATGTTCACTAAGAGGGTGTCGATGAAAAATAAAGTGACAGTCAACATTTTAACCAAAATCGGTACTTTTTGAGGTTGTAAATTTTGCGAAGTTATAAAATCGGTATGTTATACTGAATCAATAAAATAGTTGGATTTATTTGAAGAGAATACTCTTTATTTTTTAGTTTGGGATATGTATGTCAATTTCTAGTCTTGAATCATATACATTTTCTAATTTTTATACTGAAAATGTGACGGAGATGATTCTATCGTGTGACCAAATTTCACACAATAAGGGACAAAATCAATAACATATCCGTAAAGATTGTGCCAAACATGTTTTTAATATGTTACAGATATTTATCTTTGTGAAAAAATATTCAAAGCTAGAAAAATTTGAAATTTAAATCCGAGTTTCTTGAGTCCTTATTTTCCGATTTTAAAAACGAGTTTGAATCTGATTGGATCAGATGCAGATGTAATGTTTCAACAGATATGTTCCTACTGACAATTAGGATGATACGCGTACGATTACATAATATGTGTGGGCACTGCAGTGTATAGCTTAAGGCATTTCCATCCTGACATATTCAGGATTCACCTTCAATGCTTTGAAACTATGATCAATATCTGGAAATAGGATATGAAATCATCAAGATGCGCCTTTGTAATTTGAAAATGGCACGTGTATCAAGTCGCAAAAATGTGTGTCCTGCATCAGAGGAGCAATTCCGAATACAATTACTAGTACTTCACAGTAATTGTGTAAAGGTTCACAATACAATTATTTAAACGCGAATGTTGTAATTGTTGCAGATATCTCATTTACCAGAGGAGTAAAGTTCAGAATACAATTATACTTAAACTTCATTGTGTAAAGGTTGATGCAGACGTCTCGTTTATCAGAGAAGCAAAAATCAGAATAAAATTATTTAAATTAAAGTAATTATTGTAAAGTATCGGATGATACTGGAACACAATTTGGTGTTCCAGTCTCGATCGATACTGAAACAGTAAATTCGTATACTAGTATTTGGGACCTAAATTATACTTTTCCCAAGTCATTTTTTGTAATTGGTTGCAGATGTCTCGTTTACCAGAGTAGCAAAGCTAAGAAAACAGTTACTTAACAGTTATTCTGTAAAGTTTTCAGATGTCTTGTGTATCAGAAGAGCAAAGTAAACTTCCGAATACAATTGCTTAATGTTGTAAAGGTTCCAGACATCTCGTTTTACATAACTATTGAAATCAAGAGTTTTAATTGCAAATAATAAATTAAAAACGTTGAATTGAAGTAGAGACGTAAGCGAAAGATCATATCAATTGAGAGGTAGCGTGTATATCGCCCTTAGATTGAAGGAGAATCGAAACAAGATCTTAGACAGATCTAAGGCAAAACCTGAGGTTTTTTCAAGGGTTTGCAAACGATATCCCACCCTCATTGATATTACTATCTCCTATATACATCGCAAGCTTTCCGCACAATTGTAAACATAATTCAATTTTAGGGGAAGAAACATAATCTTTAGAGTTGCTTGTTCGTTATTTAAAAGAATTGGAACATGTACGGGGCTATTAAGCAAAATCACGACTTAGTGTCTGTTCCATTCCCTTTCAGATTTCAATCGCCATTTTTATGAAATCTTCTATCGTGTAAGGATTAATTATCCATATGCGAGCATGCAATGTTTGGTTTAGAGTAGCATATTGTTTACCAATATGGTATTTAACAAACATGATGATTTTTTCACTTAAATTACATTTTTAAATTTGCTTCAAAAAATAGAAAAATAAACATGACACCGGTTCAAACTAATCATTTGCACTCGAGAACAATCTATATATATTTGTTGAAAATGCGAATTTTAAGACATATATCGTAAGACGTGTTACGACATATAACAATAAAGGCTCTTATGATATTACTGTACTATTTATAGAACCAGACCCAACGGGAATGAGACATATTATAATGATGGATACTATGCTTTAATAAATCTGATCGGTCCGGAAACTGTTCGCATAGTTTAAAAACATGCCCCGTAGCTGAAGTCACCTCAGTAACCTATATTACGGGTGATGCATTATTAAAGTGCATGATAAATCTATTATTTTCTTCCCATTACAATTTAATTATATTCAATAAAATTGATTACAATATTATTGTTGATAATAAGGTGTGTTTCAAAATAAGGTGTGTTTCATAATGTATTGGTGCTTTTGCAATGTAAACAGTTTTATAATATTACATCGTGTTGTCGAAAGAAGTCTAACATAAACGAGAGCTGGTCATTTTGGAACGTATAAGGAACGATTTAGGTGAAGATTAAGTAACGTTTTTTGAAACCGGTGTGAAAGGTACCATGGTCCCCTGGAGCTATAGTGCGGCCTCCGTAGACATGATGAAGCGTGAAGCTAGTGATGTGTGTAGGGAAGAGTGCCCCTACCAACTTACAATGTATACGTAGGGCGGACTATGGTTCCGGGTGACTGTGTCTCCTACTACACCTGGCTATTATAAAACACTGTGACATTTATGAGGTTATCATTTTACCTTAGTATGGAATTGGTCTGGACAAAATCTATAAATGAGTGATGTACAAGGACTCACGAATAACTTGGAACATAATCCACTCATAAAATAGGTCAAGTAATTCGATCTCAAGTACAGTCTGTATTACCAAAAAAACGGAATTTAGTAGAAGTGGTTAACCTTATTCGTGTCCTCTATAATGAATATAATCATTTTAAGTAGAGAAGTATTTCAAAAGAAGAAAAAAATGAAAAACATAGATTGCGAATACTTTTCTAGTGGCTTTGCTAAAAAAAACCTGAGTTTTAATACAGTTTTGTCTGAATGTCTTGGTCGAAGTCACAATACCTTAGCATTCTTGACAATAAAAGAAATCATGACGATTTTTACTTAGTATAGGCTGATGAAGACATCCATAGCAATAAAAAACGTGACTGGAATCTGCACATTTTTGTAACATTAGATAAACTTGTAAATCCTCTCTTCGGGAAAAAGATTGTAAATAAAACGGCACTAATCTCCTAAAATAATTAACATTTCATCCCAGCCTGGCACCCAATCGGACAGTTCAAGACAAGTCAATCCTCCTAAAGTACGAACGTGACGTCAGAGTTTATTCCAATGAGTATCGCTTAATAACGGAGTTCTAATGAGCATGATAAAGCGCTAGCACGGCAATCCGATGGCCCAAGGGTAGCTCCGTAGACACAGACAGGCGTATGCACTCGCCTGATTGAAGAAAAATCGTGGCATTAACAGGTTTTTCAATTGTCACTGGACGAGTAATAACGAATGCGTCTGTCTGTTTGAGAGTAAGGGAGGTCTCAATCTGAATGTACCAAAGTCATCACTATTGTGTCCAAAAAGTCAAAATGGCATCGCTCTACAACACTGCAACAATGTTATTGAACAGTTTTAAAAGGGGGTTCTTCAAGAACCCTGCTTAAACAAATTTTGCTTATTTAAACATTTGTTTGAGCAGGATACTTGAAAAACAGCAGTTGTTAAAAAGTGTTAAACTCCGTTTTTTCACTTCAGCTCTCAATTTAATACTTCATTGAACAGATGACAGAGTTGTTCTTCGGATACATTCGGGCACATTTTGAATGAGACCTCCCCACAAGCAGGTGGCTAAGCACTGATCGAAACAGGTGATTACTACGAATGAGGTGTCGTTAGAAAGATGAACACATCAGCTTTACATTGATATGAAAAACCCAATATGAATAGATCCGTTGTTAACGAGAAAGCGTTCCAACGTTAAGTAAAAGTACTATTTGCTTGTATTTTTTTATTACATCTCCACATATTGTTAATATTTCAATATATAAAGATAACAATCGCTGCACAAAATATTTCCGTTAGTCTACTTGCACCTGTCATAACCTTCAGATCTCTGTTGGAAGCGAACAATCGATCAATAATCATAGTAGGCCTACTCTCATCTAAAATATATGTCCAGTAAAAACCATACTCGTAAACGAGTTTTCTCGTACACCGAGTGAAGCTAAAGGGAAAATCGAGCTCACAAATACACTGAGACCGAGATGACTTAGCGAACTATAGGATGTTTCCATTTGAGGCATATCTGCTACGCTAAAGATGAACCCCTTCTCTTCATTGGTACACTCACATTGGGTTACGACAATGGTTGTGTCCACTCATTTCAAAATAAGGAAAATAATAGATTAACAAAATTCCAATTAATAATTAACAGTCGCCTCGTCCCTTGTTTGCAGACTTGAGACAGGAATATAAACATTGATTGCGAATGGCATGTTGTAATCGGTATTAGATACGCAGGTCGTACCCGTTACACAGGGTCTTGTCGTGTCTAATTTGCATTCCAGGAAAAGAATAACATCAAAGTGTCTATAATTATGAGCTATCATGCACCCGCTGACAAGTTTAATTCTCCTGAATACACTGTGATGTCATGCTCGTTGAGTATTTAATCATCATACGTGAAATATCAGATAAGTTAATTACTGTGGAGTTTTGTTCTTACTCTTTATTGTTCCCATAGTGACAGTATAACAAGGATTTTTAGTGGAGCCATGTTCCTCGTCCCCTTTTCACCAGTCACCTCAATCCCCATCCCGGTTTGTTCCAAATAAATGAAAATGTCGATTTTTGATGTGAAAATGACCTAAGAAATGTGCTAAATATTGAACTGAAAATACATAGTTTCAAGGATGTGTTTGTTACCCACGTCTTCCCCCACGGTTATATGATTGACACATTTATACGTTCATAGCATGCATACGTTTCTATTTAGAAGCACCGTACCAATTAACTTGTGCTTTGCAGTATCAATCCTTCATAAATAGACATTCATTTTCAAAATGGGACGTACGCTGAACACCAGATTCAATCGTAGATTTTAGAGAAATGTAACACTTTCGACAATAGATCTAATTTTCTGATTTGGTTTCGGAAATGAGATATATTCATTTCCCCGTAGGCTATGATCACATTTTCCATGAAATCCATTTTCATGCAATGTCAGTCGTAGTGCTTATGTTAGAATTGCCATTTGAATTTGTTGGCATCAACAAAAAGTAATTGCATTGATGTTAAATTCCATGCACGCATCACATAGTATTACATTTAATGAATAAATAACTCATCTAGATTGATAAACAGAACCACGTTTAGCAAATGACTACCTGGATTTTTCTCTATCTCCAATCTCACGAGAGGTAACGACTACATTTCCAATGGCAATACATGATCCGGATCTCATTTATGTATGATACTGATTGGCCATTCATCACACCCACAATAAATATCATTTCTTTCCTCCTCGCAATACTCACTAAAAATATCAAAAGGTAAAAACTACCTTCTGTCAAACTAGTTATCAAATCATCTCCTCTGTCTCTGTCTGTCCTATCAACTCGTCGGAGCTACGCCATCTACGACGACGTCAGCTAGCAACAGGAAATTCCATTCCTGTTGTCACTAGATAGAGTTGCCAGTCTAACGAAGCTGCTAGTTTAAACAGTGAAACGTAACTATAAAGTGAGTAATCTATCACCATATGTTGGATTTGTCCAAAATAAAATAAAATCACATATTTAAGTCGAATATTACTGTAGGCATATACACAAAACTTTCTTTCATATTTCGCATTCACTCTACTATGAGTTTGTAATAATGGGAGATGCATTATAAAAACCATTTTGTTTGTCAAATGATCACACGAAAACCAGTTTTACATGCATCGCATAATTGAATTTTCTTCCATATTTGATATTGGATTGTTTTCTATAGATATTCGTAGAGAAGATGTACTGTTATTGTAGAATCCTCATTAGGTAGGTGTGGGATTGATTGAGGATTCGATGTAGTTATTAACCCATCATTGTATGTGAGACATTTATTATCTCATCATTGTATGTGAGACATACGTGATAAAGGGCAATGCACTTTGTTCTATGGGGATTTGTATGATTTAGGCCTATGTATTGCATATTTGTAATGATAAAAATAATTATCTAGAATGGACTAGCACTAATATTAGAGGGCATGTTTAAAAGGGCATTGAGAGACTGCCGAGAAAAATTAGAATTTAGAAGAAAGGAATTGTTTCAATAGATAAGGTACATAGGAACTCTGAAATGTAATGATTTATGGGAAAACAGTTGAATAATGGCACTAGATTGAAATTTGTTTGAAGCAAGTATGTGGTGAGTGATGCTGATAATTTCGATATGATGTACATCGAAATTACCAAATCGTTTACATGATAGACGGCGAATTAAGGTAAACGGTTTCAGATGGAAGTTAGTATATTCCTAAACTCCATAAAACAATGATTTCTAGACAAATTGAGGGCGACTCCCATATCTTTTTCTCAGTGTCTAATTTCTTAAAATGCGAAACGAGATGTTCCGCAAAATGCGCACCCCTACATGTGTTACCCCTAACTTGTATTTTTGAAGACAATTTCAATACTGCACCACCTGTGTCTTGCCAGCATTTTCACCGCTGTCCTAAGCATGGCTCTCTAGTATGGATGTAACTAGAAGCCCTATATATTACTTTTGAAAAATGTTGTTGTGTTAAGGAATTCTAACTTTAAACTTCAATTTGTCATAGAAACTAGTGCTATATCATATTTTGTAAAATCATAAGTTCAAATTTCGAGAAAAAGCGCATTATATTATCCGAAGAGCAGATTTTAGTTTTAAAACTAGCCCAAATCTGGCAGAAAGTCACCACGAGTACCAAGTCATGCGCCTGCGTGATTGCTACCAGTTACACAGCTGCCACTATCAAGGTCCCATAGCATGCGGTCTATGGTGTTGGATGGATGTAATTCTTGGATGGAACTTTAGAGCCCAACACGAGACTTTTTATAGTTCCTGTGTTAAGAAATTAAATGTTCGAACTTCAATTTGCTTATATACTAGTGCTATTACAGTTTTTTTCAAATCAAAAAAAATAAATATCAAATTTCGAAAGAAGTTACGATATAGAGCAGATTATAGATTAAAAATTAGCCCAAATGGGGCTAAAGGTTGACACATGTGGCAAGGCACATCGCTGGAGTGTTAGACTTTTGTTCACACATAAATACTAGCGTCATGATCAGTTCAACCTGTCAAAGTTGGGCTTAAACAGGCAAAAGGAACTTAACGATTGACCCTCTTCCTCCTGAGACGTTTGTGTAACACTGTAACTTGAGGGGGAGTCCCCCTAAAAATCCAAACCGAGGTGCACAGTATGCTTATTGACCGACCTGTTGTATTCGTCTATAATGTGAAATATAGGCTTATAAGTAAGTGAGGGAAATTATGTTTCTTACATAGCCTATACTATAAGATTCAGGACCACACAATTAAGATATTTACAAATTGTAAGGTGGCAACCCCCCCCCCCCCCCCCCCCCCCCCCCACCTCCTACACCACACCCCTACCCTCGGATTTTGACGGCTTACCTTACCCTAATTTTTTCCTGTCGAAATGAGCGCAAAGGATGTAAAAGCGATCACTGTCCTTAACCACCCACCCACCTTCGGGATAACGAGGGTTAACATATGTTATGTAGGAACACGTGAAGACAGATCGTCCATCACTGAACCTGATAATACAGATGTATGGTCTTATGCATTATTTTGTCTACTGACAATATTAAAAGAAATTCTTTATTTTTGCATTATATTTTGTTAACGTAAAATATTATGATCGAAATTGTGCCGCCAGTTTAAAAAGTAACAAATATATTCTAGCCATGGACCTAGTAAAGTCCGCTTATCTTGATTAGGCCTATACATTAATATTATATTGTTCACCTTTGACAGACTTGGTACTCTTGGCAAAACATGGCATTCAGACCCTTTCGAATGGATTCTAGGCATGGGACAAGTTATGTCCACGTATCTTGATTATACATTTGACATTATATTGTTTACATTTTGCGGACATAAAGTGCGAGTCGGTTGATCTCACTTAGATAGTTTGTATTACTCTTGGCAAAACATGGCATTCGGACCGCTTCCCATCAATTAAGTTAAATCAACGTTGAAACTCGATAAACAGTGTCTGTCGGCGATAAACTCTGTTTATCGAATTATTATACATTGAGCTTGCCACACTAACTATCGTACTCCGATTCATCCAGGGTATAGGGTATCGTCGTGTCTATATTATTTTCCAGGAAAGAATGACATAAAAAACGTCACTTCTAGATTCATCTTTAATCACGAGCGATCATTCACCTGCTGAAATTGAGCTCACCGGAAATGTCATGTTCGATTGTTCGTTCAGTGTTTTATCATCATATATCGTGTAAAACAAAGTTTTTACTCCACCTCTAAGGCCGTGGTTGTTGACACTGTATGACATCTACTACACATAAGTTTCAATCTATTGCAAGACTATATTTGTTGAAACTGTTCGTCATTTACCAGTCAGCTGTAGAACGGGGCCTCGTTTCAATTGAGGGCACTCTAAAACGGCGGGTGTTACCTAACTAAGGTAACGCACACCCGTCAATTTGCGCAATGATTGAATTTTCGCCTTTTACCCCCAATTATCTTCATACAAAGTAACTATCTATAGTAATCTATAAAGTATGTCTTTCTTGACCGGTTTGCTGCGATGAAACCACCATTTTCTAGACGAGATTACACCATTTTATAAAATGTTTATGGATTTTAGAAATTACTGTGACGTAAGGCCGTTCCCTTGGAAACGCAGTCCAGTTCCCAAGCCCGCCCTCTATTGAAAAGTGTTTTTGTTCGTATTCCGGCGGGCGACGGACTTCCGTCACTTGATGAATCGCCGTGTAAAAAATGACGGCAGTGCGTCACTAAATAATAATAATAGTCGGTTTTTATATAGCGCTTTACACAGTGTGGAACACTGTCTCAAAGCGCTTTACATTGGCTAATTATTATCGCTCCCATTTACATCATCTATCTGGCAGCCGGCTAGGCGCACTTTTAGATGATAGCAGCTACCCAAGTTTAAATAGAGCGCCCTCAATTGAAACGGGGGCCCGTTGTACAGCTGACTGTTTACTATAGTTACAAAGTTGATCTTCATGATTGTTTACACGTGGCCTAGGCAATTGTTGTTTGTTTGTTTGTTTGTTTTTGTCCATAGATCCCTTCCAAAGGGTAGGGTTGGTCGGTTTGAATGTAATTCATTTTTTACAAAACACATTCAAAAGATGTATGGTTAACTTTAAAATAATTGTTGAATAAGATGTGAATGGGAATGGGAATATTTTACTATACATCGCTTCATTCATGTTAAAACAGTTTAGGAGAGTAAAGAAACAGTTTCAAAATATTGTAGTGTATTACCGAAAAGCAACATTTTGGAATTTCCAAAATTAGGGTCAGTATTCATTTGTACAGTAAACGCTTAAAATACTAATTAGTTACCTTACTATACATGTAAACAACTCCGCCAAACAATCAAGCCTTATCAGTATAGCGCCAACAAGGCTATGCCAATCAAAGTTAAGTGGCTTCCGATCGGCAAGTTAAGTGGCACACCCCTGGCCTTATGTTCAGTTTCAGTTTCAGTTTTATTTGTTTCCATCTCGGTAATATACAATAACAGCGGTTTATAAATACAAATATACAAGAGATGTGGATACCAATCTAAAACGCAGAGCGTGAGGAAGATGGCACCCAATGATATAATAATTACAATAAATAAATAATAGTATATAACATAATATCAATAAAATGGAGTAATACATAAGATGTAAGTTACAGTAACAGATTATGTTATACGGATCGTTGATACAGTGTATGAGATTACTATAATTATTAGATATACACTGAATGTGTGTATACATTAAAAATGAGGATGCAGGACAAAAACATCGGACAGACATTTACATTATATTATTAATTTACTTAATTGAAGCGTACTCGTATGGCAGGCCCAATCGTCCAGTACCTCGTAAAACCAAGTTTTTCGCCGAAAAACTTGGTTTATCGATTGAAGATCCAAGTTTTTCAAGTGAAAAACCAAGTTTTTCTCGAAAAACTTTGTTTATCAATTGAAAAACCAAGTTTTTCGACAGCTAGGCGAAAAACTGGTTTTCGATTTGAAAAACCAAGATTTTCAATTGGCTGGAGAAAATCTTGGTTTTTCGATTGAAAAAACAAGTTTTTCAACGCGGAACGTAAAATAATTAGATAAACTTGGTTTATCAAAATGATAAACCAAGTTTTTCGAATTATTGGATATTACACTAAGATAAACTTGATTTTCAATCGAGAAACCAAGCTTTTCAACGCGGAACGTAAAATAATTATAAAAACTTGTTTTTTCAAATTGATAAACCGAGTTTTTCGAGAAAAACTTGGATTTTCACTTACTGGACATTGGGCCTGCCATATTCTCGTTGTTAAACATTTCAGAGCGAAATTGGATTAGGATGTATTTTTAGGTGAGTTTTAAATGTAGCAAGTGATTTGCAGTTTTTAAGAGTGATGCTCATATTATTCCAAATAAGTGACCTTGGGATCTGAAAGTATTCTCAGCCAGTTTGGTATTTAATTACTGAACGTATTATTTTATTCCTTTTCTCTTACTGGTAATTTACATTGGTGTACGGATTGCACTTTAGTTTTTGTTTATGTACCAAATGCTATGACAACCAGAGTAGGTGTTATTCAATGATGTGATTTCTCGTTAGATAACCACCCCACACAATAAAGATATCACACTGTTCACACATAAAACATGTAAAAGGGAAATGCATTCGGCCATTAGCTAAAATAACATAAGTACTTGTCGAGACTAAATTTAGCTCATGTTCGGAGCGAAGCATGTTTACATGTGCATCTAGAAATAAATAAAACAATGAACATGTTTAACGGTATTATTTAAACGAAACTCAAGGCCATAAAAAGCAGTAACTTTTGAGATTTTAAAAAATAGATTCGCAGCCTTTTTCTCAGACGACGCCGGTCACGTTTTGCCTAAATGTTCAATACGTATAGGTTACACACGTTATTGTGGATACCTATCGAAACATTCTAAATATTATATTCCTAGGCACAACTAAAGGAAATAATCCCAAAACCAAATTCAAATGCAGTCTAAGTTTCTTTCCTTGATTTCTTGACATCTTTCCAAGTTAAACCGATCTTCAAGAACAAGCCCGGTAATTTCAAACTAGCTGCTCAAGTGTGTTATATTATTTCCGGGCTACTTCTAAACACTGCATCGTGACCTTTTATGAAATTGAAAGTGGTTAACCTAATGAATGTCGTCTATAATAATTATAACAATTAAGTGCTTTACTATAAACCCGGGACTGTAAAGTTGATCATAAAGATTAAACATTAACTTTGCCGCTTCAACCGTTGATGTCATTGATGTTTACCTTGCCCAACCAACAAGTAACCCGGGGCAAGTAATACTGAGTTATACATATGCACGACTCGATCATCATTCCACTATCGACCAGTTGGTTATGCTAATCTAACATCTGCCTATTAATTAGCCGAGGCTGCGTGTTGCAAACCAATGCAGTAAAAAAACTGTGAAAATCAGTTTCTTAACCCTACCTTAACTGCGTACTCCAAAATACTCCAATCAAGCCTATCTACACTCGCATGTGCCGACGGTTTTCGATGACGTAATTAACCGAACCTATATAGTGAACGCAGTATACTGCGCGAACGAGTAACTGTGAGCCGTGTCTTGCCTGTGGGGCCGGGGTTTCGGGTCCGGAGGTTGACTTTCTTTCCAACGATATCGGTTTTGTAGCAATCACAAGTTCTTGGTCACAATCATACAATGCTTAGTAGTGATGATTTTGGAACCACCCTAAACTCTCAGAAAGGTTGCTGAGCACTGAAAAGTGATTGATACAGATGTTGTATCATTAGAAAAATGATACATCAGCTTTTCATTGATGTCCACAACACTATGAATATACAATATAACGAAATGTATACCAAATATAGGCGATTGTAGATAATTTTCTTTTAATAGAGGGGTTTAATCAGACGTACAAAGTGACAATTCTAGAGATTCGTCTTTAATCAAAAGCTCTCATGCCCCAGATGAAATGTTGATCTCACTGGACTACACCGCGATGTCATGTTCGTTCAGTCTTTTAATATCTTATATTGAGTGATATATCGGTTAAGTTGATTGCCGGTACAAAATGTGCAAACTTACACTTCATGCCCTTTGACGCGTATTATTACCACCGTTACATGACAGCAAGGAAATTGGTACGGCTTTTAGATTAATGTAGAACACTCGATCCAATCATAGAATCAATTGCAATTTAACGTCTTAGTCAATAGCATGTCACGTTTCTGATACTGGAACAATATGGTTTCGGAAATGAGATATAGTCCCCCATTGACTATGATCATATTCTCCATCAAAAATCCAATCTCGGTCGTAGTGCTTACATGTTCGATTTGCCATCGCATAAAAAAGTATCGATATTTAATTCCATGCTTGCACCATTTATTACATTTAACGATTAACTACATGTGCTAACGGTTTATAAAGAGTTCAACAAAGTAAGTCACCCCCTAAAATTATATCAAGTTTGTTTGCATAATGCTACACACAATTAGACGTAATGGGAGATTGAAACACTTATGAAAAGGAAAAACGCTTGGCTACCCATAAAAACGTTCCCTCTTTCAATATCATTATTACTTTCCCCAATATTGTCACATTTCCCCAAAATGTTGGTTTCAGAAAAAGTGGCACTTTTCAAGACGCTATACAAGTTTGTTCGCATAACTTCAAACAAAATAAGGCGTTTTGAGGGATTAAAACAGTTATGAAAAGGTAAAACGTTCGTCTACCCACACTAAGTTATATCTTTTCAATACCATGTTCACTTTCTCCCAAGAATGGTGATTTCCGAAAAGTGGCATTTTTCAACGATTCATGGAAGATATTGACGTGAATGGTGGATAGTATTGGTAAGTCATGCATGAAAAAAGAATTCTATTTTTTATTTCAAATAAAGACCAACTAAAGAAAGAAGAGACTTTTTTTAATTGAAAACAAAGACAATCAAACTAAACTATTAAAAAAGCTAAGGAGACATTCTAGTAACTTTCTTGTATAGAATTTTGAAAAGTGCCATTTTTTCTGAAAACATCATTTTGTGGAAATATGACTGTTTTAAGAAAAGTAAACATGAGATTGAAGCGGGCAAACTTTCTATCGGTAGCCAAGCGCTTTCCTATTTCATAGGGGGATTACTTTTTTAAACCCTATATTACAGTGTTGTTGTAGTTTTTTGAACGGCGTGGGAGTTTGACACTGTGACGACAAGCGGAGATTAGTTCTGTGCGCTTATTGAGGATGTTGTTGGACAGTAGGATTTCAAGTTTCTCATTAGCGGTTTATGTATTTACCGAGATGTGTTATGATTTAATATTAACGAAGGATTTAGCAATGACTACCTGGAATCTACTTTGCCAATCTCACGTGAGACCTTAAGGCAACGACTGTATCCACTTAATTCCCATGGTTATGAAAATGTTATGCATGATCATCGGGATCTCATTAAACTATGATACTGTGATGCCTCCATCACTCACAACGTAATTCATTGTATGGTGGTTTAAAGACACGAGTTGCAAATCGTTGTTTGCAGTTAATAATGACACATTTATATTTTAATTTTTCACATCCATACTTAATTTTCGTCTGCATGTCAATTTGATTGTTTTATGTAATGCGCTTAATTAATGTTTTGACCCGTGTTGTTAAGCGCGTTTTGATCATATGTAAAACGTGCGGCCGAGTGCACCGAACAGGCGTAACTTAATAGGGCGGTAAGGCGTGGCGTCGAATCGGATCGACGGATATTGCTGACGTACTCAATTCACATCCTCAAGTTCATTTCCCCAATATTTCAAGTTGGGATATTCAATTTTGTAGATTGACAATCACAATCAGACCTTGTTAGACAGCGTAAGCAACATTCCAATCCCCAATATTGCGGACACGACGAGTTTAATAATCCAATAGAATAGCCACGCGTCAGACACTAGCTATTGTTATGGAGAGGTCATAAACCTTAACTGGCAAAACGTTATCGATTACCGTCTCCCAGTCCAAAAAACTGGTCTCGTGCTTGTCGCGTGTAGAAATAGGTACGCATAGCCGTTTGGTCTCAAAGATTATATGACGAATGCCAAATTACCGTTATGGGCCAAGTTTAGTGGCAAAATTGTTTGATCCAAAAAAATCCTTCTGCTACCGTACGTTTCATTTCACCCGGTTTTATAATTATTAGGAATGCTGAAAGTGACGGTGTGTTTTATACTGAAATCCTGGTCGGAGTCTACGTTTTGAAAGTGTTTGTTTTAGTTATAAACTCTGGGAATACCGATTGAATTCTTAGTAAAAAGGTTACTGCCGAACATTCTATCAAAAGACAGCAGGACTTTGTTGTGTATTAAGCTAATACTAACTTGATACATGTAATATAATCTATATAACACTGCATTTTTGATTCGATCCAAATCTGTTCGAGATTCGATCCAAATTGTCCTAAATTTGTGTTAATTAGGGCATGCATGTCTGGAGCACCAATTGTTTAGATTAACAGTAACTGTCCTTTACTAGAAGTAAGCGAGTTACCGGTAGACTAATTGCGTGTGTGTCTTTTGTTGTTTGAGTATTTTTTCTAGGCAAGTTAAGTCTCTAATAACATGAACTAAACTTGTATTTCTGTCAGTCCCCATTGAAATGTAAAACTATACCGTCTCAGGAAATGTGACTGAAACAAAAATACTTGCGTGCTAATACGCTGCCCTTTATCGGGTCTTCAGGAATCGTGACTGAAAACAAATACATGCGGCTGCTGTTTGTCGGATAGAGGTGGGTGTTTTTGTTGTTGTTGAGCACAACTAAACTGTATACCCTGAATATCAAGAATATATATTAGCCACGTAATTATTGATTATTCTCCATCTTGTTTGAAATGAAGCAAGCGAGTTACCGGAAATGTGTAGCCATGATTCAGAGCTATAATCATGACAAATGATATGAGGCTGACATTCATATTAGCGATGTTATGAAGTAGGAAGCAGAACTTATTGAACATAATATGAACTGTACTCATTATGTTGTCGTTTATTCCTCAAATTTGTCATTCGATTTCGAATGGTTTGGAATGATTGATTGAGGTAATACATATATTGAAAATTGCCGTTTTCTTAAATTGCTCATAATGTAGATATTTTTAAGTGGCGAGATTCTTGGTCTCGAATACAAATGCCAGTTTCGGTTCTTGAAAAGAGAAAATGGAATGGGACAATAAAATAAATAATGACCCTGGGTTTTGAATACGCAGGAGATTGTGACAGGCATGTGTATAATCTTCATTGATAAATTAAATACCCAATTATCATATTTACTTATACAATAGTCTGCCGTCGTAATGATATGGACAAAATTCAAATTTAACCGTTTTCGCGCCCGGGAATTGAAGCTAGGAAGAACTCAGTTTTACGGGTCTTCATCAATATGATTAGATATAGCAAAGTAGGACTACATGGCTGTATCGCAGCATTCACCATTTTGAATTTGCATCTTCATTATTTTATGTTGGTGTCACCAAATAATTAATAAGATATTTGGACATGCTAAGGGGCTTGGATGTATAGGTAGGGTTTGGCGGAATTCGTGATTTTTGAAGGCAATAACCATGGGCAGTTTGTGTAAAATCCGTGATTTCCGTGATTAGTGTGATTTCACGCAAAACCGAGACCAAACCGTTGGAAATTACACGTGAAATCCGCGCGGTCATAGTTGTAGGCACTCAATTAACATTTGGCCTGATTAGCCGTTCTTTTAGCAACCACGGTAAAATATCCGGCTTCATGTTGTGCGTATTGCACATGTTGCACATACGTATCTTTTCCCCAAATACAATGTATGTTCATTATGCGGCATTTAATTACGTTCGTTCAATATCACCGAGAACCACCATAGATAAACCATGGTTAGATCGCCACCGGTTTTCGGTCAGAGGAGCAAGTAAGATCGTGAAGCGCTTAGATATCTACATGCCTAAAATACTCCCTCAAATCAATCTGAGTACACCTGAGGTATTCAAATGCTAAGCGCTCCTGTATTTTTGAAAATATTGGCCATATTATCATATGCTTGCAATCTCTTCTTCACATCGGGATACCGCGAGAAGTTATGATTCAATAACAGGTCCACTGACATAAATGCTTGAAGATACCGCATGGTTGCTGAACACTACCTACAGAAAGCAATGGATTGCATCTGTGTTTATAACGGGTCGCGAAGGATGCCAAGAGCTCGTCTTGTCTTGTCTTGATTACCGGAAGTAGGCAACGCACCGTAAATCTCCCACATTCCTACAATAGACCTACGGCACATATTCTCTTGGCCACAGTTCGACATATTATGCGGGCGCACTTCGATCAGCTGCCCGCGCATGCTTGAAAACTTACAAAATGCCGCTATAACCAATCGGAGCCGTGAGGTCGAGCTTGCGTATTGCGTACCGCGGATGTTCGTTGCATCTTTTTGTGGGGTAAGGTTGAACTCGAGTACTTTACGCGAAGTTGACCTCATCGTCTATCGTCCATGTCGTCGTCTAACGCTCACTGCGAGTGATCTTTGGTCCCAAAATATAATGAAAATACTACCGCTGCACTTAATATCCGAGAAATTATCTGTTGCTGGGTACATGTATTGGCCCATTATGATTTGCTGCATATTACGCCACATTGATTGCCACTTTCTCCGGCTTTTCATGTCGCGCTTATTTCTTCAGCGATATTTCATTAAACAGCAAAAAGAGTTTCGTAATGTTATTCGGATGTGCCATGATTTCCACTAGGTCACAGGTCAATGGTATCAAGGTCACATGTCATTGGTACGTGAACGTTAACTTCCGGGTCAGTATTGCAAATATTTAATGCTGATAGAGTTTCGACATGATTCAGCGCGATAGTGTTGATCAATCCGGATTAACTCGTGTCCCGGATAGAAATTACAGTAAGAACACGCCCTTAGTAGAGTAGACCTATAGTTTTGCTTATACGTCATACAGGTACAATTGAAACGAGCATAAGGCCCTGTCAAACTGTTGAGTAAAATCCGACGTTATTGAAATATGGGTGTACGTTCAGGTAAGTTGTCATTCTTTCGTGACATACCGTATTTGGCATAAGTAATTTGTAATGTTCTATATGTTGAATAAGGTTCATCATCAAAAACCTTATTTGTCAAAAGAATATTACAGTGCGTCACGGAATTATCACATTGCACGTGTAAATCGTCATGCCCCTCTTGGTGACTTTGACTTGATAAATATTCCGGGTGACAAAGCAACAGACGCAGTATGGCATAATGGTGTATGCATTTAATGAGGTGATTTAACGCATACTTGTTTTATAACTTTGTGCTTTCAATCATCTCATTTCGCGGAGGCCGCTACGAACGAGGCCATTATAAACATGATGAACGAGAAACCCTCCGAGTATAAATCATTACAAATGGTACTTTCCAATTTAGCATACGCGCTAATAAACAATTGAAATAAGATACTAGCTGAGCGAATTCGAAACCAACCGGGGTGTGAGTTCTATTCACTCAACAACTTAAGATCTCAGGATATGTAAATATCTGAGCAACCGGAGATAGAAGAACAGGTAAACCAAGCAACGCTTGTACCATCGCTCTTTTCGGCTGTGTCATATTACTTTACCTTTTTTTATTCAGAAAACATAACAAGAGAGACATTAGTCTTAGATTGAATTACATGTACATGAGAGTTCACATGCAGAGAACAGATTATAAATAAACATAGTTGTAGAATGTTAGTGCAGAATTTTCAATAAGAAAGGGGGAACATGGATGCTGCCAAGAGGACAAGCAAGTTACTATTACTTTCGTCTATATTTAAGGATCTACATCAATATACATTTGATTATTCATATAATGTGTACTGCATAGCATTTAGCTGCAATTTCATAGAGAAAAAGAAGATTACTGTTATAGCACCATTTACCTACATATTTTTAGGCTATTCTAATCTGACAATTTGAATCCAGAAAAGTCTAAGCCAGACTCGCACACAAAATATCAATGTCCAACGGCGGCGACAGCGTCAAATATTGATGGGGCCAAACGTGAAGCCAAAAAAACCCACATTGTTATATAGGAACACGTCATATGTACACAGATCATACATCACATAACATGATGAAAATAAATGAAGGACTTACGCATATTTTTTCCCACTGACAATATTCCAGGATATTTCTAATATTTGTTCATTATATTTTGTTAACACACCCCAGAGACATAATATAATCGAGCATTTTTGTGTGTACCGTTTAGGGGGCACAGCACTAAATATACCGCCCATTGGATTACATGTAAATTAGGGCTAAAAGAGTCGCTATTTTGGGCCCTTAGTAACCATTTTTGGAAGGTCTCGAATGCTTTATTCGGAAAAAGTGTACTTTAGGTCCCAGATACTGGTATACCAGTATCGGTCGATACTGGTACATGAATTTTGCCAGTATCGCTCGATACTGGAACAATTTACATGTTCCAGTATCGGTCGATACTGGAACATCAAATTGTGTTCCAGTATCGACCGATACGGGAACGGTTTCATTCCAGTATCGATCGATACTGGAACAAATTAAATGTTCCAGTATCGCCCAATACTGGACCATTTTGTTCCAGTATCGCTCGATACTGGAACATGTAAATCGTTCCAGTATCGCTCGATACTAGAACGATTTACATGTTACAGTATCGCGCGATAATGGAACGATTTAATTTGTTCCAGAACTCGTGTATTGTCATATTTGTGAAAAAGGGGACGACTATTTCAGCTTTAAAAATTAGCGACATTTTTACGAGGTCAACTTTGAGTGCATTATAGTTATTTTTTCGTTTTTCAAATACGTGTTCAGTTGTTATATGAATTGCGGGATTTATTTTCTATTATTTGTTTGAAGAAAAAAATGTCGTAGTGTTTTAAAATATTGCGAGGGAAAACCATCTCATTCATTATGGTTTGGGAACAACATTGTTTATGTTGGAGTACTACACACTAAATAGGGTGGTTCAATATATTTCTCTTGAAGTTGTTGAGGCTCTGAAAATAGATTTTATGGCTACATTAGGATGAGCTGATTGGTCAAGTCAATTTAACGTTACGTATGCATGATCATTTTCTCTTTTTGAAAAATTCAGTGGCTTGGAAAACTACCGATGATCAGTCAGCTTAGAAATAGTTGACTCTATTTTGAGAATTTAAATATTCCCATAGGCCCTACTCAACTGCGACAAGTTTTCAAAACAGTTTTCTGATGTTCTCTCATCATCGCCTGATAGTGTTCCACTTTTAGCTCGGTTGACAAGACCCCTTTCTTAAATGTGCTTATTGTCAATTTCGTCTTCCAAGCTGACGTGACGTCGCTGACGTGACGTCAGCTTTTGATTCTGAAAAAGACACGCCTCCGATAATATCTGCTGTTTCAATTGTTATAGCTTGAGTCATCTATTATCAGTGAGAGAGTCTACGACTAGAGAGAAGTTAGAAATCAAACCCGGATAATGAAGTAAGACTATATATTTCATCGTGCTTTTATATGGATCCTGTCGTCATGCTATCGGATCCCACTGAGAACCAATCAGAAGCGTAACTGTGAGATTGGGCTTATGATTTGCTTTAAAAAAGCCAATCGGCGGCGACTCCCATTTCTATTTTTTCATGTTCTAGTATTGGACAATACTGGCACATTTTTAATGTTCTAGTATTGGGCGATACTGGTACATTTTGAATGTTCTAGTATTGGGCGATACTGGTACATTTTCCATGATCCAGTATTGGGCGATACTGGAACATTTTTCATGTACCAGTATCGGGCGATACTGGTACACATTCTACCAGTATTGCCCGATACTGGAACAAAATAATGTACCAGTATCGATCGATACTGGTACATTATTTTGATCCAGTATCGGGCAATACTGGAACATTTTAAACGTGCCAGTATCGAGCGATACTGGACCAAAATAATGTACCAGTATCGAACGATACTGGGTGTTCTAGTATTGGTCGATACTAGTACAGTCTAGTATCTGGGAGCTAAAGTACAATTTTTCCCTTTATTCTAATAAACAAACATTCAAATTTCATAAAATCGTCAAGAAGTGTTACACCTTCCAATTAGATTTTACGATACGATCATTTAAACAGCGCCACCCCTATTTTCAGCCCGGACGCTCGCCTTCTAACCGCCTCCGATCACGTGTGTTCATCCACGTGATAAATTTTCAATACAATCGAAAATCAATATTTTGCAATATCCTGTTCAAAGTACAAGAGATCATCTTTCATTTTAATTATGAAATGCTACCCTGACGCCAAACTGATTCCCAAAGGACCCCATTAATCACAACATCGTTTTTTGTTTTTGCCGGAACTTACTACCATTACACAAAACGAGGAGTGATTTAGTGCTGTGCGCCCTTATAACACACAATACAAAAATAAAAACTTTTTTTTTGGCATTTTTGTAAACACCAAGTAATATCAAGATAAACTGTCCATATAGTTAATTTAAACACCACCTCTAACTAAAGTTATGTTACTTAACGCATCGATACTCAATTTCTAATGTTCGAATTTTGGGCACTTTAAGGCTATTTTGCAGAATTTCTATGTTTTTATAATCTCTTTCATTCATCATGAGATGTTAATGAGACTATTTATGTTTCATATTATGTTAAAAGTATATATATGCAATGTTTTAAAAACCCAATGAAACATGAAACTGATTACGCAATGGCGTGCTCACCCTATACCAAACCTTAGATGCAAATGTAAAAATTGTAGGTCCAAAATTGCCGAATTTTAGGGGTATGGGTGAAAAACGTTTCAATTTTGAAATAATAATAGGCCTAAATTGTCTTTATCTGTCACGCATAATGTATCGTATGTCAGGTAAACTCACAATGTAATTTGTTTTGGGTTATATCCTCTAGGGAATTGCCCAGAGTACTGTTATTGACATTTTGATACTTTGAAAGCCTTATTTTTGTCTTAATTTAGGCCCAAATTAAACCTGGTCACCCCCCCCCCCCCCCCGACATGATTTGATATCGATGACAAATGGGTTTAAAAACATTTATTTAAACTTTATTTGTTAAGCCCTTGATTGATAAAACGAGCATAGATTAGTAGGTTTATAATCGGATAACCATGGCGAGGGGGTCCATTATTGTGAGTAAAATCAAAAACAAGGAAATGTGTAGTAAAATGATGCTCTTCAACCGTTTTTGCTCCAAATTTGTAAGAAAATTGGGTCGTGTTCATGATATTTATGTATGACATGGACAGAAACATGTTTTTCTTTGAAATTAAGATAAAATTAACTCTTTTATAGACTCAAAATCAATGCAAATCGATATAACTCGAGTGTCACCACTGCGTGTTACAAGGGGGCACAGCACTAAATATACCGCTAATTGGATTACATGTAAATTAGGGCTAAAAGAGTCGCTATTTTGGGCCCTTAGTAACCATTTTTGGAATGTCTCGAATGCTTTATTCTAATAAACAAACATTCAAATTTCATAAAATCGTCAAGAAGTGTTACACCTTCAATTAGATTTTACGATACGATTATTTAAACAGCGCCACCCCTATTTTCAGCCCGGACGCTCGCCTTCTAACCGCCTCCGATCACGTGTGTTCATCCACGTGATAAATTTTCAATACAATCGAAAATCAATATTTTGCAATATCCTGTTCAAAGTACAAGAGATCATCTTTCATTTTAATTATGAAATGCTACCCTCACGCCAAACTGATTCCCAAAGGACCCCATTAATCACAACATCGTTTTTTGTTTTTGCCGGAACTTACTACCATTACACAAAACGAGGAGTGATTTAGTGCTGTGCGCCCTTTATTATTAAAGTAACGAACTGATTCTAACTATCGAGGAGGTAGTCGAGTCCGCTTATCGTAATAATAAATATGACATTATAGTTGACGTTTGACGGACTTAAGTGCGAGCCGTTTGATCTCACTTAAGATATTATTGTATGCCACCCCTGAGTACTCTTGGCAAAAACATGACATTCGGATATCCTTTCCAATCAATCAACATTAAAACACACGTTTTCAATCCACCTCTAAGGCCGTGGTTGTTGACACTGGACGGCATCAGCTACGTCTAGAGTGTTACTGAGTCAATATATGATCAAGAATATTGGAATAGAGCTTATATTGGGATCACAGCCCGGATCACTAAGCTTCTGTAGTGATAAGTGAGAGAAAAGGCAATGCCTAGAGGTTTCTACTTCAATATATATGCCGGATCATCTTGATTACTAACACGAAGCTATGTGGATTACGATTCCGGAGTCTCTGTTGTAATTATCGGGAGCTATAGCTCTGGGAAAGCTCTCTCACAAAAAAAAAATGTAAATTTAGTTAACTGTTAAACTTGGAAGTCCCTGTCAGATTGCGGATCAAAGTTGTTATATTTGAGAAATGTTCAAATGAACAATTATAGTTAAATGCTGAACATTAGTGAGTCTGTTATCATGGCCATGTCCATTGGTGCATGGCTTACGCGTTAAATTGCATATTGTATATATTAAAGGCTATATGCTATTATACATAACTATACATTAAAGCGTAACACTATAAGTAGTCGTGACGTAAGTTACCCGTGGTTCGGAGCAAGTTACACAAGTTTACATTTGCATCCTAAGAAAAGAAAACCATTACAATGTTAACGATATTGTTTGGAGTGATTAACCTAATCAAATAAGTCATGAAGCACAGTAATGTTTTGATATTTAAAAAAAAAAATTCATGTTATCCTCATTTTATATATATCGCCAACAGCAGTTGCTATTATCCACTTGCCAGGTTTACAATTCGTGGCAAATGAATTGCTTGGAATTGCCTCTATCCTGATTAGTGGTATCTTTTTGACCGTTTCCTTATCCTTAAACATAACACGCCAGCAATTTTGGATCACAGGAAACTAAAGTAATGTAATTATTAACCAGAATTTCGGGGGAATAATGTCGACCAAGACACTCAAAACTGTCAAAAAGGTCAGTATATTTATATTGGTTTTGACAACAGAATCATCCTAATAATCCATTTCACAAACCTGATGATTTCCTTTAAGAATATTTTGTAGCGTTAGTAGTAAAATACCTGGAAATATCGAAGTACTAGCAACGCCACGTAAAGAGATTAGTTGTAAACAGGTTCCAAATGATGAACTAGTTTAGCTCCAATTGTATTTAAGTACTCACTGTTTTGATATTGTCAGTACTTTTTGAATGAACGTATTGATACACCATAGGTTGACCAAACCACGCATTATTCTGATTGTGGCTCCTTTTATAATGATTGTGGCTCCTTTTACTCCCGTCAAGAACCGGAACACTTGCCCTAATCAACCAGAGTGAGACAAAACGTGTCTGAAGATGTTGAAAGAATATACAATTTGCCGGTCTATCAACAATGGATAGCCTTTAAGAATTAATAATACATAGGTATAAATGATACTTTAATTGATAATACAATCATACTAAATGGTTATGAACATCGATTAAAGTTTGATGAGTTCTGATAAAATGTTACTAAAAGCTTTTTATTATATTCAATTCTGGCATACTGTATCTATCGGATTAATCTAAGTAATATGACCTATTCAACTAAATAACTTAAATAATACATGTTCTTCTTGAAGACTATTCCATCTAACAATCAAACGTACTTTTATAAGTATAGATCTATAATCGAAAGTGTTCTTCGACAGTAGTTTTACCTCTTTTGGGAAAACTCAAAAGAAATTTAAGTTAAACCTTTGCTAATCGGTTCGTAATTCAGACCTATCACGACTTAATACTACATGATGGATTTGATCACAAATTGACAACAGATCTAAATTGAGCACAGTTTCGAGTCGTTCCCGTAGAACTTGTTCAGAGCCAAATGCTAGTAACACATTGTTTGCAGTGGCGTAACTAGAGGGCGGGTCCCAGCCAGCCAGAAGGCTCGACACCCCGTGATACCCCCAAATGAAATGAAAAACTCTATGCATATTAACAAAAATTAGTCTGTTATGCCCCCACCCTCCATCGCCTATCCCCGTCATGTCACAAATTGAATACCATAGTTACGCCAGTGATTGCTTGCTTGATAAAAAAAGACGACAGCGCAATAAAAGTAAATCGTGGTACGAAATATTTCTAGTTGCTGCTCGGTGACCATGATAACGACGGTAAATGTTAGATGGTGTTTGGTATGAACAGAATTGAAACGATTTCATTTTCTTTTGAGAATACATCGATAATGATTTTTCCTCAAAACATAGTATTCAGTAGGCCATTTGGTCAAGAAACAAATTCAAATGCTCATGCAATAGTCATCACGTAATAAAAGTCCTTCCCCGGCTTCGAAACGAAATCATTGTTCTTCTTAAGGCTCTTTCTTCTCCCTTCGTTGGTGCATTATTTTAAAATACCGAAATAAAAGTAGGTTTATTCTCACAATGTATGGTCTAATAATTGCCAATTGCCATGTTGGCATATTAATCCTAAAGCAACCACGGTTGTCCTAATTAGCAATTAATACCAAATTTCGCAAGCCAATAGATGTTATTCATAATTGACGCATTTACGTCAAAAGAGGGTCATGCTATCCAACTGAGCATGCTCAGAGCAATTAGTGCTCCGAATACGAGGCTAACAATGTAGCTGAGATGAGAGTGATGTAGTACGTTTTCCAATGTGGTGAACTTTGCACTAATCATAAAAAATGCTTCATCCATCTGAGCTGTTCAATATTTGACCTTATCACATTCGTGAAATAAACTTGAACGTATAAACTATCTATTCTACCAGTTTGAAATGAAATGTTTGCTGGTAACCGACACTATCTAGGAAAGTATAGACGTTCACAGTTCATTACATTGCAGTAAAAGTACGAGATTGTATGTTTATCGAGTATGTCTCCCTCTTTAGACATGAATTTGCCAATTATGAATAACGTCTATTCGCCGATCACGGACTTATACGGACAAAATCTGTCGTGATTCAATATCATTATTATTATCATTTGCAACTTTGACCTTTGCTCATTTGTAGTGATTCTAGATTGATTCCAACCATATTATTTGTGTGTTTTACATACCTGTATGCACACTGACTTTTATGAGCTTGCCTTGTATTTTGCTTAGTAGCAAATACTGTCTTGCTCTACCTATACTTGATAAAGACTGGTATATCCAGTCGAAACGTCGACCAGATATTTCTTCCCATTCTTCTACCCACTCACCATCATCACCTCTCCCACTCACCATATGTTGAGACTTGCAGTTTTGCCTTTATTCATATTATTTTAGTTACGTAATTATAGGAATGAAATCATGGCGCGTGCAAAATGCGGGGAGCTATTTCCTGTATCGAAGTCAACATTTACTGATTTTAATACGAGATAAATCTCTAATATCCGTCGAGCATTGAATAGAGTCGGGTGCAAGGAACTGTAGAGTCCTTTGATCATGTTGATAACAACGGACATCCAAAGGTGATAAAAGAGGAATGAAATCGTATAAAGGTTGTTTTGACAAATGGTATAGATTGTATGTTTTTGTAACACTGTTTACTAGTGTGGGGGGGGGGGGGACTTATATACAGAGTAGGCTTATGTTGGTATCATGATATAGCTAGAGGCCTCCTCTTTCCATACATATCAAAACGAGTACAAACATCACACGCATGACGTAAAAATGACATCACAAAACATGGACGATCTCAAAATGCCGTTGTATTCGTCTGGACAGTGAATAAGACTAACATTGAAATATTGGCCAAAATATTGTTTTCAATAAAACGTTTGAATCCATCAGCCGACATGTGCAATTACGATATTCAAGAAAAGCACGTTTGGCCAATACATCTGTATGTGATTTAACCGATGATATGATTTCAATAATGTTCTTATAAATTCAGGTTTTAATTTAATTAAAAATAACGTTACGTCATTGCTGAAAATTCTGAACAGCAATACAATTCTGGTGCAAGAGGTAATGTAAAAGTATGTAGTGTAAAAGCAGCACTGGTAGCATAGCAACCGTCAACATTGAGATTCCATTATATAACTAAAACATGTTTACATAAACTTTGATTTCTATTTGTAGAACAAACCAAAGCAAACTAGAGCAGTTTTGATTTTCCATTCGAAATCCATACACCTCAAATATGGAAGGCATTTACCGTAATCTGTGTGGTTTTCAAATGTAGTCACCATGCAAGTTTTGAGATTCTCACTCACTGTGCTGTGGAGAAGATTAAGTTCATGTCTTCCATTTCAAATGAAATAGACCTGTGTGTATTTTTATGACCGTTTGATATATTGTAACATTAAACTAGATCTCGTTTTGAACCCCTCTTCAAATTGCTATTGGTGTAATTTATGTCAGCCTTGAACGAGTGATGATTCCGTGGCATTCCGTGGCCAACATTGTTTTGGCAAATATGTTAATAACTGGAAGTAGGCCTTATAGTTGACTTATGACGTGTTGTAACAATGTTGCGTTGTGTCAATTTGTGGTTGATTTCCTAACAATAGTCTAAACATTTAATTTATCTCTGTTGCCTATAGTGATGTGTTACATAGAAGTCTTACCCGCATTTTTGATAGTGTTTATTGCTATACATCACGGACCGGGCGACAATTTCAGTTTATTAGTTCATCATTCTTTATTCAATCATTAACAATACAGTATAATTGATAAAAAAGAAAGTACATAAATCCCAGGACACAATGTAGGCCCGTCAATGACTTGCATTGACCGATAAACATTACAAACATCAAAACTATTGATATTGTTTTAAGATTTGAATCAGATATGTTAACCCTTTTAATACTCATGATCTACATCTTCCTATGTATTCATAGTTATTCATTTTCCCAAAAGCTATTTTCCCATATTGTACGATAAGATACATGGTAAAAAGTATTACATCTAGATTTAAAATGGTTTCAAAATAGTTCTGTTAATGCTTTATCATGTTTATAATACACCTACACATATTTTACATACACCAAAGGTTTTGCAGTACAACAATAAGGAAAGATGTTTGCCATTAATTAGCCCTTTTAACTTAAATCAACAATACAGATGTCTTGAATAACAATCTCACGGCGAATGCGTATATTTACTGGACGTTTCATACCAAAGCACGATATTTAAATGAACCCAAAACCCTACACATGCGCATGTCTGACAATCAGGCTGTGTATCAAGGTATGGACATACGCGTGTGTAGAAAACTACATTTCCTCGCAGACAACTCTCACAACTCATCGTGTCACCAGGCGTTGGGGTGTGTTTCCTCTCTAGCTCTTGTGACGAATATCGAGTACGAATATATCCAGGGAAGCACGTGGAGAGCCGAGAAGCGGCAATTACCATAATGGAGGAGGGCAAAATGCTGACCAACAATTCAGTGATGTTTTCCTCTCTACCAAACTACACTTATTACACAGGTGATGAAATGTGCACACCGAACAGTAGCTACAATATGTCAATGGACGAAACGGAAGCGTATATTTATCCAAAGGGACACATTTTTCTCGTTACCGTGATATTGCCGTGCATATTTTGTGTTGGTATAATTAGTAATGCCGCATTTATTTATGTTGCCATACGGATCAAACACATGAGAACTGTAACAAACAAATATCTGCTGAATCTGTCCATATCTGATATAATATTTCTGACCGCAGCTATCGGAGATAAGTTATGGAAGTACACTGGTTCACCAGTAATGGGTGACGATACATCGTCTGGACATGCTGGGTGTATTTGGGTGTATTTCATGTCTGATATGTCATACTTTGCATCGCTTATTTTCGTCACAATTGTTTCTTTAGATCGTTTTTTAGCTGTGTGCCGACCACAAGATCGAAACAATCCTATCAAGGGTAAATCGACTTATATTGTAGTTGGATCCTGGATTTTATCCTGTATCTTGGCGGGAGCACTGATACCGGCAAACGCCCAGTTCGCTGTGTACTGTATGATATGGCCGGATATCAACAAGTTTATACACTGGCCCTCAGTCATAAGCTTTTGCTTTCCAGTGAATGACTGGTTTGGGGATCTTGCTACTGGTGTTCAGACTGTACCGTTTTTTGTTACTTTGGTACTGAATCTTTACCTCTACGTTTCTATCGTAAAAGGACTAGATGAATGTATCAAAAGGATGAGTCAACATGGAGTTACCAAAAGTAAAGACAGTGGCATGCGAACACAAATCGCGAAGATGCTAGTCGTCAATGGTGTCACCTTCTTTTGCCTTCTTGCCCCCTTTGAGCTCGGTTCATTATTTCAGATGATTGCGTCCTTACGTGGTGGAGATACCTATATTTACATGATACCAAATAGTAAAGCACGGTCTTATTTGATGCTCGTGGCGCGTATAGCGAGCTATTTCAATTCGGCCGTAAATCCGTTGATTTACACGGCGATGTGTCGTCGATACAGAGAGGCGTTCAAGCAAGCTTTTATTCCTGTCGCCTGGAGAAATCGATTTGAGCAGGGAATACACCTAAAAGAATCATGTCGTGTGTCGGCTTTACCTTCCCAAACTGACGAAACTAAGATTCATACTGAAATAAACGATACTAATGTATAGAACGGTGATTGTTTTAACTGCCTGCCTTAACCATGTTAATTGGAACTAATGATTCCTTTCGTGTGTAAATGTCATTGTAAATAGAGCATACAATGTTGTTCGAAAATCCATGTTGTGTGTCGACTTCACCGTCCCAAACAGACGAAACTAATACCAATGTTAACTGAACACTAATGATTAATTTCATGAGTAAATACCATTGTAATTAGAGCGTACGAGTAGCTTGTCCACGGCGAGCAGTCACTGAACTCGCAGCAGAAGGATAACGAGGATGTATAATGTATAACGGTCTATAATTCCGATAACGTATATATCAACGCTAACAACCCCTGCCAATGAAAAATAGTTATTTAATACCGATTATAGCTTTCTGGATTTTCATTATTGTTTAGCCAAGAGGGCAATCATTTAGAATACATCCTTTGTTAATTATTTAGCCTACAGGTATTATAATGCAATGTCAACGTCTCAAACGTGTCATAAACGACCTATGGTGGATTTATCTTAATTATTACTTTACGATACCCAGGGTATATGCTATGGTGAAATTAATTAACAATTGAATCCTATTGATAGTGTTCTCCTTTAAAAATTCCACTATACATGTATGTTTTACCAAGGTTACTACTAAGCAATTCGTATATGTAATGTCCAAGGTAGTATAGCATTTCACCATTCATGTCCTTGTTTGAATTTTGTTAAGCGCTGTGATGTCTGTTGAAATAGCGATATATAAGCGCCGTTGTTATTATTTAACCAAATCATGAAATGTGGCAAATTTCAAACAGTGAAGCATATCAAAAGAATGTAAGAATTGACTTACAACGGCTTCGTTAAACTTCAACGAAGAAGGTGACATACATAGGTTAAGTTATTATACATATGGATACCTGTGCGCGCAGGCATCGACGTCCACTAGTGCACAACGTAACAAATAGTAACGGATGAAATTGTAGTTAAGGCCGAGCTAGGGTCTGGAGAAATTCTTCCAGAACAATACGTTGCACAATGTAGCAATTTCCTTGCGAGGTTGTAGGATGTGTAAAAAGCAGAATATAACTATAATAATGTATATATAAACAGTAAATACTACTTTTACTCTGGTTTTAAATCCGGGGGAACTAGAGTATTTATTTCGCAGTTTCGTCAAGCGACGTAATCAATGTAGTACCTTATATATTGCATATCCTTGTGTATTCAACTTTATTTTGTAAAGTAGTTGCTAACACCTGATCATAAGGGTATCATGATGTACATATGCATCGTATTCATCGTATATGTATAAGTCGCTGTCGCTAGTTTGCCCATCCATCTTTAGATGATGGAATACGTAAAACATAATATTATCCCTACAAAAGTTGAAAAATACCTCAAAAAGCTATTCATTTATTTAGAATGACTTTTCAACAATATACCGGCTGTATTCTTACCCATTCTAAGGCAATACGGCGAGGCAGTGCTATGTTTATATCGCAGGTCGGGATCCCAGGTCGTTTAATCGGAACTTGTTTTTCGAGTAATATCCGTGTTTCGGAAATACAGTACACGCTTTTGAAGCGACACAATCGTTTTAGTATATAATTATGGTGTTTATTACCCGGAAAATGCTACACTACTTTAACCAGTTAGTGGAATCTAATGGTATTAGTAAATGATGTCTTAGCATATTTAACTTGTCATGTATTACCAGGTCAGATACCGACTACGATGGAAATGACATCCATAATAAAAAAATCAATTATTTTGCCCATTAACGTGGCACCAATTTCTGACCGGTGGACTGGGTATGCTAAAGAATTTAATAACGAATGTGATGATATTTTTAAAAGTAAACTATGTTAACGTTTTTACTTATAATTTCTGTTTTATATTAGCGCACCTGTACATGTAAATAATCGCTAGTTATAGCTGAAACTAGGAGTATCGTAATAGGTGTAAATTGTATTGAATATATGAATGATTGACTTGATGATAGACTGATGAAAGAACTTGTGAATGACAACAGAATGAATGAAAGACAGAATAAATGAGTAGGTGAATAAAAAGGTGAATGAATGAATAGGTGAATGCGTAGGTGAATGAATTAATGTGATTGAATGACAAAATAAATGAACGAACAGAACGAACGAGCGAACGAACGAATGAACGAACGAACGAACGAATGAACGAACGAACGAACGAACGAACGAACGATGAATGAACAAATAAACGAAAGGCGAGAGGGAGAGAGAGTTAAAGATTCACCGAACGAACGTACGAATGCATGATCGAACGAATGAATAAAACACTTTAAACAAATGAACGAATTCTAAAAATACATCAAGAGAACATCAAGGAATCGAAGCCTCTCTGAAATATTGACTGGTTGAAATGTAAGCGTTCATACCGCCTACGGTCTAGAACTATGGGATTCAGATTTCTCCCTCACACGTTACTTTAGTAACGAACAGAAAGATCACCAGCAGTCAACGATCGAATTATTTACATCTAACACAAACCTTAACATTAATACTCTATGGAATCCAGCCTAGACGGTAACAAACCCGTCTCCGATAAGGGCATCAATATCCACTTTTCCTAATTTCTATACTGCGCAGACACGCATTCCTGACATTCAATATGTAAACTTGCAACAAACATAAAGTAAAACGCACTCGAATCCGGTACGAGGAGCATATATACGGAAATCCCAGTACTCACAGAGAGTAAAATATCACCCCTACTCACCAAACCGTACCACTTAGACGGTATCTCGAATGCATCTGCGCTCAATTACGATCTCAAATCACTAGAACTATCATTCAATGACCCACTTGAAACCTTTCCATTTATGTTATCTGTACGACCGTATCTAAATCTTGCAATTGCTATTATCTTGCTATCTTGCAATTGTCCGAAGGGTAATGTATTAGGCCCGAGAGGTATTTCCAGATGTTTTTTAAGCAAATAACAGCAGAGTATATGTTTACACGACACCAACATTTCCTAAATGATTTTATTTTAAGAAACTGTATTTTTGATATGCCTAACATTTTTGAATATAACCCAATATGTTAAAGACTCGGATCACACCTTTATTATAATTATACGTATTTTATAGTCAATCAGTGAAATTCCCGTCTGACATGCCGCTCTTTAGAACATGAGATACTGTTTTTTTATCTAGCCTAGATTCTTAATATTTAATATTTAAAGCGCTTTGATTAAATTCGTGAATGATCGATACATAGTTTGTATTATTTATTATCTATATACTAATTTTCGGTCCCTCGCCTGATTAGATAGTTCAATAATAATTTTACACTCGCGTCCCTCTTCAACTGAAAAAGCGTGGTAATTGCGCCTCTAATACACGAGCTAATTAGATAGTTCAATGCCAGTATTTTCCCGTTTTCAGACATGCGCAGAAAGGATCACAGATGATAATCCGAAATGTTGAATTTCTTTTACTCGGGTAGCTACTGTTCGGTCAAAAATTGTGGTTTCCGGAGTGAGTGATGACATATGGTCTTCACCCAAAATATTGTCATCAGGGATATAGCTACATTTCTGTATGTGCGGCCGTTTGTTTTTCTTAAAGATCGCACGAGTAACAAGCATTTATACGGGACTATCGTCCGACAAATAAAAATATTTTACGACATTTTCTAAATGTAAACAAAAACTCTTACACAGATCTTAAAGTGACACTTTCACATTAGTAACATAGATGAACGCGGAGTTTGCTAACGTAGAAGAAACTGGCGGTACCATACCAACCGTTTCTGCGCGACCGCGTTTAACATGGTGCACGCGATTTGGCGCACACGATTCGGCGCACACGTAATGACGCAGACAAAGTGTGTACGCGTTTGTGGTGCAAACTGTACATTGTAAACGGGGCATGCCGCGAGTGAAAGCAGGCAGTCCGTACGGTTGCTCCGCGGTGCATACCGTACAGTACAATAAAATGTAACGAGAGCAAGACACAAACAAAACATTAATCATAAAGCCAAACCATTTATTTTAATAAAGAAACTGGGAGCAAGGCGCAAACCGTATCCAGGATAACATGTATTAAAGTGACTGAAGTGGCTGAAGGAAAATACATTTGATGGAGTCACTCATGCAGTTGTATGGCTGGTCATGAAGCTATGGGCTGGTGGATCAGGGTCGACCCCCCCCCCCCCACACACACACACCCCTTTTATTTTCTTTGTGCGACTTATATACAGCGGTGCGGCTTACTGTATTATATATACGATGAGGTCTGAATCTTAATTTTGGGTGCTGCTTAATCGCCGTGCGGCCTATAGCACGTAAATTACGGGATTGTCACATGATACCCTAAGGTCTAAGCCTCTTCCCCGCACCGCACTTCCCTTACTTGATAATATGGATATAGTAAGGCGGCCTTACACATAAGGCCACATGGGTATCTGGATACACGGAACGTGCGGTATTGCCCCATCATACCCTATAAAGCCACCCCCTCCTCCCCGCACTTCCCTATAATCTGGATTAAGGGCACATGGGCATCTGGATAAACGGAACGTGTAGTATATTATCATGATTATTATAGAGTGTCTGGATTAGTAAGGGCACCAGTGGTATCAGGATTACGGGGTTCACTATAAAACGCAGATAGTCTCAAATTACCTGGATATACTATGCGCAGGTGTGCCACCTGTGATAACTGGATTTTAAGGGTGTATTAGGTAGTATCTCGGGAGGCCTTATTTAGAACACAACAAACATGACAAAGGGACTACTATACGTGTAGGCCCTATATGCCTATTGGAGGAATAATGTATTTAAGTAAATAGGCCAAACAAAACCCGGATGGCACACATAGTGTTTAAGTAAAGCATGGAATGGTACAAGTGATCTTGATGATAGACTCCACCGACCATAAAACTAACCAACTATAGAACCCATATATAACGCTCAGAACGTAGGCCTATTACTTGAATACCTGAATGGCGGCACCAGCATCAACATTTTAAAGGAGGAAAACGGGGTGGCGGGGCAATAAAAGAATCGGGGGAGACATTTTAAAGCTAATTTCAAGTTACTTTCAGTTAAGTTTTGACATTAAAATACAACTTTTGTATTATTTGGCCTGGGGGTACAAAATGGATATGGGTAGGGACATTAGTTGACAGGGGGTAACGCAGGAGGGGATATTAAGGCAATCCAGATACTCTGAATATTTTAAGTATTCCTACACATGAATAACCATTCAAGTGTCCTCATTAATCCACGTAGGCCCTAATAGCCGCATACACAGTTATCACGGGTGCACTTAATATTCGATTCAAGATAAACCACATAGTCCATCATGGAGGTCCTATTGGATCACTAATACACAATCTTTATTAAAGTACATGGGGTGGTACCTGAATAATCAAGGGCACCATGTGTTATACATGCATGGCATAGATGGATTTATTAAGGGCACATGGTATATATGGATTATTAAGGGCACTGTGATGTGGTACCAATGTCAGTATTAAGGGCACCTAGGATACATGGAGTATCAACGACATACTATTGCTGTTTTACAATACCCTCATCTTTATACGTTTTGATGTGACTAACCACCCGCTATTATTATAGCTTCGGCACCTATACCTGCGCTTTCCATTATAAACTGGATATAATACGGGCACATTGGTATGGATATAATGCCGGCAAATGCGGTACCTGGGTTATTAAGGCCATCTGAGGGCCTAGGCCTATCTTGGGCAACCGGTGTATTAAGAACACGTGGAGTACTTGGATTAGGAACATGGGTATCTGTATTATTTAAGAGCACATTGGACCTAGGCACATGGTGTATTAAGGGTACCACGTCACATTATATCAAGGGCACTTTAGGTACCTGAATAAGGACATACTCTTGATATATATATAAACATTTATAACGCTTTGATATTACCCACCTCTGCCTATTGTGATATGACTATTACTGCCCGCTATCTTCGGCACCCGCGATTAATTCAAGTTACTTGAATGATAAAGTAAGGGCACATGGGTATCTCGATATAACGGCACACTGCAGTACCTGGATTATGTGGTATACAGTGCCATTAAGGGCACCTGTGGTAACTGGATTAGGGGTAGGGCTTAGGCCTATGGGGTCCCTGGATATAATGGGACAACGGGTACCTGCATTTCAGGTCACATGGGAGGCCTACATAGGTATCTGGAAAGACAAGGTAGGCCTACCTACTTTAAGGCATATGTATACCTGGATTATCAAAAGCACCTGCGATATTCGGATTATTTAGGGCCCGTCTGGATTATGTATACATGTAGGACATGTTCTTGATATTGTATCAAATTTTCTTACGCTTTGTTTACTTACCTCCCCGTGAAATCTTCTAGCGGGTCCGCGCGAAGCGCGGATGCCCGCTTGTAACTTATTAATTTCAAAGTAGAGGATGACAACTACATTACTATTATTGTGCGTATCTATTGCACGAATACCTGGTACTTAAAAAACTTAATAAAATAAACCACACAGTCATTAAGCCATACTACCTTAACCATACACGCCAATTCGTAATATCCACCATTCAGACTCCTTTGACATCAATCAATCATACCAGCACGGTTGTGCGATGCCGGCAAACCTATCGGTAACGTTTTGAGCATATAACGCTCTCGGCGAACAAGTACAGAAGGAGATGAAGCAATCAGTGATTAAATGTCTAGTTGAAGGAATCGAAAGCTTAATTGATTGCAAGGATGATTAGACTCAATATCCGCCATTCTCCAACGTTAAAATCAGAACCTAACCCAATTTAATTATCTTCCGACAATCTACTATCGGCAAAGTTGTAAACACATGGTGCCCTAAGTCGGAGGAGAGATTTCAAGAAGACATGAAGAAATTGATAACTTTAATATCTTGTCGAAGGAATTGAAACCGTATAATAAATTCCACGGATGATTTACGCAATATTCCCCATTCATTATTTTACGGTGTCAAATAATCTTAAACGCAGTTTATTTAACCGGCGAATCTTTGGGCAAAGCTTGGAAACTAAGAACCTCGCAGCGAAATGACTACAAATCATTATTACTGATTGTCTGAGTTAAGGATGGAAAGAATTGATTGATTATAAGGATGGTATGAATGTTGATGTATAATATGAATTTCATTACAAATACTGAATTTAACCAAACTTGGCTTCAAATCTCTGCTATAGATTGAACGTATGGCCTCTTTGATACATTACGTGATATTACATAAGTTATAATGTGGCGCAAAGGTCAATATAGAATTGATATTTTATGAAAGGAGGATATAGATTAAAATTACGACATGACTTAATGACAAATAGTTGTTATATTTTTTCCGTTGCATCAAATCTGTATTTGTTTTTGTCGTTAACCCAGAAACAAAAAATGTAGTAGTGTTAAAATAGTCTATCTTTTAAAGATTTCATTGGACTGACAGTTATAAATGGATGGGGAAAACCGTATTCAGGATCTTCGTACTATATTTTTTTCCCACGTTGTACATTAAAATATATCAGTACGTTGAGTCGTTGACACAATGGCAATTATATTGTCTTGACAAAAGGTGTAACTTAGATAAATAAAATAGAACACTATTTTATGAATAAATGTGAAATAAAAAACACACACATAGTAATGTATCAATGTATTGCAGTTTCGAATTTATGTATATGAAGAGGTATTTTGCAAAAGGGCTATGGTGCATTTTTTCAAAAAATGAGTTTGATATAGAAATGTATAGGGAAAAATCATATGTTTCAAGGGAACAAAGTCATTTTTTTCAAAAAGACCTACATCTCATTGTAAACAGCCATTGAAATTGTTGTTTTGTTGCAAAAGGGCCTGTATCCAGAATTATATCGGGATACAGGCCCTTTTGCAACAAAGAGCGATATTGGAGCCTGAAAGACCCTGTATATTATATCGGGATACAGGCCCTTTTGCAACAAAGAGCGATATTGGAGCCTGAAAGACCCTGTATAAACGCAAAGCATACGCCTCGTACTAAAGCGACTGACTGCATTACAGAAGCTCGAGTGACACAAACAAACGTGTGATTGGACAGTAGAGGGTCCAATTGAACGCCAGAAAGAACGCCGCGCTTTAGATCACGTTTTCATTGCGCTCTTGGTACGACCCATTGCGTTCCTACTTTCATGTCTCACTTGGATAAATATCAATTAACAGGTGCTTGGTATTGTACTTGGTATTGCATTAGTTATGACCCTGCAATCGACATATTCGCTCTTTGCACGGTCCGCTATTTGTGAGGGGAGCCTCGAACTGGTATTATAAACACTGCACAAAAAGAGGCGCCCTGTGTATTATTTAATTATAAGTGGGACAAAACAGGCATTCCCTCCCGCTCATTTTGACACCTCATTTGTCACAATAGCGCAAGTATTGACATGATGAAGCAGTAGCCATATGAATACAAAATGATGTAGTTTCCATTGTTGCACGTTTACATTATTACATCATTATACATGCAGTTCGAATCTCTCTACACACTATGACTTGTCTTCTAATGAGACATTATGCAATGAAGCAATCTCATTTCATTTATGGTGCAGTCACACGTATCCGTGTGAGCTGGGCGGCCCCATACCGTGTGAACAATTGGTGCGGACGTCGGCACACGCTGAGGACACACAGTGGGCTGTTTCCCGTCCGTTGAACACGTTCAAGGGACTTTGCCGGCCATTCGCGCCCGGCAAAAGTTTTAAGCATGCTCAAAACTCCTGCTGGCTGAGTTACAGCTATAGCGTCGGCGAACGGTGAGAGCCCGTTCGCAGGGCGGTGGTGGACGTTGACCATCTTAGTAATGGGTTGCGAGCGGGCGCATGCCGCCTGACTAATAAACAAATACAGAGACGTAGTTGTCACTCGTACGAATTCCGGAATGCGAGTGAAGTGGCGAGCTTGAGCGCTCAGCCAGGGTGATGTAACACCCTATCTGCCCATTGTTGAGATTTTGTTCACAGTATAGCGCACTCTATAGGTTCGTCATCCGGAAGTTAAGCGTAAACTGTCAATCATTCGTTGTGAATGAATGTTCATCCATGACTATCCATGACCTCACACGATGTGATCGTCGCGATCCAGCGTCTTTCCCAACTGATCTAATTACAATATATATAAAATGCAAATAACGCCACGCCTCCTCTGTCACTGTCAGACGAAGCCATCCACAATATAAAATTCGTATTTGGTTCCACGTACAAATTAATTTCAAATAAGCAATTCTGAATGTTTCGTGTCATATAAGAACTAAATTCTGCTATCATCAAAGCAAATAAGTTTTACTCTAAATCACAATCAGCTTTTTTTATCATTGATGTACTATTTCTGTGCCACAAATCATGTTTTGAGCCGATAAAATCCACCACGTCTTAGGTCGTCTGCTTTGCTACGACCATGATAGTGCGCCCCGTCTAAAAATGTAAGCATAGTAAATGGGGGACTTTGCCTTCGAGATACTTGTCCCATAGTTATAGGGTCTCTGGCTCAGCTTATAAAGGGCGGTTTGATGACGTCATCAAGGCGGTTCGACCGGTAACCAAGCGTTCCGGCCAATGAGGACCCGGTGAGGAGGTGGTATGCATCCAGGGACACGACCAAATTCAATGCGGCCGTTGACATTGACAGAACAGATCAATCAGTTTAGAAATCGACGTTTCGAGCAAATCCCAAGAAATAAAAATAAATTAATAGCAAAATATAGAGAACAATGACAACTTGCAAGTCATAATGTAGACGACTTTGGTTTTCCTTGCACTAGAAAGCTAGATAAGAAGAATCTTATCAATCACGTTTACCATAAATAAACCATTTTTGTGGGAAAAAGTGTATTTTAGGCCCTGATACTGGTATACCAGAATCGTTTAATACTGGAACATAAAAGTGCCAGAATCGCTCAATACTGGTATTTACTGTTCCAGTATCGGTCGATATCGGTGCACGTGCTACCAGTAGTAATTTGTTCCAATATTTAACAATACTTGTACATCATTGTGTTCAAGTATCGGCCGTTACTGAAACCTTTTATATGTACCAGTATCGTCCAATACGGGAACAATGACTTTGTACCAGTATTGAGCTTCCAGTATCGGATGATACTACAGTGCAACAGAGCATAAATTACCAAATATTGAATTATAAATAAAGTGCCTCCTGAGTGTTGTACAACCATGAAAATGTCAATCCTAAGTATGTGTATCATATATAATCAAAATAGCTTTGTTTTAAAGTTTCCTGTGTTGTCTTTGTATGATTATCAGCATTGTTACATTTCGTATTAAACCTGATTTCGGATTGGTCAATACTTGAGTATCCATACACGCTATGCCAACCAGCTACTGGCTACTGGCTTTTATGGCCTTGACTATTTAGACTTTCTACAGGCCTTAATGGTGGTATCCTGTATATGAAGAGGTTTTTTTGCAAAAGGGCCTGCATCCACTTTGGCTCTTATTGAGAAAAAGTCAAAAAACTGTTTCTAAATATTCAAGTTGAGCAATTGAAAAACTGAATGGATTATGAAAGAGGTACACTACATACTAATTTAAATTGAAATAAATTTCAAATGTGCTAAAAAAAAATTAAATCATGTTAACATTTTTTGAACATTTGGATGTAGGCCCTTTTGCAACAAAACTCCATCTGTTTGTACAAGATAAAAAATTATCACACACAACAAATCATTTATTTTAATCATTTAAAAAAAATAAGTTTGATATAAAAATGTATAGGTCACAATCATATGTTTTAAGGAAATAAAGTTATCTTTTTCAAAAAGACCTACATCTCATTGTAAACAGCCATTGAAGTTGTTGTTTTGTTGCAAAAGGGCCTGTATCCCGATTTAATTCTGGATACAGGCCCTTTTGCAACAACACAACAATTTCAATGGCTGTTTACAATGAGATGTAGGTCTTTTTGAAAAAAATGACTTTGTTTCCTTGAAACATATGATTTTTCCCTTTACATTTCTATATCAAACTCATTTTTGAAAAAAATGCACCATAGCCCTTTTGCAACAAAGCTCTTCATATACAGGCTTGCAGGTCAGCACACGGTTAGCTAAAGTAACATACATCATTATGCTTAAAACCCTTGACTGCACACTGTTGCATGGCATTTCAACCTTCTTGTAGCGCGGATTTCAAACATTGGTCCCTAATCGTGAGCATGTCCTTGAAGATTGCTTCTATTGTTTGCTAAGTCTGTGCACAGTTGTACAGTTGTATAAAATACATTGTTATTGTAAGAAAAGTTGCAAAATTAATGTACCTATAGTTTTGATTAATATTACAGAAAAAGACAAATGAAATTGTGAAATTTGGTTTGACCATTTTATTAAGCATATTTTAAGGATACATTTGAAACTTTACAAAACTTAATTGGGCATACAAAAAGTGGTTCAAAATGATTCCATTTTACTCCTTATTAATTGATTAATTACGCGCATAGATTAATTACACAGCAAACATGTTAACGAATGGCTTGACAGATTTGTGTGGCTAAACATCTTTCTCTGCGATTATAGTGTTTATTGCATGTTTAATTCATGCGTAAAATAACAAAAAACACCATTTGTGGCTTTTAAAAATATACCAAATGTTTGGAGGAAAATATTGTAAACACTAAAGGGATATTAAATTATCTGCTGAGACCATTGTTTTGAGCATATCTTTACCTTAAATTTGATACCTTGCAAGTCTGGTTTGGATACATAGTACTACTTAATAATTTCAACGAGTTTGGTCATTAATTAAGCTTAATTAAGACAGATTTTTTTTATTTTAAAAAGTAAAGATAAATGTTAACCTTTTTTTTCTCAGACAGAATTGTTGACAATGATGGTAACTTCATATCCTGTAACTTTGGTGTTAATGGCATGTATAGTGTTTGCTGGAAATTACAATAAGTAAATTTGTAATGTATTTCTTAATAATATGCTAATTATATGAAAATAAGGTCAAACAATGTTTTTTCTCTATGTCATTGAATCACCAAGTTGTATTCTATAATATAATAATGTCTCCTTGTCTTACATATGTTACTTTTTGAAATAAAGCGTAATTTCAAAAACATGCACTTTTGGTAATTAATGCTCTGTAGCACTGTAGTACAGTCCAGAATCTTGGACCTGAGAAGTACACTTTTCCTTTATGAATAAAGATGGACATTTTGAGCCAAACAATTTCAAATTGCAAGGGATAATTTAGACGAATAACTAACATCATCGATCATGCTATGGCCCTCACCGTTCATGCAAAAACAGGTGGATAATGTGGTTAATTGAAAGTGACAACAATTATTTTTAATTAGTAAAATGTATTCGTAAATTGTATTGTCTTTAGGGGGGGGGGGGGGGGGGGGGGGGGGGGGGGGGGGGGTTTGAAGTCCAATATTGATAATCAATTTTCACAACTTTCCTAAAACTCAATATTCAAGTATTATATATCATAATACAGCGCATAACAAGACGCTTCAAAATTACGGGGTGTTTTTTTTCTGGTTGCTATGGTAACCGTACAGGTGCTCTGATTGGCTAAAAACGACTACGAATGTAACTCAATACCGCAAACTTCTATTGTACCCATTCTTAGGTTAATGATATATAATGATATTCCGCACGCTTTAATGGAGCCGGAAATTTGATGCGGTTGCCGTGGCAACCGGTAACCGACCAATCACGTAATTTTGCGACGTAATTTCTAATTTGAGGCCGAAAATAAAAAAATCCGGCTTCACTAAAGCGCAGATCCACTAATTTGCAACATAAATTTCAAATTTCATTAAATGTCGTCATTGCGTTATTGAGTTACGTTCGTAGTCTTTTCGCACGTTTGCGTGTTTTCGTGTTTTAAAATATCGAGCGAAACGTATTCAAAAATATTAAAACTGCTTTACAAATTATAAATTGATATTTGAGATGAAGATAATTGTTTATTTATTAATACGCTTGAATTTAGACACTTTTTGAGTCCATTTTGGCGAAAAACGCTCCAACTGTGTTGCGAGTTGCAGAGGAAGTAATTAGTGTGTAATCGTCTGAGACCTTTCTGACATCATAATTCGAATCATGGACGAAACGATGTTCCTGAATGCATATGACATCAATGTTGAACTTTGATGCTGAATCAGCAAGTTATCCAAGACAATGTGGTTGGTTCAGCGTTCTTGTGTTAAAGGTGCTGCTGACTTGGATAATACGTTTACATTTAACAAATTTACGTTTACATTTAACAAATTTACGTTTACATTTATAAATTTTACACTTGATCCTCCATTCGATCCCGAATCAGCTTCTGTCCTCCTTGGTAGGTTTGGGGCAGATGCGTCATATTTCAGATTCTTCTGACGAGATGTCCTGGGGGGATATTGAGGCAGGGGCTTTAACCCTGGTGCTTCTTTTTAGCCTTGTGTACAAACTACTTTAAAATTACAATTAGCACTTTATAAATAATTCTGAAGCATCACACACTACAAGAAATACAAATAATTATAGTCAAATATGCCCTCAATCAACCCTCTACATAACTTCAAATATACGAAATCTAATCAGATATGACTTTAAACATAGAATAATCTTTTAATGTCGATAGAATAGACTTTGATTTATTTACAAGGAAGTCATTCTATGTTTAATAAGTCACGTATTTGATGAGCACGGATATGCGGCGCGCACGGATGTGAACGTGAAATCGAATAATCAATACCTGAGATGAAGAGATTCCGCCGTTCATTGCTTCAAAATGGTAAATTAACCTTTGGTAATGAACGGAAATGCAAGAATTCAACGTGAATAAACACGCATAACTTGCGTAATATAAGCACACGCCCGTCGTGGTAACTGTATTTTCCCTTAGACGCAGATGTAGGTTGAGCTTCAAAAGAATTCTGATATCAAATATATTTTTGAAATGTCATGATGTAGATTCTTGAGCGGATGAAATCCTTCTAGGGATACTTAATATATCAAAGTAACGTAACACATCAGAGACGAATGTAGACTTTAATGAATTCCTCTCAGGAATCAGAATCAACATTAAAGCCGTCAGGTTCAATTGAAAAGTTAGTTTGTGCATGAAAGTACGACTGAATTCTCCATTGTTAGTGATGGATATTTGAACAGCTTTCTGTTTTGACCAATTGAACCCATTTTAAAGGTATCGAATCCCTTTAAACATCAAATGTGTGATCTGATGCTATGGTCGATATATACATGTGGCCCGAATTCCATTATTTGTTTTTCTTCCGCATAATTATGCTATCATGTATTTATCGTCATGTTGTCTATATAAAAAAATCCAGGCGTACGTTTTATTATGCAGAGTACTATTAGGTTAACAAACCAAATAATCAAGCTTACATTCCCTTATGTATAATATGATACCATTATACCTGTGCCCACATAATGCAATCACCCACTGCGGCTATATTAACTGTGTTACCGATGCTCATTTTCTGTAGTGTCTATATTTTTGAGAATGTAATTAAATGTTCTTAATTTCACACTAAACTCCTACCAATTGTGGTTAAATCCTTCCCATAGCCAGTTGTTACCCAGTTAGCAGTTAGTTACACGCAGACATTTTAAAAAGAAGATTCATATACTTGATTTCGGTCTTTGATTTCCACAAACTGTCAATACCCCAATTTTAAACAATGGTTATTTTTCATAATGGTTGATCATTGTTCACACTCATACACTAATGCAATTGAAATTACACGTACAATTAGATCACACGTATGTGATAAACCTTAAAACAGTTCAATCCCTGATATTCCGAATCGTTTGTATCGCAAAGACGCGGATAGAATCCCTGGAGGCAAATGGGATTGGCTTAGGTACATTGAACCGACAGTTTCGATAACAGTAAGTTACATAAAGTGTTCCGGCGACTGTGCTATTTAAATCGATTGGAAATGTCACGACCCCTGTAAATCAAGTGATGTTTATGTCAGATTTGTACACTACAGAAAGTTACAAAACGTTACAACTTGTGGAACACAATTATTCGTATGTATACGTTTATGGAAAAACAACAATGGTCTTCGTCAAAAATTAAACAGCTCAACAAATAAAAGAGCGTAATCGAAGTGGTCCAATTCGAATTTGTAAACTAGTGGCAAACATGATTGTAGTAAATTGAAAGATCTTAGTTTGAATTTGATTTAATATTTAGTTTTCTTATGGAATTTTGGGTAACTTGCTTGTCGATTAAGATTGGTCACGTTAGTCATTTTTGACTCAGAAGTTTCTATATCCGGAATAACGGTGTGTTATGCAGGGAAAAGTGTCAGGTTTAAAGATTTTATGGATCTGGGTTTGTGTTGCTGTGAACCTTATTCAGTCATTTCCTACTCTTATCATGCTTATAGATGAGGTGACCGTTATTTACATCAGTAGTGTTTACATATTGATTAGCGCCTGGTCTAAAGACATGCTAGGGGTACTAGTCCATGACTACTGCATACATCATACTATGAAAGCAAAACACACATCACTGAGCGCCAATTTTAAAAGCACATGCCCTTATGGTGCGCACGCAAACCGCCGGGCAACCAGATTTAGTACCTGGTCTCTCATTGTGCTTAGGGATGCATACCATGACTTCTGCACTATTACACCGTAAGCATGGTAAGTAATGATCAATCAAGTGTGAATTAAAGCACCGTTCCCTGTTAGTGCGCACGCAAACCGCCGGGCACTACGTCACCGGTCACGCCATCTATACAGATGACAGTCGGAAATCAAACCCCGGAAATTTACCAAGAAAATAATAGCCATTTTGAGTCCATTCTATTCAACAAATATATCCACGTATGCGTGTACGTATCTGGCTAAATGGTCGGTGGAGTAATATATGAACGCACTCGGGCACGTGGCTTCCAAACTATTCTGTTTTGTTCTTCCAAGTCTGTGGATAGGAAGCCATATGGAATGCTATGCACTTTAGGTCTTATCTCATAGTTGATAATTTTCGTATACTTCCTATTTTTAGAATTCATATTTAAAAATAAATAATTACTGAAACATTTCAGTGTAAAATGTCATCGAAAGTGATATACTTTTATTTTGCCGTTTTTGTTCTATATTGCACTCGAGTGATGTACCTGTGAATCATCAAGTCAAAATGAACCAGTTTATCTCAAAAAATAAAAAAGTGATATTTTTCTTCCATGTTAAACACCTAGGGCCGTATTCTCGTACTAAACACGGTTTTAGCTTAAAACCGTGTCCAACTAAACGCGTGTCTAACTTAAACGCGAGTTTACCTTTTAAACAACGTGTAACTAAACACGGTTTTAAACTCTGCGCATCTCGTCCCCAAGGTGGTTGTGCGTTACTGTATACAGGTATTTATTTTTGCTGTGGCCCTAATGGGTTACAATAGATATCGACTGAATACCTCGAACGCACGTTATTTTAATACTACACGATTTGCTTGGCAGCTTACACCGGGCACGGTTGAGTAATCATTCAAGGCATACAGTTCGTGTATTTGTTTAGTTAAACGCGCCTTAAACTACCCCCATACCCATGTTTAAAGGTAGACACTTTTCAGTGAGTTAGACGCGTGTTTAAGTAAAACAAATGTACGAGAATCGCGTTTAGTTAAACGCTGTGTCTAAAGTCAAAGTTAGACGCGTGTTTAGCTTAAAACCGTATTTAACTACGTACGAGAATACGGGCCCTAATGTTTAGGTGTAAACCTAATGTTTAGCTTCACATGACATCTAACTTGTTGCATTTGACCATAAAACACAGTTTTATGCAGCTTCAGAGGAGATAAATTCCTTCATATTTATTTATTTTTTCTCATCTTCTATTGTTATTTTCTGCAAATAAGGTTGGCTGACAACTGGTCTGTTTCGATGTGATTGGTCACATATTCATAACAAGAACTATGCTTCAAATATCTTTCTTTTTATTTTGCTTTGAACTTAACTGATTTATGATGGACGAGGGGGTAATAAGGCGTTCCTGTTACGTGTGGATAGCTCGAGAGAAAGCACTTGTTGATTTCCGATGATTAAGTTGTATTCAAATCATCCCAACTCAAAATAAAATATGTTGTCAGCTCAAGGTAGAAATTGAAGTGTTTCCCACGCCCATGTGTAAATTAAAGTGTTTGCTTGCAGTATGGCGCGCCTGTGGGCCAAACTGATTGGTCAGGTACAATAACACAACACAACACATTGATGTCATCGGCTAAAGAAACCAAGCCAACCATTACTTCGTACACTACTCCCTATGCCTGCTTGGAGACTTGTCACAAGCTCTCTTGATAGACTTGTGCCAAGTCAAAGTTAATGGAATTCGTAGCTTTGTGATTGTCATTTTAGTTAATATTATTATAGTTAACACAAATCCAAGTATGAACCAAAATGCAGAATATCTAAATGTCTAGACAACAATGAGTGTTAACAATTGTTCACAAGACATCCACAACAGCTGTCTTCTAAAGGTACATGTAGGTTTCCATCTATAATAGATCATAGTTAATCTGTTTCACATGTTTTAAATCATACAAATAATATCAAATTCCTGTTTGAGACAAAGCGCCAATAAGAACAGGGATTTGAGCTCAATGTATTTTGTACACAAGGGAAATTACAAATAAATCGTTCCATTAAACTTTCATAGAATTTCTTAGAAAATCATACATTTTTACTGGCAGTACCTAGCCAGGAGTAGGGGTGTTTGCATAAACTACGTGTTTGATATGTACCATGCAACATTAGGCTGGTTCACGACAACATTCAAAGGTACGGGAGACTGCCGTTATCATGGTTATAGTTAACAAAATGCTGATTATTTGGCGAATTTATTTCCTTAATAAAGCATACCTGCTCTTCGACTTCCCGTATTTCAATCGAAAGGGTGTTCTGCTTTGGGTTTTGAGTGACATACAGGGTTAATCAAACACATTGTGCATGGACTGAAACAGCCCTTTATTTTGATATTTGCATTGAAATGTAAAATTGAAGCGTATTAATTTGTATCTAGTTTATCTTCCGAAAATATGAACGTAATCGAATAAATCGTTATTGTAAGGTATTGTAATCTAACCTCTTTTTGCACCCCCAATGGGTTTTACACAGTGAAGACATGCATGTTACTGTAGCATGACCAAATTGAGTGAGAATGGTGACCATATCATCGGAGCTCTTCAACTGTTTTTGTAAACTATTGTGCAGGCCCTGTGTATTTTTGATATACAGTTAATGTATGTCTCTCATATATTTTTGTATTTGTATTTTTCTCTTTGAATAGCGCTTTGAGAGCTAATCTTGTATGGCACTTACGAATGTATGAGCTGGAATCTGTGTTAATCAATCACAACAGTATTAAACACACTCATCAGCGCCCTATACTTTCGTCAATAAGAATGGATACATGATCAGAATTATTCTAAAACAAAACGAAGCTAAAGCAGCCACTGTCATACTTTCTTTAGAGTAAGACAAGCTAAAAAGCAATCAAGCAAAACAAATAATTAAAATATAAAAAAAATCAAACCAAATTTCATAAAAGAATAACAATTAGAAGTTAAGACTTAAGAGTACCATTAGTACTTTAGCATAACTGTGTTAAACATCTGTAAAACAACTAAAAAAGAGTACAATTTTCCGATGTTGATATGATTGAGTGCTTACATAAAATGTACCAATATCGGATGATACTGGAACACAATTATGTACCAGTAAAGTTCAATACTGGGATAAATCACAACTGGTAGCATGTGTACCATTATCGCCCGATACTGGAACATAAACACTATTTATCGAGCGATACTGGCAACTTTTAAGTTCTAGTAAAGTACACTTTTTCCAATGTTTATATTAAATTTGAACTTGGTACAAATTACTGAGACTATACCAGCTATACATGTAGATCATAGTGTAGTTTTCCATACACGTAGTTTAACACGGTTTTAAGCTAAACACGCGTCTAACTTTGACTTTAGACACATCATTTAATAATTAGACGTAATTCTCGAGCATTTGTTTAACTTAAATACGCGTCTAACTCACTAAAATGTGTCTAACTTTAAACATGGGTAGGGGAGGGGAGGTAGCTTAAAGCGCGTTTAGCTATACCCATACACCAACTGTATGCCTTGAATAATCACTCAACCGTGCCTGCTGCAAGCTGACGTTCAGATCGTGTAGTATTAAAATACACGTGATTTTGAGGTATTCGGTCGATATCTATTGTCGTTCAATACTGGAACAAATCTCCCTGGTATCACATATACCAGTATCGACCGACACTGCAACATAAAAACGTTCCAGTATCAACTGATACTGGAACAGTAAAATCGTATTAGTATCGACCGATACTGGCAACATGTTTGTTCCAGCATTGAACGATACTGGTATACCAGTAGCTTGGACCTAATGTACACTTTTTCCATCATTTGTATTGAAATTGAAATCATCCCACATCATGAAAAGTGCGATCAAAAGGTAAATACTATCAAAGCTTTGTATATTACACATTTTGAAATGTGTGTTTAATATCCTTAAATTATTCCCGTTATTTGATTTGCGTTTAGTTAAACGAAGCGTAAAGCTAAATGTTTACGAGGACACGGGCCATTATCTGTGCAACATATGTATAAAATAATGATATATAAAATAAATAATTCTTCAGTTTCATGTTACACAGTACGAATATAATTGTATATACAGCGTAGTATGTTATAGCCTACAGCTGTTTAAATATTTTATGGGCAGCCTGTTACTAGCTAGCACTGGTATTGTATATGGTCAACTCTCATGAAAATAGTGAAAATGATATTTCAGAAGTTGAAAAAATAAGTTGTGTCCAATTTTATATATTACGCTATTTTTAATTGTAGACATGCACTGGAAACTAGATTTAACATTTTGTGAACAGCACTCATTGCATTTTTGTACAATATTACGTTGAATTTAAATTATAATATCACTTGTTTGCAGAATATGTTCCATGTTTATTACGTTATCTACTGCCTATCAGCTCTAAATCAAATCGAGTTTACAAACTGTGATGCCAAACACAAAATTGTACTTACGAAAGCATACTTCAATTACAGCGAACAAAATGCAATGTAATTTTGTAAATTGCAAGTATTATGAATCGTTTTTGGTCTTCACATTACTGTATGATCCTCATCTTTAAATCTAAAAAATGCACGGTTTTCCAAAATGAATATCTTTGTGCAAAGTATAAAATATATCTTTAATCGTATATTTTTCCAATCTTAACGTCGTATAATGTGTTTTTAAAAGCTAGCTCAGAAACAATAATAGTATGCTTTACTAATAACGCTGGCATTGGTACTCTGACTTTATGGGGTGAGTAACGTAATGAACATATACAAACACTCCATGTAAACAAATATATTCAACATCGACCAAGGCAGATTATTTTGTACACAAACACATCTTGGCGCCATAATATTATAGTGAAGCCCATTTGACAATATAAAGCAGTTAAAAGCAGTATACACACTTGTAAATTACACTATAATGTAATTTCAACGACGAGGATGGATAACGTAATTAACATAGTTGCATAACTGTTTAGTGCATATTTACGCTTAGTTTTCCATCACAACACATTTATTTGATATTCAATCTTCTTTTACCAACGGAAAAAGTAATAATGCTTACCATATATATTCTCACTTAACTTGTTTTAAATGACACAAGCATATTATTCTATACCTCAAATTCTAAACATCCACAATGATAAAATACAGAACTAAGTGCTATCAAATGAAATATACATTTCTATGTATTAAGCACCATCAGTGTATTCAGCAATACCTAGTAAATGGTATTTTAGTAAGTTAAGTTGCCCAAAGTCCACCGAAAGACAGTTCTATATATTGTCGACTTGCTCTTTTGATGTATATGGTGAATAACGTAATATTAAAACATGGTCCCTAAATCGACAGATGTAACATGGCACTTTACAGGTATGTTGTTAGACCATGACATTATTACCTTTGTGTAAATTATGATATCACTGAATATTGAATAGCCTTTTATCTCTTAAAATTAGTAAGATTTTGATTTGTTTTATTTTAAATGATGGTAGTATATTTGTTAATAAGACTGTACTCTGATGCCCTTTTTTGTCTCCACCATTGCATTTGGTTCTGCTGGTATCGCCATTGGTTTTTTGCACTGTGTCGCACATATTCCTGTATAATAATGATAACAAAAACAAAACAAAGTTGATGAACAAATATTGCAGTTGTTTCAGCAAGGTATACCGTATTTATTTCTTAGTGTTTGGACAATTTTCGCTTGGTTTCTAAGATGTAATGTTTGGACGGTGAGTCTGGATGAAATGTTGGGCAGTGTGTATTAGGTATAGCACGATCCTCAGAGTGGAAGCCACAAAAGGCAGTTGACTTAGTTTTTGTTTTATAATTAGGTTACTGGGATATTCCCTGCTTTACAGGGTCGCTTTTCTGCTTGATTCTATACCCTTTTTTAATATCTTATAGACACGTCATTTCATTAATTGTACTCAGGACTAAATCAATTCAGGACAAATCGCAATCACTATCCGTATATTGTTTTATAGATTTCAAAAGAGATAATTTCGGTCAAACTTGAAATCTGCCGTGTTTGTTAATATTATAATCACAGGCACTTTGACATATTGATTAAATGCATTTATATTCCATTTATAAATCATTCTGAAACCCCCTGTTTATACGGGTCAGTCAACTTTAGTGACAAGAAATAGTTAAGCAGGTATCCCTGTTCGCTTTCGATTGAGTTATAATTGTATATAATAAGGATTAATCAAAGAATACTTTATAAATCTTTAATTTTGCATATGAAATAAAATCTACATAGATTCATGGCAAAACCTTCATATGTGTATTGCCCATGACACCATTCTGTTACTGATTAGAATTAAACCATAACGGTGTTCGGAATACAGTTTTATTCATTTGGTCTATACAACTAAATTGATCCACGCCGGACAACCTTAACAGCATTCACGTACAGTTTTCCGATGGACTGTCTAAATTAGTCGCCTGATTACATTTTGTTCACAGTTTTGAACATTTTGCGACAAACCGGAAATAATGACACAGTAGTTATTGTGTATAACTGCAACTTTTCTAATGAACTGTCTCAATACGTCACCTGATTACATTTTGTTCACAATTTGGAGAGGAAAATCGGTAATAATGACACAGTGGTTACTGTTTCGAACCAGTAGCGTATCTCACGGTGGTCAGGGGGCAGAGCAATGACGGTGTCTAAAATAAATCGAAGAGCGGAAAAGAAAGGTGGAAGGAAAGGAAAAGGTGAAGAAAGGAAGAAGAGGAAGAGAGAAGGGAAAGGGAATGGAAATGAAAGGAAAGGGAGAAGAGGAAGATAAAAGTGAAGGAAAGGGAAAAGGAAAGAGAAAAACGAAGGGCAGGAAGGAAAGAGGGGAAGTAAAAGAATAGTGTAGTTGATCAAGAAGGAAAAAAAAGTAGAAAGAACTGAAAATCATAAAAACACTTGGAGAAGAGGAGAGTTTTAATCATCCAATCACGTAATGATTTATGTGTGAGCGTGCATTACGTTAATTCAGTGACTTTCATCAATGTAATTATAAACCCGGAAAAGGGACCCCACTTGAATTTGGGTGAATAACACCTATTTGGGGAATCTAAGGGATTGCCCATCTAAATAACAATGTGCCCCCTTTAAACGGTTTGATGATGGGCAATTTATTATAACAATGACAAATGTTTGCGCGCTACGAGCACAATTTTCCTTAAAAATCAATACATAAGTCTGTTTAAAACCAAAATGTGCTTTAATAATATCCAGATTCGTATAAATATGTTTTCGTGTGAGTGCATCAAGTTAAGGATGCAACGTTATTCGGTAGGAGGACGAGTGTTAATGAACACACTTGTTATTCATTAACTAATATTTAATTCATACATTATCTTTCTTCATTATGTTATTATCTTGAAGCTGCTACCTTGCCCCACTGATTGTCACCTATCTTATTAATATATCAATCTGCAATAACAATATTACATTTAAAGATAAAACAGAGCGTACCAGATACAATATTAATACTGATGGCCATGTTTATGTCATTACTGTTGATCGATGCCTTTTTTAATTTTAATGTCAATGTATTTATGCTTTACTGTCAATGTATATACATTACCTGTACGTTAGTATATCGTGTTCAAACCTAGATTTCGATCAGATGAGCTTTTTCAAGGGCTCTCGTTTATTCGTATATACTTTTTATTCTGTTTACAAAAGTCAATTTTAACATAAAACTTTAGTGAACATTTCTTTATATCTAAATTATGTGTTTGTAAATTACTTTAGAAAGGACGTGGTGCAGAGAGATTTGATGTTTGCATTTCGCGTTGTTTTCAACATGTGACTTGTGAGTGGAATGGTCACGTGTATAATACAGCAAACCGTACTCGAAATAACCCAATTCTTATTCCGTGTCATGAATGTAATCACCAAATAAGCTCTCAGCTGTATGGGTCGGTATGGGTCTTATTACCAACTGTTAATAATCGTGCAGTTTTCCAAATACATGCACTACCTGGAAACATTAAGTATTCGATACTGTCTCAGTATAACTTAACCAATACCTGCAATACCAACCAATAATCATACTTTTGTTTTCTTTTGCAAACCATTGGTAATAGTTGTTTGGTAGTTTCCCCAAAACATGCAATACCTTATCTTTAACCATCAATTGGTCATAGGGTAGTATCCCCAACACGATGAAAACAACCATTGGTTAAAGGGTATTTTCCCCATTACATGCAATACCTTGAAACCCACCATTGGTCATTGGGTAGTTTTCCTAATACATGCAATACCTTGAAACCCACCATTTGTCATATTGTTGTTTCCTAATACATGCAATACCTTGAAACCCTCCATTGGTAATTGGGTAGTATTCCCATTACATGCAATACCTTGAAACCAACCCATTTGTCATAGTGTGGGTTTCTTAATACATGCAATACCTTGAAACGAACCATTGGTCATAGGTTAATTTTCCCAATATCTGTAATACCTTGAATCCAACCATTCGTCAGTGTAGTGTTCCCAATACATGCAATACCTTGAAACCAACCATCGTTCATAGTGTAGTGTTCCCATTACATGCAATACCTTGAAACCAACCATTGTTCATAGTGTAGTGTTCCCATGACATGCAATACCTCGAAACCAACCATTGGTCATAGTGTGGGTTTTCCAATACATGCATTACCTTGTAACCCAACCATTCACCATAGGGTAGTTTTCCAATACATGCAATACGCTAACATCATTCATTGGTTATTGAGTAATTTCCCGGTTACATGCACTACTTTTAAACCATAAAATTGGTCATAGGGTGTAGTAATTTTCCCAATACCTGCACTACCTTGAAATCACCCATTGTATGACTTTATTTCTGAGTGAAAGTGACCGAACAGAAGGAATTGCAAGACATGACTTCAATCTATTTGTGTGAGAAACAAATCAGCTATTGCATCGCTCTTTGTCGGAGTCCCAATTGACCCATAATGCAGCCGGCTCTCATAATAGGTCAATAACTAATATTGTCAACATTAAAATATAATGCAGTCATGCAATATTTCATTTCGTTGACCGTATCATATCAAGATCATAATAATGCAGGTCAATCAAAATTTAGTATTCTCATTCCATAAAACTTGAAAAAAGAACAGCCCACCAAGACTGCTAGCCACATCCTCCACAAACATACCTCTCCTCAATGGGCACTAGGTACAATTGGTTATTGGAGTACATTTCCCAAGTTTTCTATCTGCATTGTACATATGAAACAAACATATAAAAATGACAATGATCTGGACGCCATCTTCAAAAATGGCAGACCAAATCAAGTGATTGTGAAAAACACGGCTAAAAAGTGAGCGGCTCTTCCTGGAATTCCACGAGATCTAAGGATGCGCATGTGTGCCCCACACAAAATAGAAAGACAACCTGATTTAAATTGAAGTGCGTCTAACGTGGGAGATAACTCGTGCGTTCTACTGAGTCATGCCGGGTGAAATCACTGGCGCAAAATGGCTGCATATATGTTCATGTTTATTAATCAGCTTTTTTATTTTATTTGAGCACCCTGAGGGTGCATGTGTGTAAATTTTAAAGACAGGACTGTTTCAGTCTAGGTGGAGCCTTTAACTTGATAGATGTAGAGAAAATATATTCTTTTTTTGCAGATAACTTTTGTGAATCATGGTGGGGTGGTTCAGATATGTGCGAAACCACAGTATTTGTTGGATCTGTAAATATACCCATCATTGGTGAAAAGATTTTCAGACACCCCGTACACAACGAAGTAATCTAGATGCCTGTCTGTATTATTCAGTTGATTTCATTACGTTTGATTATGACCGAATTGGGATAAGTGAGATGCTCTCGCCCAGTTGATTGACATGCCATCCCCTATTATAAGCAAGACCATCCCAAATTGTTGGTGTTGATTGCAATTGCATTACGCGATGCTGAATATTGTCCCAGTTGTTATCGCCCAAGGGCAGAGTGGTATTTCTTAGTGTTTGGACAATTTCCGCTTGGTCTTTAAGATATAATGTTGAGACAGCGAGTCTGGATGGAATGTGGGGCAGTTGGCCTTATTTTCGTTCTAGATGTCTAGCATAATAAGTAGGTTATGGGGATGTGCTTTTCTCTATCGGGTCACTATATTCGCTTGGTTCTAGACCATCAGGGCTCGCGTTCTTGCGCGTCCTCGCGTCCTAGGACCCCTTATTTTCTTATTGGACGATAAAGGACGCGTAAGTTTACATATTGAACTTCACTAACGGGTCCCAATCGAAAATAAAGGGACCCCTTAAATCTGACGATGTATGGACGTGGAAACCTTAAGACATTCTGAAAATTGTCAATCTCCATCCTGTGCCTACATTTTAAATTCATTAATGTCCGTAAAAGATAAATACAATGCAAATCCTGCATTTGTAAAAGTTGTTAAACACACTAAATCGCTTCCGAATTGCTTCCGCAAAAGTTTCAAGCGATTTCCTAAACATTCTATACGTATCTTCTACTGATTAACATGGACACGACATAGGTATATGAGTTACATGATCTTACGCTAGTGTGCGTATCTGTGTTAGCGACTGTTTGTCTCTAAACAAATGTTTGACCATTTTCAAAGGCTCAAACTTCAGGACCCCTTATATTTCTGGGGGACCCCTTAAATTTAGTTTTTGCAGTCCTTAAAGGGTCCTGAAAAATGCAAATGGGACTCCTCACATTTTTGAGCTAGTGCTACCCCTGTAGACCATACTTGTAATATCTTATAGAAAGAACAAAAACTAGAAGCTCACATCATATCATACTATTAAGTGTATTTAGAACAACAGCATTACACAACAGTTATATCGACTTTCAGATGACGCGAGGTTTGTTCCGTTACTGCGATTCCGGATCACACCAAGTTTTGAACAGATTTAGCTCCAAAAACCCTATACAAATATTTGTGTCCCTTTACATAACAAACGTGCAAGATTATTAGTTGGCACTACTCGACCTGAAACAAAGTTTCATTTGTAAACTATCATATGTCATTGGCCTGTATGATTTGATGGTACGCTGGTCGTTAAGAAACCGGACTGTGATTGCTAGCGGGCTCGTCATCCAATTAATACTTTACTTTAGCGCGCAATGCGTTGCATACAATTATTAACTAAATCTATCACCTTTTGGCGTTGGTATCTCAACTTACGTTTGTCGTAAAGGTTCCCGCAGAAACAACTGCATGCAAATACATCAATTCGTCAACGAAGTTGTCTTTTATCTACACTTGAATACATATCATTTACATTACTTGCTTATTTTTCGTTGGGACATTCGCCGGTGTTTTTTAATATTTGTTTGTTAATACTGTCTATTGTAAACACCGTGGGTTGGTAACATGCTTTATATTATTACATTTCATTGCAAATGTTTAACTATATACCGTTTTCTACTAATAAATATATTGAATTAGAAAATCGCAATAGGTCTTCATTCAATGAGTAGGGAAATTCTAAATACAAAATCATTTTGTTTTCGAATTTCGTTTAGGAATGTTTTCTCCTTTCTATGATTATTTGATGCAAACCCCCACACGCTCATTAGTATATGGATGGTGGGATACTAAGACATTCTTTAAAACATTACCGTTCTTTACAATTAATTGTAAAACAATGATCGATAACATTAATTGAAAAACATGTTCATCTCTTGGTGGTTGTCATATGCAGGGTATCAAAGCGATTATAAGTGATGATTCTTGATTTACAAATTAAATTTAGAGAGGTAACTATATCCAAAATATCATTATATATAATGTAAGCGAATACGTCCGTAGTTTTTGTGCCGACAAACTCTGTGTTACAATGTATCTTCATATATCGTGTTCAAATCTAGATACCTGTCAGAATTATTCACGAGCTTTTCAAGAGCTCTCGTATATTCAAATATACTTTTTATTCAGTCAGCGAATGTCAAATTTAACATACTGTTTCACATACTGTTAACTGTTTCACTCAGTGTTTTATTAGACCTAAGCTTGAACTCACGTGCACTTAGGACAATCTGTTCGTCTTCTCAAATAATACTAGTTTCAGGGTGTGAGAGTGTCGAGTTTGATATTAATGTTGAGGAGTTATTTCATGACAGCGCTTGAGACTAAGCGGCCTTTTATGATTGTTCCTTTTGATCGATTTAAATCCGAGACACACATAGCTTCAATTGAAAATACTGGCTTAGCCGTCCATTTAATTTAAATGTCACTGTGCTGATGCATCGATGACACTTTCATTGAAAATAAATCGCTAAAAGGAGATATAAATCATTATATCAAAAAGGCTGCAAGGCAGATACAAATAGGATCTTTGGTAATCAATATTCATTGCATGCAACCAACTTACTTGCCTTTGTGTTAAGACACACTGTCAACTAACTGACATGTTTGAAACCCACCCCCTATTGCTTCTTGATAAGTAAATGATGTTGAAGTAAGGAAAATACACGCACCGAGATTTATAATAGACAACTATGAATTACGAGTACTACATGTCCACTGGTGATTGAGTGGAATGTCCACGTGTAACAGATGGCAACCAAAATAACCGCATTTTCATATAGTATCATGACTGTAATCATCAAATAAGTTGGCTGTGCTCTCAGCTTTATGGGTCGGTTAAAGAGTCTTATTAAATCTTGTTATCTTAAAGTGCTTCATGGACGTATGAGATGTTAATAAAGCACATTGGACACAGTGTCACAGAAAGACAATGAACCTACTTTACAACGTAATTCTAAATGAGTTATTCTATTTTATTAGATTTATTAAACTTGACATAGATAAGTTCGTTATAGTGAAGTTTTACAAATACCTGCAATACCAACCATTGATCATAGTTTTGTTTTACTTTACCAACTATAAGTCATCGGTTTCCCAACACATGTACTAACTGTTTTGTTTTGTAGAGCACGTGTGGTCCAGTGGAGTAGTTGCCGGTCTCATAATCATAAGGTCGTGAGTTCTAGCCCCGCTGGTGCCAATATGTTTGTGTCCTTGGGCAAGGCACTTTAATAGTCTACATTGCCTATTGGGGGGGGGGGGGGGGGGGGGGGGGTTACTATATAGGGGTTATGTATGTTTGTTCATGTTGGTTTATGTTGTAACTTGGCGCTGATTTAGCTGCTGCCTGGACGTTGCATTGTTTATTAATGTATTTGATTTGTAATGTTGTTACAAGTCAGCCAGTTGGCTGCGATGACAATAAAATGTAGACCTTTATTTATTTATAACTGGAAACAAAATATTCGTCAATGTCACATTATACTTTTACCAATATCTGCAAAACCAACCATAAATCATAATTTTGTTTTCCTTTAACCAAACATTGGTTATAAGGTAGATTCCGGCAATGCCTTGAGACCAATCATTGTTCATAGTGTAGTGTTCGCAATACATGCAATACCTTGAAATCAACATATTGGTCATTGGGTAGTTATCTCCATACATGCAATACCTTGAAACTAACCATTGGCCATATAGGGTAGTTTTCCCATTACATACAGTACCTTGAAACCAACACATTGATCATTGGGTACTAATAGTGTTCCCAATACATGTAATATCTTGAGACCAACCACTGGACATTCGGTAGTTTTCCTATTACATGCAATACCTTGAAACTGACCATTAGTTATTCAAAAGACATGCAGTACCTTGATACCCACCATTCGTCATGAATTCACGCCACTAAATGGTTTCCCCATAGGTTTACATGTTAAATGGTTGTTACAAAAAACCCATTTCCTCGCTTATAAAGCGACTGGATTTTTCAATTTGACATTTTCCTTTCATTTCATGATATCTTTGATCATTTAATCAAAACAATTATATATATAGTAACCCTGAAAATCTGAGAAATTAGCTCCCAAAGTTGGACAAATGGTGTAGCGCCCTCATTTATCAGAAAAAGTTGAGAAATGTTACCAGAACATTTACAATCAAAATGCATCCAAAAACCTACAAAATGCATTGAAAATATTTATTTTTGCACTGTGGTATTATGTAATAGTCCTAAAATCAGGATTAAGCCACAACTTTAATCATTTGGGAGCAATAAGTACCATTGTAATCATTGGGCCACAGGATGCCCAGCTGACAAAAAAAGTTTGATTGACTTCGGCAAGGACTGAAATTAATTACTTGTATGAAATCTCATAGGGTTGTTTCATACATGTACATGTAATACCTTGAAACTAAGCATTGGTCATAGGGTAGTTTTCCCATTACTTGCAGTACCCTTACACCAACAAATTTATTATGATAGAGTACTATTAATATATAATACCTTGAGACCAACCTTCGTTCATTGCGTAGTTTTTCCGTTACATGCAATACCTTGAAAACGACCAATCGAGTATATGATAGTTTTCGCAATACATGCATTACCTTGAAACTATCCATTGGTCATTGGGTAGTTTTCCAAAACCGACAAATTGGTCAAAGGGTAGTTTTCCGGATACGTGCGCTACCTTAAAACCAACCAATGAACTGCAAGTAAATGTGACCCGTCACATCAAAATGGACATGTTCGAGGCCCAAGTCAATTCCGAGTTATTGGTATGACTTGAAAGAGTACATTTTAAGTTTTGAAATGATACCATGTTGAAGGAAGGTAATCGGACTTTGTAATCACAAGATATGAATTGAAGAAGCATATTTCTTTCTATTATTTTCTTTATATTTCACCAAAAACATTGGTCTCTGTCTCAACACTGTGTTTGCCGAAAACATGTCCTTTTTGACGTAACTGGTCGAAAACAAATCTAATATTGTCCACAAGTAAATGTAATGTAGTCCTGCAATATTTCATTTCTTTGACCGTATCACATCAAGATCATAATGTACATCCATCCAAGATGAGGTAAATCACAATTTAGTATTTGCATCGCATTATTCATTCCATGACATTTAGGCCTTGATGCGTAGGACAGTTTTGAAATGGCCATATCTCGCAAATTATGCATTTAAAAAATATAAACACCTCTTTCAGTGAATATTTTAACCTAATCACATTTCAAAGCTGAATTTCATCGGCAGTTACCATCGTTACTAGAATATGACAAATATCAAAACCATATTTGAATTTTTCGCATTTAAATAAATATACATGCTTTCATATACCCCTATTACACCCATCAGTTGTAAGACACACTATACGACCCCAGGGAATGGTGCGTCACTTTACCGAGGTGCGTCAACTTCTCATGTACCATGACGCACCCTGTGTCAAAAAAGTGACGGACCTTTGTCATACAATATACGCACCCTCAGTAAATTTTGTGACGCACCATTGGTTGATTCTGACGGACCATATGACGCAACCCCGTTGGCGATTATTTTTTTCGAGAAAAGCTACAAATGACAATATTTTGAGTTTTGACTGACATAATTATATACTAGACCTAATAAAAGGATAATGGGTTGCCTTTTAGTCAAGTTTAGATCCTCCCTTTAACCTCTTCTCGAGAAGTTGATGTTTAATTTATTCTTGAAAATATTGAATTTCAAAACAACTACACACCGAGAACACTTATTTTGCTATCGGGTGAAACCAAGCTGTTAGGATTCAGTTAGGTTAGTATATTGTATATCCTATATTGCATGGTGTACAGGAGATTTTTCTTTACCCCCTAAAAGTAATAGATGTGCATGTATACTATCGAAGTGTGTTTGATATACAAACAAAGCTATCTACTACGAGCTCTGGAAACTAATAAACAATTTACATTACTCCACCTGCACACGTAATCGTGATCCAAGGTGGTTTTTTTACACCAAGGACACTTAACAAGAATATAATGGACGAACTGCTGCAATTGAAATTAATTGTATATATATTTAATTAAGATAAGTATTTCAGCTTAAGTTACAATTTCAGTACGGTTTAAGACTGATAGCACCTAAACTGTCACTAAAGCAAAAGATCTTGGTGTCATCATTGATCAGCATCTCACTTTAGTCCCTCATGTAAATAACATCTGCCGTCTCGCTTCACACTCTATCAGAAACATTGGCCGTATCCGCAGATATCTGGACTGTAATAGCACTGAGAAACTCGTTCATGCATTTGTCTCTTCTCGTCTGGACTCAAATAACAGCATATTATATGGACTTCCAGCTTCTCAATTAAGCAAATTACAGCGAATCCAAAATGCCGCTGCCCGGTTGGTAACCTTGACAAAGAAGCGTGTACATATAAGCCCAGTGTTAAAAGATCTTCACTGGTTGTCTGTGGAGAGCCGTATTGTTTTTAAACTTATGCTTTTGACATACAAAGCACTAAATAACCAGGCTCCAAAGTACTTATGCGACCTTATTTCCATCAAGGAACCCACACGCACTCTTAGGTCAAATGCATCTGTCATCTTACAACGGAGGAAAACAAACACTGTCACCTACGGCCAAAGATCATTCTCTCATGCATCTCCTGAACTCTGGAACCGGCTCCCATCTCATGTTAGAAATGCCACATCACTGCAGCAATTCAAGAGCTCGCTCAAGACTCACCTCTTTCAGCAAATGACTTTATAATGTTTTGTATCTTTGTTCATATTTTGTACTTTTTTGTTCAGCGCACTGGGGTCTTGCGACGGAGTGCGCTTAATAAGCATGGTTTATTATTATTATTAAATACCGCAAAATATGGATTTTCCTTATATTTAGTATTGTGGAAGGTCTTATGGTGTAACATGTTAAAAATGCATTTTAAAAATTGTTGGTTTTTGAATATTGTATACCTTGTATAAGTGCCACCAGGCGTTCATCTAACGTGCATGACGCTAGACTACCAATATAGTAATGTGCGTGGACAGTACAGCTGTAGATAGTGTTTTTCAACCACAGGGTCAAAAGTTTCACGCAAATAGTTAGGGTTGAGCGGCGAAAACTTCCTACATACGTATGCATTCCTTAAGGCATGGTCAGTGCAAGTTATTGGAAATCCAATATCAAGGGTTAAGGTTATGATAAAGTTTAAGAGATTTATTCAGAACACCCCGTGGATCAATTGATGTTTATTGCACGTTTTTTATGTGGAAATAGTGGAAATATTTGACGTAATGCAGGATTCGAAGAAAATGGTGTCGAAGCACTTGTTGAACGGCGTTGACTTTTAATAAACGATATGGCACGTCCATTTGATGAGACTGTTACCATGGAAATGGCTCAATCTCTTGGTAATGACGCCGGTTTAATCGGATGGACATACGAGAACAAGACTAAATCATTGGCATTAAGGCGGCCTCAGCTCCTGGCCACGTATTGATTTCCATTAGCTTTTAGGTTATATGAACAATGTATTACATAGTTTAGTTCTATGTGCAGTTGTAAAGCATTATATTGTTCAGCTTCTTGGGTAGTTTCTCTCCACTTGACACAACTAACGTCAACGGCCACAACGGTAAGGCGTACTAATACATTAATGATCTTGTCTGTATGTCATATCATTCCATATAACATTTGAAGTAACAGCTCCCGAGACATTTTGAATTTGAGTTATAAATTCCATTTTAATTGCCACCTATGACAGAGTAATCGTTTCAGCGTGCACTTCTTGCATGTGAGGATTGTGTAATAATGGACGTAATTCAGTACGAGACGCAAAAGCGTCGGAAGTACTTGTTTAACGGTGTCATTCCCAGCTGCTGATGTAGGTATGTTTAATCGTTGCTCAGTTGAGACACTTGGAAAAACTTAAGATTGGCCAGTCCAAGTTAGTTTACAAGTATTTTATTTAAAATAAAAATAAAACGAGTTTTCTTTCTCGAAAAAAATAATCATACACATAATTATCATATTATAATCTTCATATACAATGGTTCATGGTTATCATCCTTCTATATTGGTTAACATACAACTTAAGCCCGATTATTAATTGATCAAGTCCAAGATACAATTTTGTTGACTAAATAACCTTGCAAAATTGTCAAAGTCCAAACAACAATTTTGCGAGAAAAAAAATGAAATTCCTAAATTTGTTTAAGTTCAGAAGTGAATGGAGTTGTAAGTATAATTGCCAGAACTATTACCCAATAATAATATTAATATAATGTTATAAGTTTAAACAATCTTTTATTACCTATTATAAAATACACTCGCGATTTATAACTGCGATTTAATCTCCTGATAACACGTTACCAGTTCCACAATGTTATTCGGTAGTAGTTATTTGTTTACAAAGCACACCTGTGTATAATAGTCGCCGTGTTATGAAATTGTGTAATGGCTTACGCTATACGGTGGAGTAGTAAACACAGTAGATGATGCACTGAAGCGAAGATTTATATACACCTATATAGCAACAAAAGTCCCGGACCAGGTGCTTTGGGGTTGGCTAATTCAAAATAGATAATCGGTACCAAAAATCTGAGATACACATTAAATGAGCTAATTTCTTCTCCGGAGTTTGATACCTCATTCATCAAAATCGAATGGATACCTTTTAAGTTATGGCGGTTTCAATGATCGCGCATAACAGCAAAGTTGCACTATGTAAGGAAATCATTGATTTGTGTGCGATTACGCACTGAAAATATGTGTGTAAAGAAAGCAAAGACTTTCATTCTACACTAACAAAATAGTTTAAAATTGCCATCCTTGTCTGACATAAAGGGTTCAACAAAAGAAAGTATACCACTTTGTTTTTATGTAATTTTGAGTAATTTTTAATTTGTTGTTGACCAAACAAGCTAGATAGGCATTTAGATGAATCTTTTAGGCATAATTTGATACCAAATTTTCCCCCTAACAACAAAGATAAACCATGATTAGCACCATTTAAAGGAAAATATCCCATTTTCAAAAGTCGCATTTCCAATACACAGCACGAGAAAATGTGGTTTATCTGTCCATGTTCTACCCATCCATAACATTCCTTTACATTCAAATCCTTCACCCATGCATCAGTTTATATTTGAATTAGCCCGCGCATTGAGGGATATGCGCGGTGATCAATACGGGATAAATACGGCATATGTGTGTGTTAACAATTGGCCCTTTCTTCTCGTGCTGTGTATTGGAAATGCGACTTTTGAAAATGGGATATTTTCCTTTAAAAGGTGCTAATCATGGTTTATCTTTGTTGTTAGGGGGCAAATTTGGTATCAAATTATGCCTAAAAGATTCATCTAAATGCCTATCTAGCCTGTTTGGACAAAAACAAATTGAAAGTTACTCAAAATGACATAAACAAAGTGGTATACTTTCTTTTGTTGAACCCTTTATATTTGTTTATGAATATCATTTCAGCGGTGTTATTGCGACGTCACTAGCGATGAATATTGAATAGTCGATTTTTATAGCCAAAAGATACACGACATGGACATATACTGAATAGTTCATGTCATGTGATCTATTTTCCACCAAAAGAATCACATAAATATGTTTATGTATTATATAATATGGACTATTTATACCTTCATACCCAGATAGCAAGACTACGTTTGGCAAACGTTGACAGTAAATAACACCAATGATAAGAGATGTCAGATATTATATATATAGGCCTAGTTAAATAACATGTTAAAATCAATTACAGATTCACTACCGAAAGGGAATAGTGTATGTAGCTCTGCTGCATCGCCTATAATTCCCATTACAAGTGACCGGTTCACTACCGGGAGGAAGTGATGTATGTAGCTCTGCTGCATCGCCCAGAATTCACATTATTTGCCTACCCCGTGTTGCTATACAAAAATGTTCAATATATAATAAAAACTTGTCACAAATAAAATACCCAACATATGGCTACATATGATAAATTAAGCAACAGTTGCTATACAAAAATGCTCAATATAATGAAAACAATTCTCAAATTAAGCAACAGTCACAAAATGCCCAACAAATGGTTAATTAATAATACCCAACTGTTGTGTAATTAAAATTGTGCAACTGCTGAGTAACTGGAATTGTTCAACTGTTGGTGAAAACATGTTATCCAACGGTGTTGGGTACATTTTACGCAACTGTTGAGCGGTTGCATACTTCAACAACGTTGTGTAAAATGTTGAGTAAATATTTAAGCAACCTTTTTGCAGTGTATTGGGCCTGATTACTTTTTTTTGCCACTTTTTCAACTAAGTAAAAATAGTTGAGCTCAATACGTAACAATCAATACAGAGGGAGGGGGTGTGAAAAAAGAAGGAAAAAAAACAAGATTTTTTTTCTTCTTCTAAACTTTCTAAGTATTTTCACTGTTACGTATTGGGCCGGATGACTTATAGTAAGATAGTTTAGCCCAATACGTAACAATCAATACAGAGGGAGGGGGTGTGAAAAAAGAAGAAAAAAAGAAGATTTTTTTCTTCTTCTAAACTTTCTAAGTATTTTCACTGTTACGTATTGGGCCGGATGACTTAGTAAAATAGTTGAGCCCAATACGTAACAATCAATACAGAGGGAGGGGTGTGAAAAAAAGAAGAAAAAAAAGAAGATTTTTTTCTTCTTCTAAACTTTCTAAGTATTTTCACTGTTACGTATTGGGCCGGATGACTTAGGAAAATAGTTGAGCCCAATACGTAACAATCAATACAGAGGGAGGGGGTGTGAAAAAAGAAGGTTTTTTTTCTTCTTCTTCTAAACTTTTTAAGTATTTTCAATGTTACGTATTGGGCCTGATGACTTTTTTTTGTGCCACTTTTTCAATTAAGTAAAATAGTTGAGCCCAATACGTAACAATCAATACAGAGGGAGTGGGTGTGAAAAAAGAAGGACAATAATTTTTGATTTTTTGGTCTCTAAACTTTCTAAGTATTTTCACTGTTACGTATTGGGCATAATGACTTTTTTTGCCACTTTTCAACTAACTAAAATAGTTGAGCCCAATACGTAACAATCAATACAGAGGGAGTGGGTGTGAAAAAAGAAGGAAAATCATTTTTGATTTTTTTTCTCTAAACTTTATAAGTATTTTCACTGTTACTATTGGGCCTGATGACTTTTTTTTGCCACTTTTTCAACTAAGTAAAAATAGTTGAGCCCAATACGTAACAATCAATACAGAGGGAGGGGGTGTGAAAAAAAGAAGAAAACAAAAGATTTTGTTCTTCTTTTCTAAACGTTATAAGTATTTTCACTGTTACGTATTGGGCCGGATGACGTTTTGGGCCATCTTTTCAATTAAGTAAAATAGTTGAGCCCAATACGTAACAATCAATACAGAGGGAGGGGTGTGAAAAAAAGAAGAAGAAAAAAAAGATTTGTTTCCCCTTCTAAACTTTCTAAGTATTTTTCACTGTTACGTATTGGGCCTGATGACTTTTTTTTGCCACTTTTTCAACTAAGTAAAAATAGTTGAGCCCAATACGTAACAATCAATACAGAGGGAGGGGGTGTGAAAAAAAGAAGAAAATAAGAGATTTTTTTCCCCTTCTAAACTTTCTAAGTATTTTCACTGTTACGTATTGGGCCTGATGACTTTTTTTTGCCACTTTTTCAACTAAGTAAAAATAGTTGAGCCCAATACGTAACAATCAATACAGAGGGAGGGGGTGTGAAAAAAATATTTCTAAGTATTTTTATTGTTAAGGCCCAGCCTGTCACACCATAGCGTATGGCCTGAACGTGGCCTGAACGTATGCCGACGTATTCAAGAAATAGCTCGAAAATTGTCAGAGTCTAAGAACGTCCAAGAACGTCCAACTTCCCAACGAATTGCGTAAGAAAAGTCGACATCGGTGATGGAATGGACGTATCCATAGCGTATCCATAGCGTATTGAACGTATACATAGCGTATGACTAACGTATTGATAGCGTATGACTAACTTATAACAAACTTATGACAGCGTATCACAGCGTATGCGATCGGCGAGCGTATGACCGACGTATGTTTAACGTATTCGTAGCGTATGTCTGCCGTGTTCGACGTACCCCTAACTTGTGTATCAGCGTACACCAACGTACACCAACGTATTTTTCGATATTTCGCATACGTTGTCATACGTTCAGGCGATACGCCATGGTGTGACAAGGCCCTGTCACACCATAGCGTATCGCCTGAACGTATGACGACGTATACAAAAAAATAGCTCGACAATTGTCAGAGTCCAAGAACGTCCAACTTCCCAACGAATTGCAATATTCGGCTAATAACAAACCTTCAGTATACCAGTTCGCACGGGAAATAGTGTTTACTAATGTAGCAGGATACTTTATAAAACTAAGTTATAAAAAAAAGCTTATCGGACTAGTGTCTTTCTTTTTTGGTTTGTCAGTCACAACAACAATAACAACTGTATCACCCGGAGTCTTAAAATTGCAGTCTACAAAATATTCCGTTAAAATAGCTTCCATAATATTATATGGACCCATGTGCTACACCCACGACATCCTTCCGTTTCGTCGCGTTTTCGTAAATTAATAATCCAAATAATTATTGACATCGTCCTTTTAGTATATGTGCCTTACTCTGGTACTTGATGTTGCCTATGCATCAATCAATATGTAGGACATGAGGACAATGTCTTACTGCCACATAGTGGATTGTCCTACTTCTGTCAAGTTGGGCACCTGTTCATTGCTATTCATGGGGTAAGGTTGTATGACCACTCCCAAGACCATATCAAAGAAGATGGTTCACAAACTAAACTAACAATTGTTCTCTTAGCATGATTAGGGTAACAAAGGAGGACTATTTAAAAAACTGTATACTTATACACATCGAACATCGTATTGACTCTAGGAATAATATTAATTCATGAGAGTCATAGTATTACCAAAGTAAAGGGATAAAGCTACGTCACGAAGGAAAATACGATTCGCAAAATTAATCAGAATGTTGTTTAGGTAGTGTTCATAAATACTTTGCTGGGGGAGGGAAAGTTCGAGCCTCGGACGTCATTATTTATTTGACACCCCTAAAACAGTTACATTTTTCTTGATTCACCCTTTTAGGGTCAATTTTTAACCCCCTTAATGTCCTAGTAATAGCGGGCCATCGACGGGAGTTCGAATAAAATATAATTTAGTAAGGACCATATTTTGCTTTGATCACCCTTTGGGAACTACATTTTTTCTGATCCTCCTTATTTTGTAATCCCACACAAAGGTATTAAGGTCGAAATGAACCTTATATAGATAATTATGGGTAACAATGAAGGGCATATCATTAGCTGCGCATTGAACAAATGTAAGGTTTCTTAAGTACCCTGCCGAACACTTAATCTCAAAGTAAGTACATTTATTCTCTGCACTGTAAGTGTTAAGGTTACGATACGAAGGAAAATACGAGAGATAATCAGATAACGGTTAACAAACCCGACAATTCTTTAGATCAACTGGCCGCTCTGAAAAAAAGGGGTAGACAATGTAATGAAATCATGATTAGTCGCACATAGATTTAGAAAAACACTTTGTCTTCTAACATTTATCATAGGCATATGGATTTTTGTTGCGTTCAGCCCTATCTTACACGCAAATCTGTCAATATGTCAACCCTCTAGGCATTGACTTACATTAGGTATCTTACACGCAAATCTGTCAATATGTCAACCCTCTAGGCATTGACTTACATTAGGTATTTGGTTGATCCATCTAAAAGTCAAAGGGAATCATGGAATTACTTCCGTAAGACTATACGCACCTGCTTAAACTCAACATGGCGTATTTGTGCAATAAATACATGTATGTACGTTCAGTACCCATAAGTATATTCAGGTTTCTCGAGGTTAGAATTGAAACGTAGATTGATGGATTCGTTTTTCGCAAGCGAAACCTACAAGGAGAAATATTACCGCGTCTGTAGATGTCACTGAAAACCAGAATGATGTTTTTTGAAGAAAAAAATGTGCTTTATGTCCCATATTCTGGACTGTACTACTACTATCGTCTGATACTAGAACACCCATTATCGTTCGATACTGGTACAAAGTCAGTGTTCCAGAAACGGATGATACTATTGGCTAAAGATGAACAAATATTTGCAAAGTAGTTGTTGAATTCGTTTGCAATTTTTTTTATCATTAATAACACTCCCATCTGTTACTTTTTTATCATTAACATTCCCATCTGTTACAAATTTATCAAAAACTAGTTTCTTTGAAGATCTAAGAATTGAGTTCAAAATGTCCATGTATTTTTTATTTCCATGTATTTTTCATATTATACTTTTCCCTGTAGAGTGTGTAACTTAGTTCTGTCGGTACATATGCGAGTTCTACCATGCGATATTTTTTGCCGGTTTTGGGACGACCACATCGCTAAAAACCAAAAAATAGATATGTGGAAAACATGTAAAATTACCTAAATGAACATGTTGTGGACATGTGATGGTGAAAATACATGACAAACAGCAGAACCGTCATGCATACAATTGCCAACTAAAGCAAAAACATGATAATTCAGCATGATACAACAACACTGCTAAAAAGGGGAGAAGAGTAGTGTCATAAGCACTAGCAGACACTAAACAACTCTTGCGTGCTCATTCTTGTTTTCGGGGGTTAACTAGTGAACAACATTGAACAACATAGAAAACGTGGTAAAAGCAAAATGCAAGAATTCAATACCCAAGGGCAGAAGAGGTAGGGGAAGAGAAAGGCAGTCTGCTCCACACCCGTCCTACTCAGAGAACGATATTGAGTTCTTGCTGCGATCTCAAGTAGCTGCTGCGATCTCAATTCGATTGTATGCATCCTTACTACGTCAACGGGACGCTCACGTCGCTCGCCTTGCGCTTCCACCGCCGACACTACTGAGTCATAACAGCGCTGGTCAGAACGCCGAACCTTTTTAAGCATGCATAAAACAAGCGTTGTGCACTGGCGCTCAGGGGCAACATTGGAGACTCTCTTCCATCCTAGCTAGTGTCCACTGCATCACCAATGCGTTCCTAAAGACCAGGGTTTTAGTGACCTTGATTTTAACATTGACAATTTTGAACAGTTTCCTCGCGTTTCTCGCGTTTTGCGCGTTATGCGCAGTTTCCTGCGTGTTATTCATACACACAACCGCAGGCCCGATTGCGGAAGGTGTGGCAGGGCCATTTACTGAGAACTATTGTCTGCTTACTGCGAATTACTGATAAAACGTGGTATACAGTGAACAACAAACATATTGGCGGATTTAATAACGGTCATTAATTGGGTCCATTTCCTTAGAGAGCACACCCAGCGTAGTTTCAGCAATTGGGAACATTTCCTACGAAGACCCATCGGGCGTAGATTCACAACAGTGGGTTATGCTACTGCTTGAAGGCAGACAGGCAGACAAGCTTCTTTTCTGATATGGTTATACACTGTATCTCCGAACGTGAAAATTAAAATGTATGTCTGGATTGATCTCATACATGGTGTTACAGAATGATCTACATCTGGTTTCAAAGATATTAAAAAATAAAACAAATAGTGTTTCAAATTTAAATATGGTGGAATTGTTTCCTACTTATTCCGGTATTTCTTTGAGATATCTCTTTTTGTTCCGCTGTGGCAAGACACACATGTAAAAGTATTCTTTTATATTTTGGCTCACATAATTCATCTTTACAGCTTTTTTCTCTAGCACTACCAGCATTTCAAACAATGAGCCCCACACCTCATAATTTGTATTCAAAACCCTGCCAAAGAAAGGAAGTTTAAAACCACTCAAGCTAAACAAATCCTGCCATATTCATTCAAAGCTTTGCTTTCTATGCACACAACAATCAATGGTTATCAACATTTAAAATAAATTAAAATAAGATGAGGGTGCAATAATAACGCGAATAACATTTCAGAAATATTTCAATGTTTAAAAGGATCAGTGACATTATAGATTTTCATAATGGATCATTTCGACAAACTCCAAAATTCCTAAGAAAGCTGGGCGTTTGCGCAAGATATAAGAAAACAGTTTGGACAATATCGATAAAGTTCATACCGATAAAAATCGTATGTCCTCGGTATAGATCATTCTGACACACCCTACATCCATCAAAACTGATTACATTATGGAGACCTAATCAGAACAAATATCTAAAACTCAACTTTTTGTCAGTCGATGTTCTGAATATAAGTGTAATTAAACAGTTCGGTATTTGATAACTTAAGCAATTAAGTAATTCAGTTATTACTACAACTCCCTGATGATTTAATATTGCAGGTCACGTTGTCTTAAAGTAACCTTAAGTCAACATGGTCAAGATATATTCAATACTAACTACTGCTACTAATTAAAAAGGCTTTTACGATGGGAATCCTTGACATGTAAAAAGGTTTTTTAATGAGTGCGACTAATTAATCATTTATTGTATCTGACGGCAAACTCTTCTAACGCCATGTAAACTAGCTTAACTCCTACATGACAATATTGGTATTAACTTTGTTCTAAAGGTCGTTTTATAAAAAAAAACTGAACATGTTCACGAAATACTTAAACAAATCTAAAAGCAGTTTTGTTGACTATTAAACTAATACTGAATAAATGCTTTCGAAATCAGGTTTACAAGATATTTCCGCATATAAAACCGAGAGACATTTATAGCAGGATTGTGTAAACAAAATTAGAAACAAATGAAACCTAAATATATTCGCCACAGGATATTTTAAAATCTATGAGCCAATTAATTATTACTCTGATAAATGCTATTGCAACTTTTTAAAATATCGGTATTATATATTACCTGTATCAGGTAAATATTGCTTGACAACTTAGACGACGCTCAGAATTTCCTGAAAAAGAAAACAAGACTAAATAGCGAGTGTCTTTAATAATTAGAATTCAAGATTATATTTCTTTTACGGAACTTATATATCATAAATTATTCCTTTGTGGAGTGTATTTAAAGCATTACGGAACACATAAATCGAAATAAACAACACATTTATACTATGACTACGCTGTTAAACGATTTATTAAGTTATAGCTAGTGAACGTTTTGAAATAATGCTGGAATAAATTGGGGCAAGTCAGACAGGTGTCTATCCACAGAAAAGCTTTAGGGTACGACAGATATATAAAATCCAATTACACTAAAGTATCATGTTTATTACAAAAAAAACGCGTTAAAGGTAGGTGCTCCGATTGCTGGTCCGATTTTCAACTTGATGTTTCTATTCTACATGATAAGTCATCCTTAAAGTAGTCGTATTCCAATGTGTGTGTTGCATGACTCCAATGGATCGTAGTTTAGCACAAGGTGACATGTCATTTACACAAGCGGCCGGTTGGTTATAACCACCCTTGTCAGTAATTCACTTCATTTTGGCTTATACCGTCTATATGGAACCTATCTTGCGCCAACATTTTACAGAAATAATGAACAAATATGGGGGTTCGTCTGTTATCAAAATATGTTAATGGGCACTAATAAGAAGCAAACGTGATCACTAAAAGAGAAGCAAAAGTGATCGGAATATCCACCTTACATATCTTTTATAGGGTCAACTATTGATTAGAACTGATATCTGTCGCTGATGTTGGTAGAAGTGACCGGGGACGGGCCAAAGGCCGTTAGAAATCAGTGTACTTGAGCCGTGAACGACTGATTCCGGTTCTACTATTGATTTACAACTTGGGCGACGCTTGCAATTTTCTCGAAGAATTTCATTACAACCATTTACGGATATATGTCAGAAATCGATACTCGACTATTGAATAATTACATAGGCTTAAGCTCGGTTATTTATTAAAATTATATTGAAAGAACTGTCTTCAGTAATTTTATAAGAAATTATTTGCTTACAAATGCAACAAATCAGTAAATGAAAAGAGGTATGTATCTTTAATGATTTTACCCCACAGGGTTTCCATTGAGCATTTGACAATTTGGACACTCTGTATTTCCTGAGGAAAAATAAATATTACTCAGGTTTATTACAGCATAAACATTACAGTTATATTGATAGCTGGAGGCCTAGCGAGGATGACCTATATATATATTTGAAGTGGGTGTGGTTACCAAGTCTCTGAGCCAAGGATCCTTCAAACCCTACAGAAAGCCGAATGACACACCAGTGTACATCAACGTAAAATCCAACCACCCACCCAACATCTTCAAAGAACTGCCAAACTCCATCAACAAACGCCTGTCATCACTTTCCGATTCTGAGAACACCTTCAACAACGCCATCCCGATGTACCGAAAAGCCCTATCAGAATCCGGTTTTTCACAAGATTTCAAATACCAGCAGAGCAGCCCCCAGACATCCATGAGACGGCAACGCTCAAGGAACATTACATGGTTCAATCCACCTTTCTCGAGGAACATATCAACTAATATTGGCAAAGAATTCTTTAAGCTCGTTGATCGTCATTTCCCAAAGGGTTCACCATTAGCCAAGATCTTTAATCGGAATACGGTGAAACTTAGCTATTCATGTACCGAGAATGTCAAGTCCATCATCACCGCTCATAATAAAAAACTGTTGAAAACACCCGATACGGATTTAAACAACCGCTGCTGTAGTTGCCCCAAAAGTGCAAAGGCCAACTGCCCTCTTGATGGAAATTGTCTGGTGAAAAACATTGTGTACAAAGCCACCGTCCAACCCACGTCATCCCCACCAATGGAATACATCGGTCTCACAAGCACCACCTTCAAGGAGAGACTTGGTAACCACACCCACTCATTTAAGGATGAATCAAAGTCTCTTGCATCGGAACTATCCAAATTCATCTGGAATCTAAAACGCAAAAAAGACCCATTCCACATCAAATGGTCCATCATCCAACACGCGACTCCATACAACCCGGCCTCAAAGCGCTGCAACCTATGCATCGCGGAGAAGTTTCACATCATGACTGCACCCAGGATATGTACTCTAAACAAACGCTCGGAACTATACTCTATGTGCAGACACAAACGGAAACACAAACTCAATGCTTTTGGCGTAACGTAATGTTTTTTCCTGGATGGCCATATTTACCAGACTACCAGCTCACACATCCTGTTTTCTATTGACTATTGTTTTTCATTTTTCATTATTATGATCCATCTTTATGACTGATTAGTGATTACCCCAGGGATTACCTATACCTAATCTTGTGATTTACTTTTCACCTATACAACTCATAATGGATTATCCTATCTGGAGAATGACTTTCACACCTATTATGGATTATTGATATTCCACTTATGTATGTCAATAACTTGGATATGCTGTATTACCATATTATTACTGTTGACTATTTTTATAATTAGATGTACTTCAGTCTGAAGATTGCCACCACCCTGTGTGGTTGGTGTGCATGAAACTGCCAGTTACTATGTATAAATAATTCTTAATTTACTGCTTGTTTTCATCATATTACGCTCTTCTTAGGAATTGAGCACTTTTGATACGGGCAGTGCATCATTTTGATAATTAATTATTTGAAGTTAGAGATATTATACACTCTTAAATCAACATTCCGTCCTCTAGGCAATTGCAGACAAATAGGTATTTCCGCCCGATGAGCGTGAGTAAATGAAAACGCAGATTGCTTGTGATCTTTTTGACAAAGTAAAATATATCAAAATCTTCAATTCGGAGAATAAGGATGCCTCTATCAAATGGTATATAGAGGAAAATTAAAAAAGGGTGGCACTTTTTAAGATCGCATATCAAAAGACTCGCACTCTATGTAGTTTGAATCAAGCGTATACAGGGTTAGTCAGAAAGAACGGGCACTTTTTTCTCAAAGGCGTCATATGAATTACAGGAATGCATATTCAAAACCAATTGCAATTAGTTGGCTTTCATTCTTAAAATCGAACATTGCGTTCTTATGTTACACTCATTTTATTAAAACCCCAAATTGTAAAGCCAATCCACGGAATGGTCGAATTATCAATACATTGTGCAATGTCTTCTAACATATGACGCTCGCTTCCTTATTCAGCTGCGATGCAACTTTTCAGGTTTTCCCCTTGACAGCAGCTTTGTTCTTACCCATAATTAGTTAGTTAAATTTATATTCAGTTATTTTAAGATTTTGTATCCAACATGCACATGCGTTTCAAGGTTTGTAACCCGTTTCATTGATTGCCATCTCTGAATCAGCTAGCTAAAACATCTGTGAGTTATAACACCCTGTGGTTTGGCTAAAATTGATGTAACTTATAACACAATGGTCGAATTTTCTTTGTTTGGACTCACCTTGTATAACCCATATGATCACTATCATACCGGTAATCCACGCCAGAGAACTCAGGTCTAAATCTCATTGGAAAAAATATAAAGCTTTTGTCAATAAAAGAATAAAAACCTGTTGTGATTTGTGAATACGTCAATTAAAGCTGACCTACCACATTGACCAGTGGTGGTGACATGTTTGACTTTGCCGATGATATTGCATTGTTGTCAGAGGAATTTCATCAAGCACAAGAACTGCAGAAAAGAGTTGAGACATCAATAATATCAAAGGTCGGTCTGAAAATTAATGCTGGTAAGAAAAAAGTTTCATCTCATATAACCAAGATTTTCTCCAGCCAACTGAAAATCTTGGTTTTTCGAATCGATAATCTTGGTTTTTCAAATGATAAACCAAGTTTTTCGAATTATTGGACATTAGGCGTCGAAAAACTTGGTTTTTCATTTGATAAACCATGGTTTTCGAATTATTTTACATTCCGCGTTGGAAAACCAAGTTTTTCGAGAAAAACTAGGATTTTCACTTGAAAAACTTGGATTTTCAATCAATAAACCAAGTTTTTCGGCGAAAAACTTGGTTTTTCGAGTTACTGGACACTGGGCCTGCCATAGACGCCCCGTAAACACTTTTGCTTCTGTTAATTATAAGCCATACGGCAGTTTATCAATGATTTACAAGTATCGATTTATGGCTTAGGGCTTTACCACTTTGCAATCTTCTACATTCAATATATTAGAATTGTGATTAATATCGGGAAATATGATATGAGGTCATCAAAATGCGCGCCATTGTAATTTAGGAAGCGATCGTATATCAAGACTCAAGCATTTCGTCGTCTGCAGCTAGGAGACCAAAGATCAAAATACACATTATCTTCCACACTGCCTTCTGCCTTAATTGTTGACTATAAAAAGGCAACGTGTTAGATTTACAACTGGCCTGCCAAATCTGGGAATTGGAGAATAGATGACTGGCCAATAGTTAAATCGCCTGGGAAAAAAAGTGATTAGGCAATGGAACATATTAAATGCAATACTTAAAAGTAGTGCAGTAGACGATGCTGACGTATCGTTGGTAAAATGTAACTATCAAATTAAAAGAATTAAAACATGTAGAGCAATGTTCAATGCTCCATTGTATGATTGTTCCATAAATAAAAACGAGCGAAAACAATATCCTTTCGAAATGTTTAAAATGTTTGAACAATTAAAAAAACATTAAAAAAACATTTTCCCCCGTCGCCTAAGCAATATTATCTGGCGCCGTAAACAAGTATTTTACTCCGATCCCGCGTCATGGATCATTTTGATACCATTACAATTCAGCAGACGTTGGATTAATATGTTGAATCAATCATTCAATCGGAAAGAATTCAACTGCCGTAACACACCAGACAACCCAGCATTGATCTATATAGCGTTCGTCTTTAACACACTACAGGGATAAGCAGAGTATGGTTTAAGAATTTGCAATCGTATCCGATTCATAAAAAACATTAAAGCCGTGAATTACACTCGGGAAATACGATACGAAGTCATCAATATGCGCGCCTTTGTAATTCGGGAAAGGCTCGTATATCAAGTCTCATGAATGTGTTCGTCTGCATCAGAAGACCACAAGTTCAAAACACACACCGCTTCAAAGTAATGTTGTCAACAATTTGCAGAAGTATCGTTTGCAAACTGCAACACAAGCCACGTTCAACTATGTATTGTATTGTATGCTTGTGGCGGGAAATAAGTATACGGATCTCTCATTATTCGATGTATCGCGCGCATTGTCTTTGAATGAATCGAGAATTGACACAAGATAATATAGATAGCTAGGACTCAGGTCCAAAAACTGTTTTCATTGCAATGTTTGATTCATGAGACAACAATTTAAAATAAGCTAAGGGCTACTATCGGAATTTGTCGATACAAAATGGCGGTCAAAACGATTCTTTTGAGATTTGATCAGTTTCTTAATTCTTATTTTTCCGAATTTTTATCGGTTTATAGTCTTCTTAAATCTAAATCGTTGTATTTATACGCAGATCAACGTATCTACGCAAATCAGATATTGACTTTGCATCTAAGATGGCTAACTTTGAACCAAAAATGAAATCCATATCCTAGTTCTTTGAAGCAGTACAACAATCTTGTAAGACGTATACTCTTTTCAATGTACATAGAATTGTCTACTCGAAGACAATATGGGTCAAAATATGTGGCAATGATTACGCCCTCATGTTATTGTATCCTTTATCCTTCGATACATACACTACTTTTACGGTTGTAATTTGTTAAACAACCGCTGTTTACTAATGTATATGAACCAACCAACTGCTGTGTACACCAGCTACACAACCCTGGTTGTGTAAAGTCTGAACAACAGTTGTGTAACCAAGTTAAAATAATTATAGTTGTGTTATATTATACCTAACACAATCCTGGTTGTGTAAAGTTAACAACAGTTGTGTAATCAAATTAAGCAATAGTCGTGTAAAAGTATACCTACACAAGTTATACTTTAACCAACTGACAGTGTTGGTATTATTCCAGCCTCCATAGATGTTATGATATGATAGGACCGCATCGCAGCGCAATGGTAGGCGAGGCGTGCAGTAAGGTGTGTTGAATCTGGAGCGAACTGTTATAGCATTTAAATTGGTTTAATATTTAGAAAGAAATAACTATTTCAGTATATACAGGGTGACCCAAAAAATGTTAACACTCCGGGCACATAAGATATCTTAAAAGGACAGAAACACACGGGTCTAATCTTGATGTATTATGAAAGCTGAGTAAATAAGCTTTCATTTGCATTTTATTGCGTTCCAATTGGTTATTTAGAACGGGAGATATGCTTCAGCAAACATGAGGAAGCAAAATCGGCTTGGTCCAATTTGCATTAATTACAACTATTTTAACACTTTTATCGTATCGTTTCAGAAAACGACGACTTCTATTGCATAACAAGTGTAAGCAGAATATGGCTTGAAATAGTCAGGAATCACGTTTAATATAATAAAACTGTGATTAAACGTCTGATGCGCGCCTTTGTAATTCAGGAAGTGCTCGACGTTTGCAGCAGAAGACTAAAGGTCCACATGCTTAAATGTGTAAACCTAATAGAAGAGTTCGTCTGCATTATATAGCAATTTGTAGCAATCGTGTGTAATTATGGTGTTGAAAATAAACTCAAGCCCATTTCAAGATTTGATTTCTGAATATTAATAATATAGAACTAATTTAATTCTGACCATTTTCTTATCAATATCTGACGCCCATAGATGAACAGACGCTAGCAAATTCATAACAGATTATTTAGTTTTGTTGTTGGCACTTACATGGACCTCAGTCATTCTTATTTGCCAGAGAACCTTGGTCAAGCTCTCATTATCTTCTGTAATCACCTACTCGTGGGACAAAATTAAATAGTCAGACAGCCTTCATTATCACTGACCCAGGTTTTGAAATGCACTTCCTCATGCTAACAGAGATTTATAAGAGTCTCGGAGGCACGCGGGAAACGTGGCCTAAATTGCTATTTCCCCTCCATCACGTTTTAAGGTGGTCAGTTTTGTGTGATTAACATTATGTTGATGTCAATTTTGAAGTGTTAGAGTCCCTACTCTTCGATATCGACTCCGAGTCTGGAATGAATAACGTATATAAGGCGACGAAAAAACCTGTTTTACGGGAAAATGGAACTCTCAGGAATTGTCAGTCAGACTGGGTTTTTTTCGGGAAAAGTCTTGGTTCATATAATAAGACGTAGGGGTGTTTTTAGGCTTCAATCGAGCCGCGCGCCTTTTGTAAGTTGGGAAAGGCTTGTACGAGGGGCATTCAATAAATACCTGCAATCATTGTTGTTCTCCACACGAGAGTGATTCTGTGAAATCTTAGTGGGTACATTATAAAGTATAAACCTTAATATATCATTTAACACAATCTGGATTTACTGAATATTCATAATTACGTTATAGCATTAGAATGAAATAACCCATGTTTGGATAGTGAAAAACATGCCACTTTGGCAGGAATTTTGAATTAGCTTGATAGCACGTGTATTGAAATGAACAGAACTTTGTTCCGGATAAGTGTGCAAGTCTAACATTTTGCATCGGGAAACCAGAGACCATGTTCAACGAGGTCCTAAATGGAAAGGTTCTGTCAAAGACAATTTTTGGAAATACACTGCATCTTATCTTGGTCAACATTAGGCTTTTACAGTGAGCCCCAAAATGCCGAAAATCCAAAGAAATGAAAATGATAGTTATAGCAAACAATTAGGATTTCCCGAAATACCACAGCAAATGCAGGATTCGTTATTGTATAGATGACAGGGTATCAATAAATACAGCGAGAATTGTTGAACTTGGAATAAAAATCTGCGCATGCGTAGAACGCACGGTGGTCAGAAAGCGCTCAAAATGAGCAGAAATGTTAAACAATCACTGCAACCAACGTAAAAGTTACAGATAAGGAATTGAATTTAAGTAAACAAGAACTGTGGTGAACTTCAATACATATACAAAGTTAAAAAATGTAAACATTTATTTGAAAATACAATTTAATTTGATGTTATGGTCTCTGCAGAAAACGGTTTTAGATATTGTCTTTATAATCTCCCGTTTAAATCTATAACATGTAACAATGAGGAACAAGAGGTTTAAGCCAAATCTTGCGGTTGGATACCTTGACCTTGACTGTTTATGCATTAAAGGATTTCTTTTAAGCTATGACAAGAAGATGACGTTTAAATGTTACATAATAAGTGTTTTTTCTCCATAATTTGCATCTACAAATAGGTAATGTTGAGCACATAGTACTGGTCTATCACTGTTTCAAACGGCAACTTATTCCATGCATCGATTCTTGAGATATCTTGAAAAAAGTAACTGTGCATCAAATTGCTTGCAAATATTTTCCACCCTGATCAGCTATTTTTCATGCAGTGTCCAGAGTATTGATTTTACGCATGTGCCATTACGTAATCCCACAAACGATATTGTTCATTCATGCATAGCGATGAAAGATAAAGACCCATATTCAAATTACGCTAATTCTAGTTGGCATACGTTGCGCATGAGTGGAGAAAAACAATGGTTGCAGGTATTTATTGAACGCCCCTCGTATATCAGTTCTCATCATCAATGTCTTCATCTGCATCATAAGACCAGATTACGAAATACCATTTTCGTGTTAATGTATAGTAAAAGACGCATTAGAGCGTGTTTCTGCTTAACGGTAATTACCTTTAAGTCGCCCAGTAGAAACAGCAACCCGTTAAATCTAGACGCCAAGTTATTGTGACCCGGAAGTATGTACGTACACGCCGGATTCAACCAATTGTGACTCTGCGTTAACGATGTTCGTTTATGGTTATTTTGTTGTAAACATGCAAAATTAAAAGACAAGGAATTACGAAGACAGTCTTTTTCAAACAAAAGGTCAAATGTCGGTGCCAATCAAATTAGGACGCTTATAAACTTAGCGGTAACTTTTCGCGAGTAGAAACGGGGGAGGGGGGATCAACAAGTGAACGGTAATTACCATTAAGTTAACTTAGCGTTAACTTTCCAGTGCCCCAGTAGAAACACACTCCTAGACTTTTATGCACAGACGTATAGTTTGCCAACTTGAACAAAGCAACATTAACAGTCAGCTGTAGAACGGGACCCCGTTTCAATTGAGGGCGCTCTAAAACGACGGTAATACGTAACCAAGGTAACGCACACCCGTCAATTTGCGCAATGATTGAATGTTCGCATTTTACCCCAAATTATCTGCATAAAAAGTAACTATCCATCGAGTTTAGGGCAACTTAAGGTACCAGAACTCCTTGCGACATCCAGTTCGATGATTTAATTTAACCTTTGACCCCAACATCACACCACACAAGCTAAAATTAAGTCTTTTTTGGCCGGTTTGCTGTGATGAGACCATCATTTTCTAGATGAGATTACGTCATTTTAGAGAATTTTCAGGGTCAGTGTGATAATTTTTACAATAAATATATGCCCTAAAGTATTCAGAAGTGATGCCTTTGTAACGGTTATCTCTGTGACAAGAGAGTTATTTCGTTGTTTAAAATTGGCCAAATCAGCTTTTTATGAATTTTGAAAATTACTGTGACGTGAGGCCGTTCCCTTGGAAACGATGTCCCGTTCCAAAGCCCGCCCTCTTTTTAAAAGTGTTTTTTGTTCGTATTCTGGCGGGCGACGGACTTCCGTCACTTAATAAATCGCCGTGTATACAATGACGGCCGTGCGTCACTAAATAGAGCGCCCTCAATTGAAACGAGGCCCCGTTCTACAGCTGCCTGATTAAGCGGTGTATTGTGTGCGTGTGGAGTGAAGGGAGTATGTGAATCTACTTTCAATCGATGTTAACGCGTACAGCTATTAAATAAAACGAGAATTGACACAATATTATATAACGTGTTTCTACTAGGCAACTTAACGGTAATTAGAAACAGCAACATAACGCTAATTAACGCTAAGTTTCCAACGGCAAAAACCTGCACAAACCAGGTTTATTAAGGGCACTTACAGCTAACTTGCCCGTGGAAACAGCCCCCGTTAAATCTTAACGCCACGTTCTTGTGACCCGGACATATACACGTACAAGCTAGATTCCACGCATTATGACTCTGCGTTAACGACGAATTTCTTATTCGTTGATGGTGTTTGTGTTGTTAACATGCGATATTAAAAGAAAAGGAATTACGACGGCAGTCTTTGTCAAGTGGGGCGGCATTTTTGGTATAACAAGCGGTCAAATGTCGTGACCCATCGATTAGGACGCATATAAACATAGCGGTAACTTTTCGCGAGTAGAAACGGGGGGAGGGTTAAAACGTTAGCGGTAATTACCGTTAAAAAGTTAGCGAGGCTTTCCAGTGCCCAAGTAGAAACACGCTCATGGATAGGGCTCAGGCCACGATCCTATTTACGTCGTCAAGTATGATCATTATGGATTTATTATCATGAGACACACCGATATGAAATTGGCTAAGGGCTACCTTGAGTTTGCCGATAATTAAATATGACCGTTAACACGATTTCATTGAGATTTGACCAGCTTCTTGTGTATTTAACTCCGCAGATACCTATTGTTGGCTTCAAATCTAACGTGGTTACTTTTGAACTAAAGATATATAGAATCCATATCTGAGTTCTTACTCTGTTATAAAAATATTATAAACATTTGTAAGATTTATCCTTTTCAATATAACCAGAAATGTCCACTAAAAGATACTGTGTGCCATAACATGGTAATGTTTTAGTCCTCGTATTATAATTATATTTGTATTCTTTTAATAGAAATATTATCCTTATAATCGGCGCAACGCGACTATAGAGCAATACCATAGCGACGCATCCTTAAGCATTGTTTTGCTAATGTTAATAATACTTTTAGCAGATGTTTGGTTATTTGGCCGATTTGTTTTAATAAGAGAGAATTCTATTGACATAACAAGCCAGCCAGCTATTAATGATGTTCAAGCATGAAAAAGTGTGCGAATCATGCAACGTGTAAGCAGATAAGGTTTAAAGCTTTTCCTCTTTTCGTAATCAACTACATGCCTTTATTACATCAACAATATTGTAAAACATCTGGAAATCTGATATGAATTCATCAAGATGAGCGCCTTTGAAATTTGGGGGAAGGACTCGTATAATTATAAAGTCATATGAAAGTATTCGTCTGCATCAGAAGACCAACGTTCAAAATACAACTACTTCAAAGTAATGTAGTAAATGTTGAAGACGTAGCATCTGTCAAATTGAATAATAGACCTACTATCGAATCCAGTCATTTCAATTACCAAAATTTAAAACGCGTCGACTAACGTTCAACGGTTCTGATTGTGTCAGGAAGAATGTACGCTACACATCAAATCAATAATATGTTTAACTAGTATATGCCTTTACATGAAACGAGTCTTAACGAGAAATGACGCTAGATCATAGATTGGTAAGGATTTATTTTATGTTTCATTGTTCGGTTTTTTTATGGATTGTATTCTTTTTGAATATAAAAATTTGTAGTTATCGAATTTGCCCATAATTCAAAATGGCTGTCAAAATGACTATCCTAGAGATTCGATCAAATTGTTGCATTAAAGAATCTTCACCGTATCTTTTACTATTTAGCTCCGGAGAAAACCATAATGGCTTTGAATCCAAGATGGTTGTCTACGGCATCAGATAAAATCCGTAGCAGAGTCATTATTTTCCGATTTTGAGAACGAGTTTGAATCTGATTTGGGAATCGTATATTAAATTTGTGAGATATACTCCTTTTGATGTAACTAGAAACAAATGTCACGAATATATTGTGGATCATAACATCAAGTGTTTCTCACTAAATATTATTTGTGTATGTATCGTTTAGCAATGTTATTATAAAGGGAGCATTGCTGGCCGATATGAGAGCGACTCCTCAGTCCTCATTGATCATTTCGATACCGTCAAATGTAACTTCAGCAGATGTAGATTTATTGTTTCAACATAGGCCTATATCTTCCTACTGGCGTAACAATTCCGACCAATTAGGATGATACGCGTACGATTACATAACATGTGTGAGCACTGCAGTGTATGGAATTAGTGTTTCCATCCTGACATATTCAGGATTCACCTTCAATGCAATGAAACTATGATCAATATCCGGAAATAGGATATGAAATCATCAAGATGCGCGCCTTTGTAATTTCAAAAGAGCTCGTGTATCAAGTCGCAAACATGTGTGTCCTGCATCAGAGGACCATATCCGAATACAATTATAGTACTTAAAAGTAAATTTGTAAAGGTTCACAATACAATTATTTAAACGCGAATTTTTTAATTGTTGCAGATATCTCGGTTACCAGAGGAGCAAAGTTCAGAATACAATTACTTAAACTTCATTGTGTAAAGGTTGATGCAGAGGGCTCGTTTATCAGAGATGCAAATATCACGATACAATTACTTAAACGTAATTTTTGAAATGGTTGCAGATATCTCGTTTACCAGAGGAGCAAAGTTCACAATGCAATTACTTAAACGTATTTTTTGAAATGGTTGCAGATATCTCGTTTACCAGAGGAGCAAAGTTTAGAATACAATACACTTAATTTTGTAAAGGTTGCAGACGTCTCGTTTATCAGAGAAGCACAGTTCACAATACTTAAAGGGAAAAAGTGTACTTTGGGTCCCAGATTCTGGAATGCACTCGTGTCGTCTGATAAACTAGTATCGTTCAGTATCGGATGATACTGGAACACAATTTGGTGTTCCAGTCTCGATCGATACTGAAATAGTAAATTCGTATACCAGTATTTGGGACCTAAATTATACTTTTCCCAAGTTCAAACTAATCATTTGCACTCGAGAACAATCTATTTGTTGAAAATGCGAATTTTAAGACATATATCGTAAGACGTGTTACGACATATAACAATAAAGGCTCTTATGATATTACTGTACTATTTATAGAACCAGACCCAACGAGAATGAGACATATAATGATGGATACTATGCTTTAATAAATCTGATCGGTCCGGAAACTGTTCGCATAGTTTAAAAAACATGCCCCGTAGCTGGAGTCACCTCAGTAACCTATATTACGGGTGATGCATTATTATCCCTAACCAGTAAAGCTAGTTTACGGGTGATGCATTATTATCCCTAACCAGTAAAGCTAGTTTACGGGTGATGCATTATTATCCCTAACCAGTAAAGCTAGTTTACGGGTGCTGCATTATTATCCCTAACCAGTAAAGCTAGTTTACGGGTGATGCATTATTATCCCTAACCAGTAAAGCTAATTTACGGGTGATACATTGTTATCCCTAACCAGTACAGCTAGTTTACGGGTGATGCATTATTATCCCTAACCAGTAAAGCTAGTTTACGGGTGATGCATTATTATCCCTAACCAGTAAAGCTAGTTTTTGTGCGTATCGGTGGGAGGGGGGGGGGGGGGAAAGTACTATTTGTTTGACCCGAAAAATCACCCAGCACCCCCGGGATTCGATCGCGGGACCATCCGCACCCAAGTCTGTCCCTCTACCAACTGAGCTAACTCCCTAGCGCATATGCGGCCACAAACTCCGTGACCACATATGCCTGCGGTAGGTGACGTCATCGCTGCAATGCAGAAGCACGTGCCTGGAGATAGTTTCTGGCAGTGAGATTTAGTGAGATTCAGTACGGTTAGGGTTAAAGTGCATGATAAATCCATTATTTTCTTCCCATTACAATTTAATTATATTCAATAATATTGATTACAATATTATTCTTGATAATAAGGTGGGTTTCAAAATAAGGTGGGTTTCATAGTATATTGGTGCTACTGCAATGTAAGTTTTATAATATTACATTGTGTTGTCGAAAGAAGCCTAACATAAACGAGAGCTGGTAATTTTGGAACGTATAAGGGACGATTTAGGTGGAGATTAAGTAACGTTTTTTGAAACCGGTGTGAAAGGGGCCATGGTCCCCTGGAGCTATAGTGCGGCCTACAATGTATACGTAAGGCGGACTATGGTTCCGGGGGACTGTGTCTCCTACTACACCAGCCGGCTTTTATTATAAAATACTGTGACATTTATGAGGTTATCATTTTACCTTAGTATGGAATAAGTATGGACAAAATCTATAAATGAGTGATGTACAAGGACTTACGAATAATTTAGAACATAATACACTCATAAAATAGGTCAAGTAATTCGATCTCAAGTACAGTCTGTATTACAAAAAACGGAATTTAGTAGTCAGAAGTGGTTAACCTTATTCGTGTCCTCTATGATGAATATAATCATTTTGAAAGTGCTCAAGTAGAGAAGTATTTCAAAAGAAAGAAAAAAAAAGAAGAAAAAAAAATAGATTGCGAATACTTTTTTAGTGGCTTTGCTCAAACAAAACTGAGATTTAATACAGTTTTGTCTGTTTGTCTTGGTCGAAGTCACAACACCTTAGCAGTCTGGACAATATAAGAAATCATGATGATTCTTACTTTGTATAGGCTGATGAAGACATCCATAGCAATAAAATGTGTGTTTTTACCCAAAATAGTCACAATTGGTTATTTCTTACTACACAAAAGGAGCAGCCAAAAAACGTGACTGGAATCTGCACATTTTTGTTACATTAGATAAACTTGTACATCCTCTCTTCGGGAAAAAAATCTAAAATAAAAAGGCACTTATCTCTTTAAAAAAACAACATTTCATCCCAGCCTGGCACCCAATCGGACAGTTCAAGACAAGTCAATCCTCCTGAAGTACGAACGTGACGTCAGAGTTTATTCCAATGAGTATCGCTTAATAACGGAGTTCTAATGAGCATGATGAAGCGCTAGCACGGCAATCCGATGGCTCAAGGGTAGCTCCGTGGACACAGACAAGCGTATGCACTCACCCGATCGAAGAATAATCGTGGCATTAACAAGTTTTTCAATTGTCACTTGACGAGTAATAACGGATGCGTTTGTCTATTTGAGAGTAAGGGTTGGTCTCAATCTGAATGTACCAAAATCATCACTATTTTGTCCACAAAATATCTCTCTACAACACAGCAAAAATGTTGTTGAACAGTTTTAAACGGGGGAATGCACTGTGATGTCTCGCTTGTTGAGTATTTTATCATCATATATTGTGTGAAATTTCAGATAAGTTAATTACTGTGGAGTCTTGTTCTTACTCTTTATCGGTTCCCATAGTGATAGAATAACAAGGATTTTTAGTGGAGCAGTGGCATGGAGTTAAAATGCCCTCTCTAGTCACGATACTCCTCCCCATTTCCACCACTTACCTCAATCCCCATCCTGTTTTATCCCAAATAAACAAGAATGTCGACGAAGCGCTAGCACGACAATCTGATGGCTCAAGGGTAGCTCCGTGTACATGTACATGTACACAGACAAGCGTATGCACTCGCCCGATCGAAGAAAAATCGTGGCATTAACAGGTTTTTCCATTATCACTGGACGTGACGTCAGAGTTTATTCCAATGAGTTTCACTAAATACCGGAGTTCTAATGAGCATGATGAAGCGCTAGCACGGCAATCCGATGGCTCAAGGGTAGCTCCGTGTACACAGACAAGCGTATGCACTCGCCCGATCGAAGAAAAATCGTGGCATTAACAGGTTTTTCAATTATCACTGGACAAGTAATAACGGATGCGTCTGTCTGTTTGAGAGTAAGGGGAGGTCTCTCCCTGAATGTACCAACATCATCACTTTTTTGCATTCCAGGAATGTACATGTACACAGACAAGCGTATGCACTCGCCCGATCGAAGAAAAATCGTGGCATTAACAGGTTTTTCCATTATCACTGGACGTGACGTCAGAGTTTATTCCAATGAGTTTCACTAAATACCGGAGTTCTAATGAGCATGATGAAGCGCTAGCACGGCAATCCGATGGCTCAAGGGTAGCTCCGTGTACACAGACAAGCGTATGCACTCGCCCGATCGAAGAAAAATCGTGGCATTAACAGGTTTTTCAATTATCACTGGACAAGTAATAACGGATGCGTCTGTCTGTTTGAGAGTAAGGGGAGGTCTCTCCCTGAATGTACCAACATCATCACTTTTTTGCATTCCAGGAAAAAGAAAGAAAAAGAATAACATCAAAGTGTCTTTATTCATGAGCTATCATGCAGCCACTGACAAGTTGAGCTCTCCGGAATACACTGTGATGTCACGCTCGTTGAGTATTTTATCATCTATCATATATTGTGTGAAATATCAGATAAGTTAATTATTGCGGAGTTTTGTTTTTACTCTTAATTGTTCCCAAAGTGCCAGGATAACAAGGATTTTTAGTGGAGCAGTGGCATGGAGTTAAAATGCCCTCTCTAGCCACGATCTTCTTCCCCCTTTCCAGTCACCTCAATTCCCATCCCATTTTGTCCCAACTTAACGAAATTGTCGACTTTTGATGTAAAAATGACCTTAACATTTGCTAAAGATTGAACTGAAAATGTATAGTTTCAAACGCATCTTATCCTTGATTTGTTCTCAACCCCCGGATGTGTTTGTTATCCACGCCTTTCCACACAGTTAATATTTGGATGATGCATTCATACGTTCATAGCATGCATTACGTCCTATTTAGAAGCACCGTACCAATCAACTTGTGCTTTGCAGTATCCTTCATAAATAGACATTCATTTTCAAAATGGGACGTACGCTGAACACCAGATTCAATCGTAGATTCCAGAGAAATGTAACACGTTAGACAATAGAATATTTCTGATACCAGAACAATTTGGTTTCGGAAATGAGATATATTCATTTCCCCGGCGTAGGCTATGATCACATTTTCCATGAAATCCATTTTCATAGCAATGTCAGTCGTAGTGCTTATGTTAGAATTGCCATTTGAATGGCTGGCATCAACAAAAAGTAATTGCATTGATGTTTAATTCCATGCACGCATCACCTAGTATTACATTTAATGAATACATAACTCATCTAGATTGATAAATAGAACCACGTTTAGCAAATGACTACCCGGATTTTTCTCTATCTCCAATTTTAACGAGAGGTAACGACTACATTTCCAATGGCAATACATGATCCGGAACTCATTTATGTATGATACTGTTTGGCCATTCATCACACCCACAATAAATATAATTTTCTTCCTCCTCGCAATACTCACTAAAAATATCAAAAGGTAAAAACTATAACCTTAAAACGATTTCTTCTGTCAAACTAGTTATCAAATCTTCTCCTCTGTCTATGTCAGTCCTATCAACTCGTCGGAGCTACGCCATCTACGACGACGTCAGCTAGCAACAGGTAATCACATTTCTGTTGTCACTAGACAGAGTTGCCAGTCTAAAGAACCTGCTAGTTGAAACAGTGAAACGTAACTATAAAATGAGTAAACTATCACCATATGTTGGATTTGTCCAAAACAAAATCAAATCACAGATTTAAGTTGAATATTATTGTAGGCATATACACAAAACGTTCTTTCATATTTCACATTCACACTACTATGAATATGTAATAATGGGAGATGCATTATAAAAAAAGCATTATGTTTGTCGAAAGATCACTCGCAAACCAGTTTTACATGCATCGCATAATTGAATTTTCTTCCATTTTTTGATATTGAATTGTTTTCTAAAGATATTCGTAGAGAAGATGTTATTGTAGAATCCTCATTAGGTAGGTATCGGATTGATTGTGGATTCGATGTAGTTATTAACCCATCATTGTATGTGAGACATTTATTAACTCATCATTGTATGTTAGACATACGTGATAAAGGTCAATACACGTTGTTCTATGGGGATTGTTATGATTGAGGCCTATGTATTGCATATTTGTAATGATAAAAGTAGTTACCTAGAATGGAGTAGCACTAGGGCATGTTTAAAGTAGGGCATGTTTAAAGGGGCATTGAGAGATTTCCGGGAACAATGAAATTTGAAAGAAAGGAATTTTTTCAATAGATAAGGTACATAGGAAGTGTAATGATTTATGGGAAAACAGTTGCATAATGGCGCTAGATTGGCACTTGTTTGAAACAAGTTATGTGGTGAGTGATGCTGATCATTTCGATTTGATATTAAGGTAAACGGTTTCAGATGGAAGTTAGTATATTCCATAACTCCATAACAAAAATGATTTCCAGACAAATTGAGGGCGACTCCCATATGATATTCTCAGTGCCTCATTTCTTAAAATGCGAAACGAGATGTTCCGCAAAATGCGCACCGCTACATTTGTTACGCCTAATTTGTATTTTTGAAGAAAATTTCAAGACATAATAACTATGTATAATGTTTTTGATACACGGCACTTTGTGTAGCGTAAATCTGAGCCTAAGGCTAACTTGCCCCAACCATGGACGAACCTGCCCATTTTTTTTTTGACCACGGCTTTGATGCTTTATCCGTGGTATTGAATCATCCCCTCCTACACCATTTATCTGATTTACTTCACACCACCTGTGTCTTGCCAGCAGCGTGCATGCTACCATTTCCACCGCTGTCCTAAGCATGGCTCTTTAGTCTGGATGTATCTAGAAGCCCTATATATTACTTTTAAAAAATGTTGATGTATTAAGGAATTCCAACTTTAAACTTCAATTTGTCATAGAAACTAGTGCTATATCATATTTTGTAAAAACAAAAGTTCAAATTTCGATAAAAAAAACCCCGCATTATATTATCCGAAGAGCAGATTTTAGTTTTAAAACTAGCCCAAATATGGCTGAAAGTCACCACGAGTGCCAAGTCATGTGGCAATACTGCAGCGCCTGCGTGATTACTACGAGTATCACCGCTACCACACTCAAGGTCCCCCAGCATGCGGTCTATGGTGTTGGATGGATGTAATTATTGGGAGGAACTTTAGAGCCTAACACGAGACTTTTTAAAGTTCTTGTGTTAAGAAATTAAATGTTCGAACTTCAATTTGCTTACAAAACTAGTGCTATTACAGATTTTGTCAAATCAAAGGCACATCGCTGGAGTGTTTGACTTTTGTGTCGTCGAGACAGTTAGTCCAGGTGTTCACACCATTTACACCATGTTCACACGTAAATACTAGCGTCATGACCAGTTCAACCTGTCAAACTTGGACTTAAACTTGCAAAAGGAACGTAATGATTGACCCAACCCTCATTTTTTCCGGTCGAAATGAGCGTAAGGGATGTCAAAGCGATCACTGTCCTTAACCACCCCACCCACCTTCGGGAGGACGAGGGTTAACATATGTTATGTAGGAACACGTGAAGACAGATCGTCCATCACTGAACCTGATGAAACAGATGGATGGTCTTATTTTTGCATTATATTTTGTTAACGTACAATATTATGATCGGAATCATGGGACTAGTAAAGTATATGATTATACATTTAGCAATATATTGTTTACATTTGACGGAATTAAGTGCGAGTCGGTTGATCTCGCTTAGATAGTTTGTATCACTCTGGTCTTGGTACTCGTGGCAAAAACATGGCATTCAGATCTTTTCGAATGGATTCTAGGCATGGGACAAGTTATGTCCACGCATCTTGATTATACATTTGACATTATAATGTTTACATTTGACGGACATAAGTTGGTTGATCTCGCTTAGATAGTTTGTATTACTCTTGGCAAAACATGGCATTCGGACCGCTTCCCACCAATTAAGTTAAATCAACGTTGAAACTCGATAAGCAGTGTTTATCGGCGATAAACTCTGTTTATCGAATGAGTATACATTGAGTTTGCCACACTCGCTATCGTACTCCGATTCATCAATGGTATAGGGTATCGTCGTGTCTATATTGTATTCCAGGAAAGAATGACATAAAAACGTCACTTCTGGATTCATCTTTAATCATGAGCGATCATCCACCTATTGAAAAGTTGAGCTCACCGGAAATGTCATGTTCGATTTTTCGTAGTGTTTTATCATTATATATCGTGTAAAACTAAGTTTTCACTCCACCTCTAAGGCCGTGGTTGTTGACACTGTATGACATCTACTAAATCTACTATCTACTTCAGTAATACAATGAGTTGATATGCGATCTAGATTGGGAACCCATAGCTTCTGTAGTGATCATGAGATATATTAAGGCAACGTTCAAAGCGACGACATTGCCCGGGGTCATTTACACAGGTTTCAATCTATTGCAAGACTATCTTTGTTGATACTGTACGTCATTTACTATAGTTACAGTTTATGTATCCTCATGATTGTTTACAGGTGGCCTAGGCAATTGTTTGTTTGTTTCACAATATTGTAGTGTATTAATGAAAAGCAACATTCTGGAAGTTTTAAAATTAGGGTCAGTATTCATTTGTACAGTAAACGCTTTTTCAAATAATATATAGCCTCGGACGAACTGGTGTGAATTAAATTTCAAATACTCGGTCTCGAACCCGGTCGTTCTCATTCGCTATCGCGTCGAAGAATTACCATCTAGACCACAGAGGCTGTGTTAACATGGTCACCAGATGAACGAACACTACAATGTACATGTACAATGTATACATGAGAGTCTCAAGCGACCGAAATATTAACCCTCGTCCTACTGAGCATTTATTCTAATACGGTTAACTAAAGGGTTGGGGGGGGGGGGAGGGTAATTTTTAAAAACACATGCTTAATTTGGTACCAAACATTCTAAAACAAGTACAATTATCCCACGCATGATGACACAATGACGTCATAAACATGGCCGACCTCAAAATGCCGTCAATTTTTTTTGTACAGTGATAGGCCAAAATTGAAATGTTCGTAAACAAAATAATCAAAATATCACAATTTCATCAGGTTTTTGGATTATAAGAGAGGGAAATGGTGTTTCTAACATATAATATGCGGCAGGCGGCTCCAGACGACATTCCAAATGTTCCGAAAAGAAAGTATGCCAATTGCAGCTGTGTTCCCAACTGTTTTAGTAACAGAGAATCATTACCAGATTTGCCTTTTTATAGCATTCCAAGAAAAGAGCCAAGGTAAATGATATTCACTGATTTTTTTGTTTTTTGTTTAATCGAGATACTAATTAGTTACCTTACTATACATGTAAACAACTCCGCCCTACAATCACGCCTTATCAGTATAGCGCCACCAAGGCTATGCCAACCAAAGTAATAAGTGGCTTCCGATCGGCAAGTTAAGTGGCACACCCCTTGCCTTATGTTCAGTTTCAGTTTCAGTGTATTTGTTTCCATCTCGGTAAACATTACAATAACAGCGGTTTATAAATACGAATACACAAGAGATGTGGATGCCAATAGGAAGATGGCACCCAATGATATAATATATAATTACAATGAATAAATAATAGCATATAACATAATATCAATAAAATGGAGTAACACATAGGATGTAAGTAACAGTAACAGAATATTTTATACGGATCGTTGAAACAGCGTATGAGGTGATTATACAATGAGATTACTATAATTATAAGATACACACTGAATGTGTGTATACATTAAAAAATGAGGGTGCAGGACAAAAACATCGGACAGACATTTACATTATATTAATAATTTACTTAATTGAAGCGTTCTCGTTGTTAAACATTTCAGAGCGATATTGGAGTAGGATGTATTTTTTAGGTGAGTTTTAAATGTAGCAAGTGACTTGCACTTTTTAAAAATATTATTCCAAATAAGTGGACCTTGTTCTCAGCCAGTTTGGTATGAGTAGGAGCAATGAGAATATCAGTGGCATGACGGGTATTGTATTTATGGATATCAGAGTTGACAAAGAGTATGGCGGGGAGGTCAAGGGGTAATAATTTGTGGCGGTATCTGGACATGTATAGCAAGTTGATAAGTATAGATATCACGGATTTTAAGCTTGTTCAGGGATTTAAAGAGAGGAGTGGTGTGCTCAAGCCATAGGGAATTAGTGCAAGTTTTAATAATTTTCTTCTGGAGAATGTATAAGGATTCTAAGTTTGCATTATTTCAATCTCCCCATGCAAGGGTACAGTAAGACCAATATGGTAAAACAAGGGTGTTATGTATCAGTGTATGGAGAGTTTGTATTCAAAAAAGTGGACGACCGCGGATTTTATTTTTTTAAATTTTATTTTTAATCACTGAACGTTTTATTCGGTAATTTCCATTGGTGTACGGATTACTGTTTTAGTTATAGTTTATGTACCAAATGCTATGACAACAAGAGTAGGTGTCATTCAATGATATGATAACTCGTTAGATAACCACCCCACACGATAAAGATACCACACTGTTCACACGTAAAACATGTAAAAGGGAAATGCATTTCGGCCATTAGCTAAAATAACATAAGTATTTGTCGAGACTAAATTTAGCTCATGTTCGGAGCGAAACATGTTTACATTTGCATCTAGAAATAAATAAAACAATGAACATGTTGAAGGGTATTATTTACACGAAACTCAAGGCCCATACCTCATGAAAAAGCAGTAGCTTTTGAGATTTTAAAAATAGATTCGCAGCCTTTTTCTCAGACGACGCCGGTCACGTTTTGCCTAAATGTTCAATACGTATAGGTTACAAACGTAATTGTGGATACCTATCGAAACATTCTAAATATTATATTCCTAGGTACAACTAAAAGAAATAATCCTAAAACCAAATTCAAGTGCAGTCTAAGTTTCTTTCCTTGATTTCTTGACATCTTTCCAAGTTAAACCGATCTTCGAGAACAAGCCCGGTAATTTCAAACAAGCTGCTCAAGTGTGTTATATTATTTCCGGACTACTTTTAAACACTGCATCGTGACCTTTTATGAAGTTGACGTTTTCCCTATGCGTGATATAACTAATAGATGATGTTCGGACTAACCAATAACTTCGTACACAATATACTCATAAAATAGGTCAAGTAAATCTCAAGTACGGTCTGTATTACAAAACGTAAGTTAGTAGTCAGAAGTGGTTAACCTAATGTATGTCGTCTATAATAATTATAACAATAAAGTGCTTTACTATAAACCCAGGACTGTAAAGTGGATCATAAAGAATAAAGATTAAACATTAACTTTGCCGCTTCAACCGTTGATGTCATTGATGTTTACCTTGCCCAACCAACAAGTAACCCCGGGCAAGTAACTTACTTAGTAATACATATGCACGACTCGATCATCATTCCACTATCGACCAGTTGGTTATACTAATCTAACATCTGCCTATTAATTAACCGAGGCTGCGTGTTGCAAAACCAATGCAGTAAACAGACTGTGAAAATCAGTTTCTTAACCCTACCTTACTGAGTACTCCAAAATACTCCAAGCAAGCCTATCTCCATTCGCATGTGCCGACGGTTTTCGATGACGTTATCAACCGAACCTATATAGTGACCGCATAATACTGCGCGAACGAGTAGCTGAGAGCCGTGTCTTGCCTGTGGGGCCGGGGGTTTCGGGTCCGGAGGTTGACTTTCTTTCCAACGATATCGGTGTTGTAGCAATCACAAGTTCTTGGTTACAATCATACAATGCTTAGTAGTGATGATTTTGGAACCACCCTAAACTCTCATAAAGGTTGCTGAGCACTGAAAAGTGATTGATACAGATGTTGTATCATTGGAAAAATGATCACATTAGCTTTTTATTGATGTCCACAACACTATGAACATACATTATAACGAAATGTATACCAAATATAGGCGATTGTAGATAATTTTCTTTTTATAGAGGGTTTAAATAGACGTACTGCATTTCATCCGGGGTATTATCGTGTCAGTATTGTATTCCAGGAAAAAGACTACACCTTTAAAGTGTCAATTCTAGAGATTCGTCTTTAATCAAAAGCTATCATGCCTCATATGAAATGTTGATCTCACTGGACTACACCGCGATGTCATGTTCGTTCAGTCTTTTAATGTCTTATATTGAGTGATATATCGGTTAAGTTGATCGCCGGTACAAATGTGCAAACTTACACTTCATGCCCTTTACCGCTTATTATTATCACCGTTACATGATAATAAGGGAATTGCTATACGGCTTTTAGATTAATGTAGAGCACTCGATCCAATCATAGAATCAATTGCAATTTAACGTCTTAGTCAATAGCATGTCACGTTTCTGATACTGGAAGAATATGGTTTCGGAAATGAGATATAGTCCCCCTTTGACTATGATCCTATTCTCCATCAAAAATCCAATCTCGGTCGTAGCATGCTTACATGTTCGATTTGCCATCGCATAAAAAAGTAATGCATCGATATTTGATTCCATGCTTGCACCATCTATTACATTTAACAATACACTACATGTGCTAACGGTTTATAAAGAGTTCAAAAAAGTAAGTCACCCTCTAAAATTATATCATGTTTGTTTGCATAATGCTGCACACAATTAGACGTAATGAGAGATTGAAACACTTATAAAAAGGAAAAACGCTTGGCTACCCATAAAAGGTTCCCTCTTTCAATATCATTATTAATTTCCCCAATATTGTCATATTTCCCCAAAATTATGTTTTCAGAAAAAGTGGCACTTTTCAAGACACTATACAAGTTTGTTTGCATAACTCCAAACAAAACTAGGCGTTTGAGGGACTAAAACAGTTGTGAAAAGGTAAAACGCTTGGCTACCCACAATAAGTTTTATCTTTTCAATACCATGTTAACTTTTTCCCAAGAATGGTGATTTCCGAAAAGTTGGTGGATAGTATTGGTAAGTCATGCATGAAAAAAGAATTCTATTTTTTTTAATTTCGAATAAAGATCAGCTAAAGAAAGAAGAGACTTTCTTTTTATTGAAAACAAAGACAATCAAAATTAATTTAAAAAAAGCTTAGGAGACATTCTAGTAACTTTCTTGTATAGGATTTTGAAAAGTGCTATTTTTTTCTTCTGAAAACATGATTTTGTGGAAATATGACTGTTTTAAGAAAAGTAAACATGAGATTGAAGCGGGCAAACTTTCTATCGGTAGCCAAGCGCTTTCCTTTTTCATAGGGGGACTTACTTTTTTTAACCCTATATTACAGTGTTGTTGTGGTTTTTTGAACGACGTGGGAGTTTGACACTGTGACGACAAGCGGAGATTAGTTCCGTGCGCTTATTGAGGAGGATGTTGGCGAGTAGGATTTCAAGTGTCTCATTAGCGGTTTATGTATTTACCGAGATGTGTTAAGATTTAATATTAACGAAAGATTTAGCAATGACTACCTGGAATTTACTTTACCAATCTCATGTGAGACTTTAAGGCAACGACTTCATCCTCTTAATTCCCATGGTTATGAAAATATTATTCATGATCGGATCTGATTAAACTATGATACTGATGGTGCATCCATCACGCATACTGTAATTCATTTTATGTTGGTATAATGAGACGAGTTGCAAATCGTTGTTTGTAGTAAAGAATGACAAATTTATATCTAAATTTATCACATCCATACTTTATTTCCGTCTGCATGTCAATTTTATTGTTTGATGTAATTCGTTAAGTTAATGTTTTGACGCGTGTTTTAAAGCGCGTTTTGATAATCTGTACAACATGGTTTCATTATTTGGAGTAAAACACTTCTCGTCAACGTGTTTCGGTCTTATTAATCACTAATTTCTATTATAGCGAGATTTTTTTTAGAATGTTCGTTTCATAGAACGTAACATAGTAACAAAAGTTAGCATAATATTGTTTTGCTACCTGTATAAACGGTTACGCTGTTTGATATCCTCACAACCCATATCGAAGATATTACCGTAATCTTCCACATAGGGAGTGACTCCATTTGAAATCTACACTTCCTGTGTGGACAATTAAGGTCAGGTCTTCCATAAGCACGATACACCTTGCCAACCTGCTCCAACTTACTCTTGGGTATAAGATTTAGCGTAAATTACTCGCAAGTTACTACAATCATAGAAAAAAGGTGTTCGAACACTGACCCTAATTGCATGCTTATTGGACCATAACAGGCACGCTATTTGAGTCACGTAAAAATCAAAACTTGTTTCTAGTAGCCTGAAGTATCCCCTTACTCATATCCCTCCCCCTCCCCACCGATCAATGTTGCGAGGCCCTGTGCTGATTGTGGGCAAATTGTGGGATTCAACATTGATCAGGGGGGAAGGGGGAACACTTTACATTACACCTACAAAGTGTTCGAACACTTTTTTCTAATATTGTCTGAGGTTTCTTAAATATGCGGTATCATGTATCACGGTATTCATCATAACCACTGGATCGATTTCAACGAGATTAACATATGTTATTACGCACATAATGTGCAATACATCGTGACAAAATGGTTGTGTTATTCCCAAAACAGCAATACATATTTTAAAGTTTTGACAGAAAGGGGTCAGAGGTCATTACAAACAAGCTTGGTGACAATAAACTTATGGGTAACATGGGGTGTACACAGATTGACCTCTAATGACCCCATGCATGACCTTTGACCCTCTGTGTCATCACTTTAAACTATTTATTGCTGTTTTGGGAATAACACAATCTGAGGCAATCTAAAAATCAATCAATGGCGGTCAATCTGAGGATCTCTACAATGGCAGTCTGTGGACAGGTAATAAATAGTAGAAGAAATGTGTAATTTTGCACAAGGACTTTGTAAAGATGTCTGAAGTATCACATACAAAAAATGAAATTTCTTGCTCCATATATCACTTCCAGGTGATTTCTAAAACTTTTTGATACCCCCTCGTATGCACAGTTTATTTTTTGGATAAGAGATATTTCATCAGCCAAAAGCAAAGCAGTTAGAGTGTTAAGATGATTGCGTGCATGTTTTATGTCTCTTAATTTAGGTATTTTGCGATGTATCAACGTTTATATTGTTGCATAGTAATGTTGTGTGATTTTCTCTAACAAGCCCTAGCTATGTATGTGTCAATTAGGACATACATGTTCCAAGCACCAATTGTGTATGTTAAAAAGTGGGTTTTGTTTACTAACTATAGACTCGAATGAGTTAACCGGGGAGTTAACGGCATATTGTTTTCGAGCGTGTTGTTCGTAGTTTGGGTATTTTCCTAGACAAGTGAATGCTCTAATGACATGATCAAAGCTCCTTTTGTCAGTACGCAGTGATGTTTCAAACAATATTACCATCAGGAATCGTGACAAAAAGCAAAAATACCTGCGTGTTATTCGCCGCTATTGATTGTTGGGCTCGCATAGCCTTTTGGTCTCATAGATTATGATGAATGCCAAATTCCCGTTATGGGCTAAGTAGAGTGGAAAAATTGTTTGATCCAAAGAAATCCTTCTGCTACGTTTCATTTCCTCCGGTTTTATCTTTAGGAATGCTGAAAGTGACGGTGTGTTTTATACTGAAATCCTGGTCGGATTATGCGGTTTGTTTTGTATTAAGCTAATACTAACTTGATACATGTAATGTAATCTATATAGCACTGCATTTTCCATTTGATCCAAATCTGTTCATGATTCGATCCAAATTGTCCTAAATTTGTGTTAATTAGGGCATGCATGTCTGGAGCACCAATTGTTTAGATTAACAGTAACAGTCCTTTACTAGAAGTAAGCGAGTTACCGGTAGACTGATTGCGTGTGTGTCTTTTGTTGTTTGAGTATTTTTCTATAATAAATAATAATAAATAATAATGAGATTTATAAAGCGCCTTTTACAAAGTAGACAAGGCGCTGAAGAAAGGGAAAGGAGAAGGACTAGGAGCAAGGAAAAAGATGAGACTTGAGGTGACCCTTGAATACACTTAAGCTACCAAGACCACGAATATTGATCGGAAGATTGTTCCAAAGGCGAGGCCCTGCCACAGAGAAGGCACGGTCACCAGCATGTTTTTTGGACCGAGGGACCTCAAAGGTGATAGCCAAGTCAGAACGCAACGTGTAATTTGTCTTAAGAGTACGAGGTTTAAAATATGAATACAGATAATTAGGGGATTTAAAATGCCAGGCCTTGAAAGTCTGAAGCAGGACTTTGAATTGCAATCTTTGAGCGATTGGTAACCAGTGAAGAGAACGGAGGAGAGGAGAAGCGTGGGCATGCCTAGGTTTCCTGAAAATGAGACGAGCAGATTTATTCTGTAGGACTTGAAGACGATTAAGATGCTTCTTGTCGATGCCATATAGGAGGGAGTTGCAGTAATCCAGTCTCGATAAGATGAGAGTGCGAACAATGTTGTGACACGTCTCGGTATCAAGATGTTTACGGATGCGATTGAGGTTATGCAACTGCCAGTTTATTGAACGAGACAACTTTGTGATGTGCCCAGCCATTGTCATGGAGTGATCTAAAATGACACCCAGGTTGCGGATGGAAGGAGAGGAGGGAATGTCATGATCATCAATATGAAGAGTAAGATGTTTAAGAGAACTATAGTGGTTGGGAGAACAGGCAACGAAAAATTCTGTTTTGGCTTGATTAAGCTTCAACCTGTTGTTAAGCATCCAGGACTGCAGATCATTGACACATTGACGCAATTTGAATAAAGCACATGCAGCATCACCATGGCAGTACTAGGCAAGTTAAGTCTCTAATAACATGAACTAAACTTGTATTTCTGTCAGTACCCATTGAACTGTAAAACTATACCGTCTCAGGAAACGTGACTGAAACATAAGTACTTGCGTGCTAAACGCTGCCCTTTATCGGGTCTTCAGGAATCGTGACTGAAAACAAATACATGCGGCTGCTGTTTGTCGGATAGAGGTGGGTGTTTTTTGTTGTTGTTGAGCACAACTAAATTGTTTACCCTGAATCTCAAGAATAAATATTAGCCACGTAATTATTGATTATTCTCCATCTTGTTTGAAATGAACCAAGCGAGTTACCGGAAATGTGTAGCCATGATTTAGAGCTATAATCATGACAAATGACATGACTAGGCTGACATTCATATTATCGATGTTATGAAGTAGGAGGCAGAACTTATTGAACATAATATGGACTGTACTCATTATGTTGCCATTTATTCCTCACATTTGTCATTCGATTCCGAATGGTTTGGAATGATTGTTTGAGGTAATAAATATATTGAAAATGGCAGTTTTCTCAAATTGCTCATAATGTAGATATTTGTAAGTGGCGAGCATTTTAATGCACGTTAATATTAAAAAGTTAATAACACATTAATATTAAAAAGTTAATAACACTTAGCAATGTGAAATTTTGCTAAAATAAAATGTCATATCAGTTATTCAATAATAAATACTTGCGGTCTCGTTCAATAATTTCGCCATAGGCTTACTCACCAAAACATGTCAAACGGTAGTAACTACCTCAACGCAGTTCATTCAATAAACCTGTTTTCAAGTCTACTAGATTCATTCAAAACAGTGGTAATTGGCTTGTATTCACAAATCATCGAAATCGGAAAATTTACAAACGGAACTTAATCACGCCTTTCGGAAATTTAATACAGTTTGGTATGTCGAAACCTAACTGACATTTCAATATGATGAAAAGATCATATTTCGAAAGAAATGTTAAAAAAGAAGTTGATGTCAATGTTTTGGAACATTTGCCTAAAATATTAGATATAAGTCAAATATTAATGAACACAGAAATTCATCTTCTCTTTCAAATATACACCGCTTATGTAATCATGTTTACTTAAAATCGTCGAATTGTCACTGTAACTGCCTGACTTATGCCTCAGAGTGAGTCTATAGGGCTCAGCAGACTCCACAACGCTGGAACTCTTTGCGCTCTCACACATGCACTTAGTAGCTCCACCGCAACAAAATGACGCAGCCTGATTGGTCAACGGTGGTCAACGCTTGCGCTCAGCGTTGGAGCGTTGTGGAGTCTGCTGAGCCCGAATCGTAAAAAAAAAGTATTCTGGAATACTCTGCACCTGCTCGTGCTCCAGAATCTAAAAGCGTGTTTGTATTTCGGAGTGCAGGATGTCTTAAAAATCTGATGTAACACATGATCAATCATACACACTTAATGGATGCCGTCAGCGTTTCTTCACTAAACCCACAACGGTCATTTCTCTATTTCAAATGTTGGTTCATGAGACATGTAACTTGACAGTGTAAAAGTAATGCATCGTTACGATTCTTGGTCTCGAATACAAACGCCATTTTCGGTTCTTGAAATGAGAAAAAAGGAATGAGATAATAGCATAAATAATGACCTTGGGTTTTGAATACGCAGGAGAGTGTGACATGCATGTGTATTATCTGCATTGATAAATTGAATTCCCAATCATCATATTTACTTATACAAACTAGTCTGCGTCGTAATGGTTTGGACAAAATTCCACCAGTGTGTACGTACGTGCGTAAACTTGGATGTACTTGGACAAACGCGAAATCACCACGCGCGTGCATAATAATAATAACACACATTTATACATATACATAGTTGTTCACGCATATCATGCATGCATTTGAATGCAACCTCGAGAACAACAACAAATCCCGCTCAAATGAAATAGCTTGAATTTCGTCCATAGCATCAATTATATGAACTGGTATTTTTTACGTTGGAGCCAGAGTCTTGGAGTTATGAGCATATTTATCATTACCTTGTAAAGAACCAATTTGAGCACTGTATAATATGCAGTTTCACCAGGTTCGCCGTCGTAAACTGTATCAAGGAGACAAATGGTTACAAATTTTCGCGCCCGGGAATTGAAGACAGGAATAACTCAGTTTTGCGGGTCTTCATCAATATGATTAGATATAGCAAAGTACATGGCTCTATCGCAGCATTTATACACCATTTTGAATTTGCATCCTCATTATTTTATGTTGGTGTCACCTAATCAAGATAATTAAGAGATTTGAACATGTTAAGGGGGGGGGGGGGGGGGGGGGGGGCTTGGTGCATAGGTATGGTTCGGCTGAATCCGTGATTGTTTGAAGGCAATAACCGTAGGCAGTTTGTGTAAAATCCGTGATTTTAGTGATTAATGTGATTTCAAGCAAAACCAAGATCAAAACGTTGGAAATTACACGTGAAATCCGCGCGGTCATAGTTGTAGGCACTCAATTAACATTTGGCCTGATTAGCCGTTCTTTTGGCAACCGCGGAACACATCCGGCTTCATGTTAAGTGTATTGTACATACGTATCTTTTTCCCAAATATGGGAATTTCCATTATGCGGCATTTAGTTACGTTCGTTCAATATCACAGAACTTAGTAAGATCCCGCTGTGCACGTAAATGGCAGCTGGTTTCGACCGAAAACCACCATAGATAAACCATGGTTAGGTCGCCACTGGTTTTCTGTCAGGAGCAAGTAAGATCGTGAAGCGCTTAGATATCTACATGCCTAAAATACTCCCTCAAATCAATCTGAGTACATCTGAGGTACCCAGATGCTAAGCGCTCCTGTATTTTTGAAAATATTGGCCACAAATATATTATAGTTTCACCAAAAGTCAATGGGATTGGCAAACATAGCCCAAATGACCAACGCCCTCTATAATTGCTGCGTGGTTTTTAGTTCGGCATTAAGATCGGGCGTAATGCTACAATCACGCAGAAGGATATTGGAATGGGTATACTCAATAGAAGAGGGCGTACTTCCGTATGGGTAAAGCCCTGGAAATACAAAGAATGTGCAGTCGGGTGCGTATAGTTCACCATACAAAATAAAAGGCTTTATATAGAACGTAGATAGATCAACAAGGTCGAGAGCAGCGGCCACTGCTTTCATTTGGAATATGACGAGGCACGTGACCATCCCATTTCGATATTATGCCTGCAATCTTCTCTTCACATCGGGATACCGCGAGAAGCTATGGTTCAATACCAGGTCCACTGACATGAATGCTTGAATATACCGCATGGTTGCTGAACACCTACCTACAGAAAGCAATTGATTGCATCTGTGTTAACGGGTCGCGAAGGATGCCAAGAGCTCATCTTGTCTTGTCTGGATTACCGGAAGTAGGCAACGGACAGTAAATCTCCCATGTTCCTACAATAGACCTACGGCACATATTCTCTTGGCCACAGTTCGACATACGCGGGCGCACTTCGATCAGCTGCTCGCGCATGCTTAAAAACATACAAAATGCCGCTATAACCAATCGGAGCCGTGAGGTCGAGCTTGCGTATTGCGTACCACGGATGTTCGTTGCACCCTTTTTTGGGGTGAGGTTGAACTCGCGTACTTTACGCGAGGTCGACCTCATGGACGTGCGTCCATTGACCAGATCGTAGTCTAACGCCCACTACGATTGATCTTTGGTCACCAAATATAATGAAAATACTTCCGCTGCACTTAACATCCGAGAAATCATCTGTTGCTGGGTACATGTATTGGCCCATTATGATTTGCTGCATATTACGCCGCATTACTTACAAGAGTTTCGTAATGTTATTCGGATGTGCCATGATTTCCACTAGGTCACAGGTCAATGGTATCTAGGTCACAGGTCATTGGTACGTGAACTTTAACCTCCGGGTCAGTATTGCAAATATTGAATGCGGATAGAGTTTCGTCATGATTCAGCGCGATAGTGTTGATCAATCCGGATTAACTCGTGTCCTGGATAGAAATTACAGTAAGAACACGCCCTTAGTCATGTTAGTAGAGTAGTTATATAGTTTTGCTTATACGTCATACACGTACAATTGTAACGAGCTTAAAGCCCTGTCACACTGTTGAGTAAAATCCGACGTTTTTGAAATGTGGGTGTACGTTCAGGTAAGTTGTCATTCGCTGGTGACATATTTGGCATAAGTAACTTGTAATGTTCTATACGTTGAATAAGGTTCATCATCAAAAACCTTATTAAATATTCTTTTGACAAATTTTGTCAAAAGAATATTACAGTGCGTCACGGAATTATCACATTGCACGTGAAAATCCTCATGCCTCTCTTGGTGACTTTGACTTGATAAATATTCCGGGTGACAAAGCAACAGACGCAGTATGGCATAATGGTGTATGCATTTAATGAGGTGATTTAACGCATACTTCTTTCATAACTTTGTGCTTTCAATCATCTCATTTCGCAGAGGCCGCTTACGAACGAGGCCGTTATAAACATGATGAACGAGAAACCCTCCATGTATAAATCAGTACAATGGTACTTTCCAATTTAGCATACGCGCTAATAAACCATTGAAATAACATACTAGCTGAGCGAATTCGAAACCAACCGGGTGTGAATTCTATTCACTCAACAACTTTAGGTCTCAGAATATGTAAATATCTGAGCAACCGGAGATAGAAGAACGGTAATCCAAGCAACGCTTGTACCATCGCTCTTTACGGCTGTGTCATATTACTTTACCTCTTTTTGATTCAGAAAACATAACAAGAGAGAGTAGAGACATTAGTCTTAGATTGAATTACACGACATGGAAGTTCACATTCAGAGAACAGTTTATAAATAAACATAGCTGTAGAATGTTTGTGCAGAATTTTCAATAAGAAAGGGGAACATGGATGCTGCCAAGAGAACAAGCAGGTTACTATTACTTTCTTCTATATTCAAGGATCTATATCAATCTACATTTGATTATTCATATAATGTGTACTGCATATGATTTCGCTGCAATTTCATAGAAAAAAAGAAAGATTACTGTTATGTTAAGCACCATGTACGTCCATATTTACCTACATATTTTTAGGCTATACTAATCTGACAATTTGAATCCAGAAAAGTCTAAGCCAGACTCGCCCACAAAATATCAATGTCCATCGGCAGCGACAGCGTCAAATATTGATGGGGCCAAAAGTGAAGCCAAAGAAAAAGAAATCGTTGTTATATAGGAACACGTCATACGTAGACAGATCATACATCACAGAACATAATGAAAATAAATGAAGGTCTTACGCTGATAATATTTCAGGATATTTTTAATATTTGTTCATTATATTTTGTTAATACACCCCAGAGACAAAATAGAATATAATCGAGCATTTTTGTGCATACCGTTTATTATAAAAGTAATGGATGGTGCTAGTCGAGTCCGCTTATCGTAATAATAAATGTGACATTATAGTTGACGTTTGACGGACTTAACTGCGAGCCGGTTGATCTCACTTAATATATTGTTGTATGCCACCCCTGAGTACTCTTGGCTAAAACATGACATTCGGATATCCTTTCCCATCAATCAACATTAAAACACACGTTTTCAATCCACCTCTAAGGCCGTGGTTGTTGACACTGGACGGCATCAGCTACGTCTAGAGTGTTACTGAGTTAATATATGATCAAGAATATTGGAATAGAGCTTATATTTGGATCACAGTCCGGATCACTAAGCTTCTGCAGTGATTAGTGAGAGAAAAGGCAATGCCTAGGTTTCTACTTCAATCTATCTGCCGGATCTTCTTGATTATTTACACGAAGCTATGTGGATTACAATTACGGAGTCTCTGTTGTAATTATCGGGAGCTATTTAATAGCTCTGGGAAAGCTCTGCTACAGAAAAGGGAAAATTTGTCGGCAGTAAACTGTTAAACTTGGAAGTCCCGGTCAGATTGCTGGGAATTGCTGGCCTCTAACCCGATTAGTGGTATCATTTTGACCATTTCCTTAAATATAACACGCCAGCAATTTTGGATCACAGCAAACTAAAGTAATGTAAGTATTAACCATAATTTCGGAGGAAGAATGTCGACCAAGACACTCGGAAACTGTCAAAAAGGTCAGTATATTTATATTGGTTTTGACAACAGAATCATCCTAATAATCCATTTAACAAACCTGATGAATTCCTTTAAGAATATTTTGTAGCGTCCTGTTAGTAGTAAAATACCTGGGAATATCGAAGTACTAGCAACGCCACGTAAAGAGATTAGTTATAAAATGGTTCCAAATGATACACTAGTTTAGCTCCAAATGTATTTAAGTACCCACTGTTTTGATATTGTCATTACTTTTTGAATTAACCTATTGATACATAGGTTGACCAAATCAAGCATTATGCTTATTGAGGCTCCATTTACCCGTCAAGAACCTGAACACTTGCCCTTATCAACCAGAGCGAGACAAAACGTGTTTTAGATGTTAACGAATATACAAGTTGCCGGTTTATCAACAATTGATAGCCTCCTTACAAGAATTAATAATAAATAGGTATAAATGATACTTGAATTGATAATACAATTATACTAAATGGTTATGAATATCAATTAAAGTTTAATGAGTTCTGTTACTAAAAGCTTTTATTATTTTCAATTCTGTCACACTGTATCTATCGGATTAATTTAAGTAATGACCTATTCAGATATCAAACATGTTCTTCCTGCTGAAGACTATTCTATTTAACAATCAACCGTACTTGTATACGTATAGATCTATATTATATCGAAAGTGTTCTTCGACAGTAGTTTTACCTCTTTTGGGAATACTCAAAAGAAATGTAAGGTAAACTTTGGCTAATCGGTTCGTAATTCAGACCTATTACGACTTAATACCACATGATGGATTTGGTCACAAATTGACAACAGATCTAAATTGAGCACAGTTTCGAGTCAGTCGTTCCCGTAGAACTTTTTAGTGCCAAATGCTAGTGACAAATTGTTTGCAGTGGCGTCACTAGAGGGCGGGGTCCTAGCCAGCCAGAAGGCTCGTCACGTCCCCCTGATTCCCCCAAATGAAATGACAAACTCTATGTATATTAACAAAAATTAGTCTGTTATGCCCCCCCCCCCCCCCCTCCATCTACCTATCCCCCCCAAAAAAAATTGAATACCATTGTTACGCCAGTGATTGCTTGCTTGATAAAAAGACGACAGCGCAATAATAGTAAATCGTGGTACGAGAAATTTCTAGTTGCTGCTCTGTGACCATGATAACGACGGTAAATGTTAGATGGTGTTTGGTATGAACTGAATTGAAACGATTTCATTTGATTTTGAGAATACATCGACAATGATTTTTCCTCAAAATATAGCATTCAGTAGGCCGTTTGGTCAAAAATCAAATTCAAAATACGTAATAAAAGTCCTCCACCGGCTTCGAAACGTATAAAAGGCTACTTTCTTCTCCCTTTGTTTGTGCAATATTTTAAAATACCAAAATAAAAGTAGGTTTATCTCACAATGTACGGTCTAATAATTGCCAATTGCCATGTTGGCATGTTAATCCTGAAGCAAACACGGTTGTCCTAATTAGCAATTTTACCAAATTTCGCTAGCCAATAGATGTTATTCATAATTGGCGCATTTACGTCAACAGAGGGTCGTGCTATCCAACTGAGCATGCTCAGAGCAATTAGTGCTCCGAAAACGAGACTAACGATGTAGCTGAGACGAGAGTGATGTAGTTTTTCAATGTGGTGAACTTTGCACTAATCATAAAAAATGCTTCATTTTATCTGATCTGAGCTGTTCAATATTTGACCTTAAATTATCAGATTCGTTAAATAATTATATTCTACTATATAGTTTGAAATGAAATGTTTGCTGGTAACCGACACTATCTAGGAAAATGTATACATTCACAGTTCATTACATTGCAGTAAAAGTACGAGATTGTATGTTTATCGAGTATGTCTCCCTCTTTAGACATGAAATCGCCAATTATGAATAACGTCTATTCGCCGATCACGGACTTATACGGACAAAATCTTTCGTGATTCAATATCATTATTATTATCATTTGCAACTTTGACCTTTGCTCATTTGTAGTGATTCTAGATTGATTCCAACCATATTATTTTAGTTACGTAATTATAGGAATGAAATCATTGTGCCTCGATGGCGCGTGCAAAATACGGGGAGCTATTTCCTGTATCGAAGTCAATATTTACTGATTTTAGTAAAGATAAATCTCTAATATCCGTCGAGCATTGAATAGAGTCCGGTGCAATGAACTGTAGAGTCCTTTGATCATGTTGATTACAACGAACATCCAAAGGTGATAAAAGAGGAATGAAATCGTATACAGGTTGTTTTGACAAATGGTATAGATTGTATTAACCCTCCTCCTACTGATATGTTTTTGTAACACTGTTTACTAGTGGGGGGGGGGGGGGGGGGGGGGGGGGGGTGACTTAGATACAGAGTAGGCTTATGTTGGTATCATGATATAGCTAGAGGCCTCCTCTTTCCATACATATCAAGACGAGTACAAGCATCACACGCATGACGTAAAAATGACATCACAAAACATGGACGATCTCAAAATGCCGTTGTATTCGTCTGGACAGTGAATAAGACTAACATTGAAATATTGGCCAAAATATTGTTTTCAATTAAACGTTTGAATCCATCAGCCGACATGTGCAATTACGATATTCAAGAAAAGCATGTTTGTCCAATACATCTGTATGTGATTTAACCGATGATATGATTTCAATAATGTTCTTATAAATTCAGGTTTTAATTCAATTTAAAATAACTTTACGTCATTGCTGAAAATTCTGAACAGCAATACAATTCTGGTGCAAGAGGTAATGTAAAAGTATGTAGTGTAAAAGCAGCACTGGTAGCATAGCAACCGTCAACATTGAGATTCCATAACTAAAACATGTTTACATAAACTTTGATTTCTATTTGTAGAACAAACCAAGCAAACTAGAGCAGTTTTGATTTTCCATTCGAAATCCATACACCTCAAATATGAAAGGCATTTACTGTAATCTGTGTGGTTTTCAAATGTATTCACCATGCAAGTTTTAAGATTCTCACTCACTGTGCTGTGGAGATAATTAAGTTCATGTCTTCCATTTCAAATGAAATAGACCTGGGTGTATTTTTATGACCGTTTGATATATTGTAACATTAAACTAGATCTCGTTTGAACCCCTCTTCAAATTGCTGTTGGTGTAACTTATTTCAGCCTTGAACGAGTGATGATTCCGTGGCATTCCGCGGCCAACATTGTTTTGGCAAATATGTTAATAACTGGAGGTAGGCATAATAGTTGACTTATGACGTGTTGTAAAAATGTTTCGGTGTGTCAATTTGTGGTTGATTTCCTAACAAGAGTCTAAACAGTTCATTTATCTCTGTTGCCTATAGTGATTTGTTACATAGGAGTCTTACCCGCATTTTTAATAGTGTTTATTGCTATACATCACGGACCGGGCGACAATTTCAGTTTATTAGTTCATCATTCTTTATTCGATTTAACTATTAATAATGTGTTAATTTTTGAATCAGATATGTTAACACTTTTAAAACTCATGATCTACATCTTCCTATGTATTCATAGTTATTCATTTTCCCAAAAGATAATTTCCAATATTGTACGATAAGATACATGGTAAAAAGTATTACATCTAGATTTAAAATTGTTTTTAAATAGTTCTGTTAATGCTTTATAATACACCTATACCCATAGTTTACATACACCAAACGGTTTTGCAGTCCAACAATTATAAGGAAAGATGTTTGCCATTAATTAGCCCTTTTAACTTAAATCAACAATACAGATGTCTTGAATAACAATCTCACGGCGAATGCGTATATTTACTGGACGTTTCATACCAAAGCACGTTATTAAAATGAACCCAAAACCCTACACATGCGCATGTCTGACAATCAGGCTGTGTATCAAGGTATGAACATACGGCGTGTGTAGAAAACTACATTTCCTCGCAGACAACTCTCACAACTCATCGTGTCACCAGGCGTTGGGGTGTGTTTCTTCTCTAGCTCTTGTGACGAATATCGAGTACGAATATATCCAGGCAAGCACGTGGAGAGCCGAGAAGCGGCAATTACCCTAATGGAGGAGGGCAAAATGCTGACCAACAATTCAGTGATGTTTTCCTCTCTACCAAACTACACTTATTACACAGGTGACGAAATGTGCACACCGAACAGTAGCTACAATATGTCAATGGACGAAACGGAAGCGTATATCTATCCAAAGGGACACACTTTTCTCGTTACCGTGATATTGCCGTGCATATTTTGTGTTGGTATAATTAGTAATGCCGCATTTATTTATGTTGCCATACGGATCAAACACATGAGAACTGTAACAAACAAATATCTGCTGAATCTGTCCATATCTGATATAATATTTCTGGCCGCAGCTATCGGTGATAAGTTATGGAAGTACATTGGTTCACCAGTAATGGGTGACGATACATCTTCTGGACATGCTGGGTGTATTTGGGTGTATTTCATGTCTGATATGTCATACTTTGCATCGCTTATTTTCGTCACAATTGTTTCTTTAGATCGTTTTTTAGCTGTGTGCCGACCACAAGATCGAAACAATCCTATCAAGGGTAAATCAACTTATATTGTAGTTGGATCGTGGATTCTATCCTGTATCTTGGCGGGAGCACTGATACCGGCAAACGCCCAGTTCGCTGTGTACTGTATGATATGGCCGGATATCAACAAGTTTATACACTGGCCCTCAGTCATAAGCTTTTGCTTTCCAGTGAATGACTGGTTCGGGGATCTTGCTACTGGTGTTCAAACTGTACCGTTTTTCGTTACTTTGGTACTGAATCTTTACCTCTACGTTTCTATCGTAAAAGGACTAGATGAATGTATTAAAAGGATGAGTCTACACGGAGTTGCCAAAAGTAAAGACACTGGCATGCGAACACAAATCGCGAAGATGCTAGTCGTCAACGGTGTCACTTTCTTTTGCCTTCTTGCCCCCTTTGAGCTCGGTTCATTATTTCAGATGATTGCGTCTTTACGTGGTGGAGATACCTATATTTACATGATACCAAATAGTAAAGCGCGGTCTTATTTGATGCTTGTGGCGCGTATAGCGAGCTATTTCAATTCGGCCGTAAATCCGTTGATTTACACGGCGATGTGTCGTCGATACAGAGAGGCGTTCAAGCAAGCTTTTATTCCTGTCGCCTGGAGAAATAGATTTGAGCAGGGAATACACCTTAAAGAATCATGTCGTGTGTCGGCTTTACCGTCCCAAACTGACGAAACTAAGATTCATACTGAAATAAACGATACTAATGTATAGAACGGTGATTGTTTTAACTGCCTGCCTTAACCATGTTAATTGGAACTAATGATTCCTTTCGTGTGTAAATGCCATTGTAAATAGAGCATACAATGTAGTTCGAAAATCCATGTTGTGTGTCGACTTCAGCCGTCCCAAACAGACAAAACTAAGACCATTGTTAACTGAACACTAATGATTAATTTCATGAGTAAATACCATTGTAATTAGAGCGTATATGAGTAGCTTGTCCACGGCAAGCAGTCACTTAACTCGCAGCAGAAGAATAACGAGGATGTATAATTTATAACGGTCTATAATTCCGATAACGTATAATTATATCAACGCTAACAACCCCTGTCAATGAAAAATTGTTATTTAATACCGATTATAGCTTTCTGGATTTTCATTATTGTTTAGCCAAGAGGGCAATCATTTAGAATACATCCTTTGTTAATTATTTAGCCTACAGGTATTCTAATGCAATGTCAACGTCTCAAACGTGTCACAACCGACCTATGGTGGATTTATCTTAATTATTACTTTACGATACCCAGGGTATATGCTATGGTGAAATTAATTAACAATTGAATCCTATTGATAGTGTTCTCCTTGGAAAATTCCACTATACATGTATGTTTTACCAAGGTTACTAGCCTCTTGAATGTCATTGTAAGTATAAGCAATTCGTATATGTAATGTCCAAGGTAGTACAGCATTTCACCATTCATGTCATTGTGGGAATTCTAACTATGAACTAATTTTGTTAAGCGCTGTGATGTTTGTTGAAATAGCGATATATAAGCGCCGTTGTTATTATTTAACCAAATCATGAAATGTGGCAAATTTCAAACAGTGAAGCATATCAAAAGAATGTAAGAATTGACTTTCGACGGCTTCGTTAAACTTAAACGAAGAAGGTGACATACATGGGTTTAGTCATCATGCATGTGGATACCTGTGCGCGCAGGCATCGACGTCCACTAGGGCACAACGTAACAAATGGTAACGGATGAAATTGTAGTTAAGGCCGAGCTCTGGAATTACTACGCTAGGGTCCAGAATAATACGTTGCACAATGTAGCAAGTTTCTTGCAAGGTTGTAGGATGTGTAAAATGCAAAATATAAATATAATAATGTATAAACAGTAAATACTACTTTTACTCTGGTTTTTAATCCGGGGGAACTAGAGTATTTATTTCGCAGTTTCGTCAAGCGGCGTAATCAATGTAGTACCTTATATATTACATATCCTTGTGTATTCGACTTTATTTTGTAAAGTAATTGATATAGTACCTGATCATATGGGTATCATGATGTACATATGCATCGTATATGTAAAAGTCGCTGCCGCTAGTTTGCCCATCCATCTTGATATGATGAAATACATAAAAAACATAATATTTCACCACAAAAGTTGAAAAATACCTCAAAAAGCTATTCATTTATTTAGAATGACTTTTCAACGATATACCGGCTGTATTCTTACCCATTCTAAGGCAATACGGCGAGGCAGTGTTATGTTTATATACACGTCTAGCCACCTTTCCTTTCATTATTATCTATTGTCTTTCTATTGTTGCATCAGCCCTTTATTTTGTAGGAAGAGGTCACCATTCTGGTTACGGTGTATGAACAGCCCGTTATCAAGCCAAGAGCCCATTATTAGACAAAGGTTTTTGATAACGTCCTCTAGCTCACATAACGTCTTCTGCCCTGTAGTGACCTCTTCCAAAAATATTGAGCAGATGATCAACAAGAAGACAATAGTAACAAAGAAAAGATAAGTGGATTACCTACGAAGAAGGTTTTTTAAACTATCACCTATTGGATAAGATTAACACTTTTGAGTAAACATCTCATAAAAGATTTTAAGTAGGCCTAGCAACAGTGAACATGATCAATAGATTTTTAAACTATCACCTATCGGATAAGATTAACACTTCTGAGTAAACATCTCATAACATTATTTTAAGTAGGCCTAGCAACAGTGAACATGATCAATAGTTTTTCAATAGTTTTAAATCCTGATCCTGAAGTATGCCTATGCATCAATCAGCGTGTTTTTACTGAAGAAAAAAAGCAGGCATATGACTGCTAACGGATTAAAATCCCCCAGTAAAAACACACCACCACCGGCATTTGCCCGCTCATACCGGTTTATTTCTCCTGGATTTTAGATGCCTTTTATCCTTCGAAACCAAGGATAATAGCGGTTGAAACCAGTTAGGAAAAGCAGTCTTTCGTCAGTATAAACACGCACGGTTCCTGCTCAGCGCGTTTGCCGGTGGAAAAGAGGAAGTGGGCACACGATGCACGATCACCTAACAATTAAATGCAAACAGATGTGTATGACCTTTCGCTGGCATTTATTATAATGAGGTCAGCGGCAGCCGGCAAGTTTGTTTATCGAACTGCAATAAAAATACGTCTCTCACACGAGCAACCGGCTTTTATCCTGCTTTTTATAAGACGGGTAAAAGCCGGTTTGCTTAATAAAAACACGCTGAATGATTGAAATATAGAGACAATTATGAGTTTAAAACGGATAAATATCACACATAGTTGGCAATGGTATTTTATTGAATTTATATCGACATGCTTGCAATGAAATTAATTTATTTTAATGATAAGGTAGGCCTTATAATAATGCAATTATTACAATTTAGATCGGGATATACAATCAAGCCTTATTATTAATAGGATGTGCATAAATAGCACCAGAAACAAACTTTATAGTAGTGGATTTTTCATTACCAATTCTTCAATTTAGGGGGAAAATTGAAAATGGTGTATCCAAGGAGGGCACACACTCGGGGACATTAAATGGGGACTCAAGGAAGGTTTTTTATTTGATTTTTGGAAATGTTTTGAGTGTGCTTTGAAAATGTCCAAATTTGAAAAAATCACAAACAAAAAAATACTTTTTGCAAATGTTTAAACTTTACATCATAAATCAAGCGATTTGGGCATTTTTGGAAAGGAAATGGATAAGAGAATCCAAATTTGGGATCAATTTTAACCAAAAATTACAACAACAAAACCTTTTTGACCCAACATTTTTTAACAAAGCTAACAAGAAAATGTGTGTGATTTTCTCAAAAAATGTTTGGTTAAAATTGATGCCAAATTTGGATTTTCTTATCCATTTCCTTTCCAAAAATGCCCAAATCGCTTGATTATGATGTAAAGTTTTTTGAAAAAAAATATAAAAACACGGTTTTTGACCCATTTTAGGTTTTGTCAAGATAAGTGCCAACAATTTGATTTTCATGATTTTGGAGGTAAACAAATCACATTTTCAAGACGTCAATTGGGGAACCGAACAGCAAATTAGTATATATAGGCCTAATATAAAAAATATAAAAACACGGTTTTTGACCCATTTTAGGTTTTGTCAAGATAAGTGCCAACAATTTGATTTTCATGATTTTGGAGGTAAACAAATCACATTTTCAAGACGTCAATTGGGGAACCGAACAGCAAATTAGTATAAAAACAGTGGCGGCGCCAGTAACACTGTTGGTGTTGTTGGGGGAGGGTCAATCAGGGGTGGGGGTCAAACTGAAACTGGGGGCGAGAGGTTGGGCAAGAAAAAATGTTGGGGCAAAATACATTTTTGAGTTCGCGCCCGTGAAATATCATTCATTAATGCAACAAGGCCTAAATTAACTGAATTTAAACTATTTCAAATAAATGTATGTAATTTTAATTTAAAAAGTAAACATTTTCGATTGGTTGGGATCCAAATGCGTAGGGCTTGTTGGTGAGCTGACTGGGAGGGCAAAGAGGTCATGATATTATTATTTTGTTTTCCGTATAAATCTATACGCAACTGAGAAGACGCTGAAATCTAAAATATGTGTAATATAATAGAATATGATACAAAATCATAGATAACTCACATTCTCTTATAGTTTTCTTGTCAAGTCCCATGAACATGTACTGTAAAAATAGGCATTTTCCAAGTATATCCAAACATTCAAATGCGTAGTCCTTATTATCGGCGATAGTTTACAAGACTTCATTTGATCTTGGTAATGAAGATACTCTCGGTTGCATGGATTTCGAAGATGGTATAACATTAGGAGCATCAGACGAAGAACCAATGTGATGTTATCCTGATGAAAGTTGATGGCCTACTGATACACCTGACCGATCAGTTAAAAGAACTGCAGATTATGCTAATTCCTTTATATCGACTATTAAGTTTGTGTTGTACCACATTATATAACTAAAGTAGCTCATGGGTCAAATAATCTACTTGCTTAAGCCAGAGGACAAATCGTTTTATTGAACCAATTCTAATGTTTATATAATACCTTCTGCTGATACTTTGTGTTCATCCTTGGAAGGTTCATCAGATATAGTCAACCATTGTAGATATTTAAAACGCTCACTCGTGCATTCAAGTATAACTCTTGATCAGACAAGCTTTTTTATTCCTCAACACGCTCCCTTGCACTCAGTAATATTGAATTAGTTATTGCAGTGTTTGTAACTAGTTCATGGATAGTTAACTTTAAGCTGGCTCTGAAGGTGATTGTATTATGTATAGTGCGTCATGGGTGCCTAAGCACCAGGCCAACTTTATTTGATAGCCTCTTGCAAAATTTAGCGATGTCAACATTATAACAAACGATTCCAAGATCCATTGCCCAATTTGTATTAGGTAAATTACGAATTATGATTTATCATCTTTATTTGTACAGATACGGTGTTTCGCCGTGTATGAAAGATAAACCCCTCATAGCAGACCATCAGCAATAATAATGGTCGCCGGCGCGCCCCTTTTGCAGTCTCGGCCTGCGGCCTCGCCTGCAAAAGAGGCTAGCCGGGCGCCCATTATTATTGCTGATGGTCTGCTATTCGTCCTTTATCTAATACATCGCAGGTCGGAATCGAAGGTCATTTAATCGGAAATGGAATAGCTCATTTATTTTCAAAAAGACTATCAATTATAATTACATTCTACGAGTAATATCCGTGTTTCGGAAATACAGTACACGCTTTTAAAATGACTAAATCGTTTTAGTATCTAATTATGGTGTTTATTACCCGCAAACTGCTACACTACTTTAACTAGTTAGTGGAATCTAATGGTATTAGTATGATGCTTTAGCATAACTTGTTATGTATTACCAGGTCAGATACCGACTACGTTGGAAAAGACAGCCCTAATAAAGAAAATCAATTATTTTGTCCACGCGGCATGCGTCTGCAGACAACACTCCAACATTTCACAATTTTTTTCAAAAATGTCGAAATTATTGAATTTCATTTATCACAGTCTATTTGGAATCACCATGAGAAATGCATTAACATAACTTAGTACAAATATGCCTAGTAATAGTTCAGTAATCATTGAGATAGACTTTGAAAGTTGGGAAAGGTTTCTGAAAAATCTGTTTTGTATTTTTTAAAACCAATAGCCGCGTGGCACACATTTCTGTTTAAAATGACCGGTGGAATGGGTATGCTAAAGAATTGAATATAGCATTTGATGATATTTTAGTATCAAGTAAACTATGTTAACGTGTTTACTTATAATTTCTGCTTTATATTAGCGCACCTGTACATGTAAATAATCGCTAGTTATAGCTGAAACTAGGAGTATCGTAATAATAGGAATATGTGTAAATTGTATACAACTATTTTGAATATATGAATGATTGACTTGATGATAGACTGATGAATGAAATTGTGAATGACAACAGAATGAAAGAAAGACAGAATAAATGAATAGGTGAATGAAAGACAGAATGAATGAATAGGTGATTGAATGCGTAGGTGAATGAATCAATGTGATTGAGTGACAAAATAAATGAACGAACAGAATAAACGAGCGAGCGAGCGAGCGAACGAGCGCACGAACGAATGAACAAACGAATGATGAACGAACACACAAACGAAAGGCGAGAGGGAGGGAGATTTAACGAGTCACCGAACGAACGTACGAAGGCATGATCGAATGAATGAATAAAACACTTTAAACAAATGAACGAATTCTAAAATTACATCAAGAGAACATCGAGGAATCGAGGCCTTTCTGAAATATTGACTGGTTGAAATGTTAGCTTTCATACCGCCTACGGTCTAGAACTATGGGATTCAGATTTCTCCCTGACACGTTACTTTAGTAACGAACAGAAAGATTACTAGCAGTCAATGATCGAATTATTTACATCTAACACAATCCTTAACAGTAATACCGTATATGGATTCCAGCCTAGACGGTAACAGAAGTATACGTAGTAACAAACCCGTCTCCGATAAGGGCATCAATATCCACTTTGCCTAATTTCTATACTGTGCAGACACGCATTCCTGACATTCAATAGCTAAACTTGCAACAAACATAAAGTAAAACGCACTCCAATCCGGTACGAGGAGCATAATATACGGAAATCCCAGTACACACACAGAGAGTAACATGTCACCCCTACTCACCAAACCGTACCACTTAGACGGTAACGCATATGCATCTGCGCTCAATGGGTGTCTACTAATCTAAGACCTAAGACCTAAGACCCAAAACCTAAGACCCAAAACCTAAGACCCAAAACCTAAGACCCAAAAACTAAGACCCAAAAACTAAGACCCAAAAACTAAGACCCAAAAACTAAGACCCAAAAACTAAGACCCAAAAACTAAAACCCAAAAACTAAGACCCAAAAACTAAGACCCAAAACCTAAACGTTAACCTAAACCTTACGTAATATCCACCATTCGGACTGCTTTGACATCAATCAATCATACCAGCACGGTTGTGCGATGCCGGCAAACATATCGGTAACGTTTTGAGCACATAACGCTCTCGGCGAAAAAATAGATAAGGAGATGAAGCAATCAATGATTAAATGTCTAATTGAAGGAATTGAAAGCTTAATTGATTGCAAGGATGATTAGATTCGATATCTGCCATTCTCCAACGTTATAATCAGAACCTAACCCAATTAAATTATCTTCCGACAATCTACTATTGGCAAAATTGTAAACACATGGTGCCCTAAGTCGGAGGAGAGATTTCAAGAAGACATGAAGAAATTGATAACTTTAATATCTTGTCGAAGGAATTGAAACCGTATATAATGAATTACGCGATATTCCCCATTCATTATTTGACGGTTTCAAATAATCTTAAACGCAGTTTATTTAACGGTAAAATCCACCAGCGAATCTTTGGGCAAAGCTTTGAAAAGAAGAACCTCGCAGCGAAATGACTACAAATCATTATTACTGATTGTCTGAGTTAAGGAATGAAAGAATTTATTGATTATAAGGATGGTATGAATGTTGATGTAAATTATGAATTTAGCCAAACTTGGCTTCAAATCTCTGCTATAGATTGAACGTATGGCCTCTTTGATACATTACGTGATATTACATAAGTTATAATGTGGCGCAAAGGTAAATATAATTAATATTGTTGTATATACATTAACAGATATCAATACGTTGACACAATGGCAATTATATTGTCTTGACAAAAGGTGTAACTTAGATAAATAAAATAGAACACTATTTTATGAATAAATGCGAAATTAAAAAAAACCACGTTATGTATCAATGTATTGCAGTTTCGAATTTATGTATTAGAAAAACTCGTAATTCGTAATCATAAAGACTATGAAATGTTGATAATTTCCAATAAGAATCCACTTGTTCCGTACCATTTTTATTCTATAACCATTTCAGTCTACCACCTTTTCCCGCTCACTATAACGACACTATGATAAATGTACGTTTCGATCAAAGGTTATGTGACGTCACTAGCTAGAAAAAGTTGACGTCATCATCCTAAGAGCAATATTGGAGCCTGAAAGACCTGGATAAACTCAAAGCATACGCCTCGTACTAAAGCGACTGGCTGCATTACAGAAGCTCGAGTGACGCCAGAAAGAGCGCCGCGCTTTTGATCACGTTTTCATTGCGCTCTTGGTACGACCCATTGCGTTCCTACTTTCATGTCTCACTTGGATACATATCAATTAACAGGTGCTTGGTATTGTACTCTATCCATGCATGAGTAATGACCCTGCAATCGACATATTCGCCTTTTGCACGGTTTGCTATTTGTGAGGGGAGCCTCGAACTGGTATTATAAACACTGCACAAAAAGAGGCGCCCTGTGTTTCATTTAATTCTGAGTAGGACAGAACAGGCATTCCCTCCCGCGCATTTTAACACCTCATTTGTCACAATAGCACCAGTATTGATGAAGCAGTAGCCATATGAATACAAAATGATGTAGTTTCCATTGTTGCACTTTTACATTATAACATGATTACACATGTAGTTCGACTCTCTCTACACTCTATGACTGGTCATGCAATGAGACAAATAAGACAATGAGACAAATGAGACAATGATGCAATCTGATTCCATTTATGGTGCTTTCCTACGTATCCGTGTGAGCTGGGTGGCCCAATACCGTGTGCAAAATTGGTGCGGACGTCGGCACACGGTGAGGACATACGGTAGGTTGTTTCCCGTCCGTTGAACACGTTCAGGAGACTTTGCTGGCCATCCGCGCCCGGCAGAAATTTCAAGCATGCTCAAAACTCGTGCCGGGTGAGTTAAAGCTATAGCGTCGGCGAACGGTGAGAGCCCGGTATGAGGACGGTATAAAGGACGGCGCACCCGTTTCGAGCCAGTTCGCGGGGCGGTGGTGGACGTCGACCATCTCAGCAATGGGTTGCGAGCGGGCGCATGCCGCCTGACTAATAAACAAATACAGATACGTAGTTGTTACTCGTACGAACTCCGGAATGCGAGTGAAGGGGCGAACCTGAGGGCGGTTTGATAACGCCAGTAAGGACCCGGTGAGGAGGTGGTAAGCACCCAGGGACACAAACAAACTCAATGCGGCCGTTGACATTTTTTGCTGATTGTTCACCATGTTGGACTCTGTTGTTTTTCTATCAGACGGTAAGGGGCCGCCTGGCTCACACGGCTATATGTGACTGCACCATTAGGAGGCTTTCCTCGCACCGGACGTGGAGCCGCCTATTTACCCTCTAAAGATCTAAATATACAGACATAGAAAACATGGCAAAGCAAAATACAAGGATTTAGCACCCAAGCGCAGAGGGAGGGGAATAGGAATGCAGTCTGCTCCACATCCCACCTGTCCTACGCAGAGAAGATGATTGAGTTCTTCCTGCAATCACGTTTACCATAAATAAACCATTTTTTGGGGAAAAGTGTACTTTATGTCCAGATACAAGTGATAATTTAGACGATAAACTACAACAACATCGGTCATGCTATAATGGCCCTCACTGTTCATGCACAAATTGGTGGATAATGTGATTACTTGAAAGTGACAAAAATAAGTAAAATGTATTCGTAAATTGTCTTTAATAATCCGCCGCAATCAGGCAACAGATCATCATTAGTATATAATCAACGTTATCCCACATGTAATCAAAAATAAGTACTTTAATCATGTTTTTAAATCATCGATAATCAGTTCCGATCATTAAGATTGAACAAGATGAACAGCTGGGTCTTCCATCCATCAGCCCACTCGAATCCAACGGTTTCATCGAGAAAACAGAAGAATTACCAACATATTTATATAATATTGAATGGCTTTGAGGGTGATACAAGAATATATTGCACGAGCTATAAAAATATTGCACGAGTCGGAGACGAGTGCAATATTTTTATAGCGAGTGCAATATATTCTTGTATCATCCGAAAATAAGACATTCAATATTATTATTATTATTTATATAACATACTGTTTGATAAAAACTTAATAAGTTAGCTCGAACTGACCTTCTCTGCATATATACTCACGCGCAAATCTTCTGCGCAGCACAAAAAATATTGGACGGCAATATTTTTGAATATTGGACGCACATCCGGGAACTTAAAGCACAATATTCAATACGCACTTTTATTGTACCGTTTTGAAGGCCCGTATAAATAATAATACAGGTTATTGCTTCATGTTGTCACTAATTGGTACATGTCTGTATAATAATGATGAGTGGATACTTACATGAACATTTATTTATAGCATTGCATGGGGTTTCAAAATGTGAATTTCTATAACACATATAAATTATAGTCCTGACTGGTAAATACTACATCTCTTGACATATTTTTCCTGGACCAATATCTCACAGGAGGGCAAAAAGCTACCACTGCCCTCATAGCTCCTCATCACAGGGCGATTATATTGTTCTACCCTTGTATTTTCTCTTGACATTCGGTCTCAGGAAAATATAGAGCAGTAAATAACGTTTTATACCTAATTGTGTATTACTTACAATTACATTCAGGAATACAATCAAGGATCCATCGAGAAGAATGAACCCGTTCATAGATAAGGGGAAAGTAGGGGTTGAGAGCAAATTTTACTAAAACTATTTTTTTCCAATATTAAAGGTACTGTTAATGTTAATTGGGTATATACTTAAATCTAAGTGTTGTAGATTAAAAAAATATCGCTACTTGGTCGGTCATGTGACCCGTTACAATGGAAACATTTTTTTTGCTACGAGGACACCTTGCGCGCAAGATATCTCAAAAACTATTTATCGTAGAGTATTGGGACAAAGAGCAAATTGAAGCTGATTGATAAGGCTATAGAATGAACTAGGATCTAAGCTATTGGCCACTATTAACTAGGGTAACGATTTGATTTTGTTTTATATAATATGTTCTCATAGGGTTACGTAGATATCGTCAGTTAAAGGTCGGGTCATTAGTAAATACGAATAATTAATACTCATTAAAGGTTATTATTCGTCATTGTTTGTATCAAATTAACTAAATTTGATTTAAAAATGAAGTTTTCACTAATTCAAGGCATCTTAGAACACTAAATGCATTAATTATTGGAGTAATCAAATAAAATATGACATTTATGACCAGAAATGAGATACTTAAAACAAGAGAATACATAGGAATTAAATACATGCGTTAATATACGAAAATTTCGACTTCGCGACGAACTTGGACGCGCAAAATGTATCATAACTTTGCAGAGGAATATCCGATTTTGTTCATTATTGAAGCAAAAGAAAGCTAATTCTCTGGGCTGTGATTTAAAACAAAAACAAACAAAATCCATAATATAAAACCTCTCAACTCCTACTTCCCCTTTAATATGTGCATACACTGTACTATGATAACATATTGAAATATCTCACGGTTTCATATAAATAACTCATGGTAATGATACTAATAAAATAATGCAACTTCACTCTAAAGTAAATACACGATCAGCTTGTCAATACGAGTTTATCAATACGAAAGTGGACGATTTAGACAAATGAGTATTTAGTACAACTATTTAATCACTGTTTAAGGATTTTCTTCCCTTTAACCGATAAAAAATAGTTTTGATCACTTACTCAAAAAGTATTTTCGTTTATTCCCTAGAACTCTATAACTTACCGTATCTTCAATTACGTCGGATCGCATATTTCTTCTTTTAAGCCTTGTGAACTTGTTTACAAACCACTTTAAAATGACAATTAGCACTTCATAAAATAGTTCTGAAGCATCACACAATACAAGAAATACAAATAATTAAAATCAAATATGCCCTTAATCAACCCTCTACATAACATCAAATACCGTATACAAAATGTAATCAAATATGACTTTACACAGAGAACAATCTTTAAATGTCGATAGAATAGACTTTGATTTATTTCCAAGGAAGTCATTCTATGTTTAAAAAGTCACGTATTTGATGAGCACGGATATGCGGCACGCACGGATGTGAACGTGAAATCGAATAAACAATACCTGAGATGAAGAGATTCCGCCGTTCATTGCTTCAAAATGGTAAATTAACCTTTGGTAATGAACGGAAATGCAAGAATGTAACGTGAATAAACACGCATAACTTGCGTAATATAAGCACAAGCCCGTCGTGGTAACTGTATTTTTCCTTAGACGCGGATGTAGGTTGAGCTTCAAAAGAATTCTAGTATCAAAATCATTTTTGAAATGTCATGGTAGAGATGTAGATTCTTGAAATCCTTCTAGGGATACTTAATATATCAAAGTAACGTAACACATCAGAGACGTATGTAGACTTTAATGAATTCCTCTCAGGAATTAGGATCCACATTAAAGCCGTCAGGTTCAATTGAAAAGTTAGTTTGTGCATGGAAGTACGACTGAATTCTCCAATGTTTGTGATTGATATTTGAGCATCTTTCTGTTTTGTCCAATTGAACCCATTTTAAAGGTATCGAATCCCCTTAAACATCAAATTTGTGATCTGATGCTAAGGACGACATATCCATGTGGCCCGAATTCCATTATTTGTTTTTCTTCCGCATAATTATGCTATCATGTATTTATCGTCATGTTGTCTATATAAAAAATCCAGGCGTACGTTTTATTATGCAGAGTACTATTAGGTTAACAAACCAAATAATCAAGCTTACATTCCCTTATGTATAATATGATACCATTATACCTGTGCCCACATAATGCAATCACCCACTGCGGCTATATTAACTGTGTTACCGATTCTCATTTTCTGTAGTGTCTATATTTTTGAGAATGTAATTAAATGTTCTTAATTTCACACTCAACTCCTACCAATTGTGGTTAAATCCTTCCCATAGACAGTTGTTACCCAGTTAGCAGTTAGTTACACGCAGACATTTTGAACGAAGATTCGTATACTTGATTTCGGTCTTTGATTTCCACAAACTGTCAATACCCCAATTTTAAACAATGGTTATTTTTCATAATGGTTGATCAGTGTTCACACTCATACACTAATGCAATTGAAATTAAACGTACAATTAGATCACACGTATGTGATAAACCTTAAAACAGTTCAATCCCTGATATTCCGAATCGTTTGTATCGCACAGACGCGGATAGAATCCCTGGAGGCAAATGGGATTGAACCGACAGTTTTGATAACAGTAAGTTACATAAAGTGTTCCGGCGACTGTGCTATTTAAATCGATTGGAAATGTCATGATCCCTGTAAATCAAGTGATGTTTATGTCAGATTTGTACACTACAGGAAGTTCCAAAACGTTACAACTTGTGGAACACAATTGAGGACCCTAGATCTAAAAGAGGGTTAAGTCACAATCTTGTGAAATTGTAGTTAGTATCAGTTTTCTGCTACAAGGAGGATCTCTGCACCCTCTGTTCAAATGTTAAAGTTAAGCCATGCGTTAAAGCTGTGTAAGAATCCATGGGAGGTAAAACCCGAGTGGGTCAAGTCCACACATGGACACAATGAAACCCAGTTTTTGCAATTTTTCTCAATGTGACTTAACCCTCTTTTAGCACTAGGGTCCTCAATTATTCGTGTGTATACGTTTATGGAAAAACAACAATGGTCTTCGTCAAAAATTAAACAGCTCAACAAATAAAAGAGCGTAATCGAAGTGGTCCAATTCGAATTTGTAAAATAGTGGCAAACATGATTGTAGTAAATTGAAGTGATCTTAGTTTGAATTTGATTTAATATTTAGTTTTCTTATGGAATTTTGGGTAACAAGCATTGGTCACGTTAGCCATTTTTGACTCAGTAGTTTCTATATGCGGAATAACGGTGTGTTATGCAGGAAAAAGTGTCACTAACAACTCCGGGTTAAAAATTTGTATGGATCTGGGTTTGTGTTGCTGTGAACCTTATTCAGTCATTTCTTACTCTTATCATGCTTATACAGATGACAGTCGGAAATCGAACCCCGGAAATTTACCAAGAAAATAATAGCCATTTTGAGTCCATTCTATTCAACAAACATATCCACGAATGCGTGTACGCATCTGGCTATATGGTCGGTGGAGTAATATATAAACGCACTCGGGCACGTGGCTTCCACACTATTCTGTTTTGTTCTTCCAAGTCTGTGGATAGAAAGCCATATGGAATGCTATGCACTTCAGGTCTTATCTCATAGTTGATAACTTCCGCATACTTCCTATTTTTAGAATTCATATTTAAAAATAAATAAATACTGACACATTTCAGTGCAAAATGTCATCGAGAGTGATATACTTTTATTTGCCGTTTTTTCTTCTTTATTGCAATCGAGTAATGTACCTGTAACTCATCAAGTCAAAACGGACCAGTTTATCTCCAAAAATGAAAATTTATATTTTCATGTTATACACCTAATATTTATCTTCCAATGACATCCAACTTGTTGCATTTGTCAATAAAACCTAGTTTTATGCAGCTTGAGTGGAGATAAATTCCTTCATATTTATTTATTTTTTCTCATCTTCTTTTGTTATTTTCTGCAAATAAGGTTGGCTGACAACTGGTCTGTTTCGATGTGACGGATCACATATTCATAACAAGAACTATGCTTCAAACATCTTTCTTTTTATTTTGCTTTGAACTTAACTGATTCATGATGGGCGAGGGGGTAATAAGGCGTTCCTGTTACGTGAGGATAGCTCGAGAGAAAGCACTTGTTGATTTCCGATGATTAAGTTGTATTCAAATCATCCCAACTCAAAATAAAATATGTTGTCAGCTTGAAGGTAGAAATTGAAGTGTTTCCCACGCCCATGTGTAAATTAAAGTGTTTCCCAAGCACATGTGTAGCACATGTGCTTGCAGTGTATGGCGCGCCTGTGGGCCAAACTGATTGGTCAGGTACAATAACACAACACATTGATGTCATCGGCTTAAGAAACCAAGCCAACCATTACTTCGTACTCTACTCCCTATGCCTGCTTGGAGACTTGTCACAAGCTCTCTTGATAGACTTGTGCCAAGTCAAAGTTAATGGGATTCGTAGCTTTGTGATTGTCATTTTAGTTAATATTATTATAGTTAACACAAAGTAGTTAACACAAGTATGAACCAAAATGCAGAATATCTAAATGTCTAGACAACAATGAGTGTTGACAATTGTTCACAAGACATCCACAACAGCTGTCTTCTAAAGGTAGGTTTCCATCTATAATAGATCATAGTTAATCTGTTTTACATGTTTTAAATCATACAAATAATATCAAATTCCTGTTTGAGCGCCAATAAGAACAGGGATTTGAGCTCAATGTATTTTGTACACAAGGGAAATTACAAATAAATCGTTCCATTAAACTTTCATAGAATTTCTTAGAAAATCATACATTTTTACTGGCAGTACCTAACCAGGAGTAGGGGTGTTTGCATAAACTACGTGTTTGATATGTACCATGCAACATTAGGCTGGTTCACAACAACAATCAAAGGTACGGGAGACTGCCGTTATCATGGTTATAGTTAACAAAATGCTGATTATTTGGCGAATTTATTTCCTTAATAAAGCATACCTGCTCTTCGACTTCCCGTATTTCAATCGAAAGGGTGTTCTGCTTTGGGTTTTGAGTGACATACAGGGTTAATCAAACACATTGTGCATGGACTGAAACGGCCCTTTATTTTGATATTTGCATTGAAATGTAAAATTGAAGCTTATTAATTTGTATCTAGTTTATCTTCCGAAAATATGAACGTAACCGAACAAATCGTGACTGTAAGGTTTTGTAAGCTAACCTATTTTTGCACCCCAATGGGTTTTACACAGTGAATACATGCATGTTACTGTAGCATGACTTAATTGAGTGAGAATGGTGACCATATCATCGGAGCTCTTCAACTGTTTTTGTAAACTATTGTGCAGGCCCTGTGTATTTTTGATATACAGTTAATGTATGTCTCTCATATATTTTTGTATTTGTATTTTTCTCTTTGAATAGCGCTTTGAGAGCTTATGTTGTATGGCACTTTACGAATGTATGAGCTGGAATCTGTGTTAATCAATCACAACAGTATTAAACACACTCATCAGCGCCCTATACTTTCGTCAATAAGAATGGATACATGATCAGAATTATTCTAAAACAAAACGAAGCTAAAGCAGCCACTGTCATACTTTCTTTAGAGTAAGACAAGCTGATAAGCTAAAAAGCAATCAAGCAAACCAAATAATTAAAATATAAAAAAAATCAAACCAAATTTCATAAAAGAATAACAATTAGAAGTTAAGACTTAAGAGTACCATTAGTACTTCAACATATGATATTGTAATATTTGGTATTGTGCACTGCTGCATAACTGTGTTAAACATCTGTAAAACAACTAAAAAAGAGTACCATTTTCCGATGTTGATATGATTGAGTGCTTACATAAAATGTACCAATATCGGATGATACTGGAACACAATTATGTACCAGTATGGTTCAATACTGGGATAAATCACAACTGGTAGCATGTGTACCATTATCGCCCGATACTGGAACATAAACACAATTTATCGAGCGATACTGGCAACTTTTAAGTTCTAGTAAAGTACACTTTTTCCAATGTTTATATACAATTTGAACTTGGTACAAATTACTGAGACTATACCAGCTATAGATCATAGTGTAGTTTTCCATACACGTAGTTTAACACGGTTTTAAGCTAAACACGCGTCTAACTTTGACTTTAGACACATCGTTTAATAATTAGACGTAATTCTCGAGCATTTGTTTAACTTAAATACGCGTCTAACTCACTAAAATGTGTCTAACTTTAAACATGGGTAGGGGAGGGGAGGTAGCTTAAAGCGCGTTTAGCTATACCCATTATACACCAACTGTATGCCTTGAATAATCACTCAACCGTGCCTGCTGCAAGCTGACGTTCAGATCGTGTAGTATTAAAATACACGTGATTTTGAGGTATTCGGTCGATATCTATTGTCGTTCAATACTGGGACAAATCTCCCTGGTATCACATATACCAGTATCGACCGACACTGCAACATAAAAACGTTCCAGTATCAACTGATACTGGAACAGTAAAATCCTATTAGTATCTACCGATACTGGCAACATGTTTGTTCCAGCATTGAACGATACTGGTATACCAGTAGCTTGGACCTAATGTACACTTTTTCCATCATTTGTATTGAAATTGAAATCATCCCACATCATGAAAAGTGCGATCAAAAGGTAAATACTATCAAAGCTTTGTATATTACACGTTTTGAAATGTGTGTTTAATATCCTTAAATTATTCCCGTTATTTGATTTGCGTTTAGTTAAACGAAGCGTAAAGCTAAATATTTACGAGGAGACGGGCCATTATCTGTGCAACATATGTATAAAATAATGATATATAAAATGAATAATTCTTCAGTTTCATGTTACACAGTACGAATATAATTGTAAATACAGCGTAGTATGTTATAGCCTACAGCTGTTTAAATATTTTATGGGCAGCCTGTTACTAGCTAGCACTGGTATTGTATATGGTCAACTCTCATGAAAATAGTGAAAATGAGATTTCAGAAGTTGAAAAAATAAATTGTGTCAAATTTTATATATTACGCTATTTTTAATTGTAGACATGCACTGGAAACTAGATTTAACATTTTGTGAACAGCACTCATTGCATTTTTGTACAATATTACGTTGAATTCAAATTATAATATCACTTGTTTGCAGAATATGTTCCATGTTTATTACGTTATCTACTGCCTATCAGCTCTAAATCAAAACGAGTTTACAAACTGTGATGCCAAACACAAAATTGTACTTACGAAAGCATACTTCAATTACAGCGAACAAAATGCAATGTAATTTTGTAAATTGCAAGTATTATGAATCGTTTTTGGTCTTCACATTACTGTATGATCCTCAGCTTTAAATCTAAAAAATGCACGGTTTTCCAAAATGAATATCTTTGTGCAAAGTATAAAATATATCTTTAATCGTATATTTTTCCAATCTTAACGTCGTGTAATGTGTTTTTAAAAGTTAGCTCAGAAACAATAATAGTATGCTTTACTAATAACGCTGGCATTGGTACTCTGACTTTATGGGGTGAGTAACGTAATGAACATATACAAACACTCCATGTAAACAAATATATTCAACATCGACCAAGGCAGATTATTTTGTACACAAACACATCTTGGCGCCATAATATTATAGTGAAGCCCATTTGACAATATAAAGCAGTTAAAAGCAGTATACACACTTGTAAATTACACTAGAATGTAATTTCAACGACGAGGATGGATAACGTAATTAACATAGTTGCATAACTGTTTAGTGCATATTTACGCTTAGTTTTCCATCACAACACATTTATTTGATATTCAATCTTCTTTTACCAACGGAAAAAAGTAATAATGCTTACCATATATATTCTCACTTAACTTGTTTTAAATGACACAAGCACATATTCTATACCTCAAATTCTAAACATCCACAATGATAAAATACAGAACTAAGTGCTATCAAATGAAATATACATTTCTATGTATTAAGCACCATCAGTGTATTCAGCAATACCTAGTAAATGGTATTTTAGTAAGTTAAGTTGCCCAAAGTCCACCGAAAGACAGTTCTATATATTGTCGACTTGCTCTTTTGATGTATATGGTGAATAACGTAATATTAAAACATGGTCCCTAAATCTACAGATGTAACATGGCACTTTACAGGTATGTTGTTCGACCATGACATTATTACCTTTATGTAAATTATGATATCACTAAATATTGAATAGCCTTTTATCTCTTAAAATTAGTAAGATTTTGATTTGTTTTATTTTAAATGATGGTAGTATATTTGTTAATAAGACTGTACTCTGATGACCTTTTTTGTCTCCACTATTGCATTTGGTTCTGCTGGTATCGCCATTGGGTTTTTGCACTGTGTCGCACATATTCCTGTATAATAATGATAACAAAAACAAAACAAAGTTGATGAACAAATATTGCAGTTGTTTCAGCAAGGTATACCGTATTTATTTCTTAGTGTTTGGACAATTTTCGCTTGGTTTCTAAGATGTAATGTTTGGACGGTGAGTCTGGATGAAATGTTGGGCAGTGTGTATTAGGTATAGCACGATCCTCAGGGTGGAAGCCACAAAAGGCAGTTGACTTAGTTTTTGTTTTATAATTAGGTTACTGGGATATTCCCTGCTTTACAGGGTTGCTTTTCTGCTTGATTCTATACCCTCTTTTAATATCTTATAGACACGTCATTTCATTAATTGTACTCAGGACTAAATCAATTCAGGATAAATCGCAATCACTATCCGTATATTGTTTTATAGATTTCAAAAGAGATAATTTCGGTCAAACTTGAAATCTGCCGTGTTTGTTAATATTATAATCACAGGCACTTTGACATATTGATTAAATGCAATTCCATTTATAAATCATTCTGAAACCCCCTGTTTATACGGGTCAGTCAACTTTAGTGACAAGAAATAGTTAAAGCAGGTATCCTTGTTCGCTTTCGATTGAGTTATAATTGTATATAATAAGGATTAATCAAAGAATACTTTATAAATCTTTAATTTTGCATATGAAATAAAATCTACAGATTCATGGCAAAACCTTCATATGTGTATTGCCCATGACACCATTCTGTTACTGATTAGAATTAAACCATAACGGTGTTCGGAATACAGTTTTATTCATTTGGTCTATACAACTAAATTGATCCACGCCGGACAACTTTAACAGCATTCACGTACAGTTTTCCGATGGACTGTCTAAATTAGTCGCCTGATTACATTTTGTTCACAGTTTTGAACATTTTGCGACAAACCGGAAATAATGACACAGTAGTTATTGTGTATAACTGCAACTTTTCCAATGAACTGTCTCAATACGTCACCTGATTACATTTTGTTCACAATTTGGAGAGGAAAATCGGTAATAATGACACAGTGGTTACTGTTTCGAACCAGTAGCGTATCTCACGGTGGTCAGGGGGCAGAGCAATGACGGTGTCTAAAATAAATCGAAGTGGAGGGAAGAAGAAAGGGAAGAGCGGGAAAGAAAGGTGGAAGGAAAGGAAAAGGTGAAGAAAGGGAAGAAGAGGAAGAGAGAAGGGAAAGGGAATGGAAATGAAAGGAAAGGGAGAAGAGGAAGATAAAAGTGAAGGAAAGGGAAAAGGAAAGAGAAAAACGAAGGGCAGAAAGGAAAGAGGGGAAGTAAAAGAATAGTGTAGTTGATCAAGAAGGAAAAATAAGTAGAAAGAGCTGAAAATCATAAAAACACTTGGAGAAGAGGAGAGTTTTAATCATCCAATCACTTAATGATTTATGTGTGAGCGTGCATTACGTTAATTCAGTGACTTTCATCAATGTAATTATGAACCCGGAAAAGGGACCCCCACTTGAATTTGGGTGAATAACACCTATTTGGGGAATCTAAGGGATTTCCCATCTAAATAACAATGTGCCCCCTTTAAACGGTTTGATGATGGGCAATTTATTATAACAATGACAAATGTTTGCGCGCTAAGAGCACAATTTCCCTTGAAAATCAATATATAAGCCTGTTTAAAACAAAAATGTGCTTTGATAATATCCAGATTCGTAAAAATAATATGTTTTCGTGTGAGCGCATCAAGTTTAAGATGCATGCGTCATTCGGTAGAATAAAAAGCCCATGAAAAACCGCGCCATTTTTTTAACCTTAGGGTGTTCACCTGGAAAAAATATCATTTGCTGCCCCGCCCCTAACAAGTGACCTTAGATACGCCACTGTGTAGAACTGCACTTTTCCGATGGACTGCTTCCATTCGTCGCCTGATTACATTTTGTTTACACTTGCGAACATATTGCAGACAATCGGGAAAATTGACCTATTGTTACTGTTTACAAAATGCAGTTTTCCGTTTGACTGCTTCAATAAGTCGCCTGATTATATTTTACGGACAATCGTTAATAATTACATGATCTGGACATTTATCAGATCACAATGGTATAAAGATTGCCACATCAGTAGGTTAAAATACGGGGATAAGCTATCTCAATGAACAGAATGATTACAATGTGTTTACAATTGTGAACATCCTGCAGACGATCGGAAAAAGATTGTATACTGTTTGCAATTGCAGTTTTCTGACTGCTTCAATCCTAAATGTCTTTTTTTGGTGTTGTATTACAAAATCGTATTTTTTTCTCATTCTAAATGGTATTGATATTATTGTCCTTATTGTACCAAAGTAAGTCGCAATTTCCATATACCATTGAAAAATGTTTGCGTTTTTACAGAATGGACAAACCTCGCTTTATAGCATCGCTCACATTTTGAAAGAAAAGAAAGAAATATCTGCCATCTATTTTCTTTCACAACATGGTCTATGGCTTTTATTACCGTAATGTTACACACATCGAGTTAATCTATTGAAAAGTGATCAATTTACGCGTAACCCTCGTCCTCCAAAGTGTGGGAGGAGATTTTTCGCCGATTGCGCTAAAACGCAAAGGACAGTGACCTAGGGCGTCTAGGTGATCGCTTTTACATCCCTTGCTCTCATTTTTACGAAATAAAATTGAGGGTACCACCTTACCAAGGAGTGTGGTAAGCCGTCAAAGTCCTAGCTATATATACAATTATTTTAAATCGCCATTTTGAAAAAAGTCACTTAATTGTATGATCCTGAATAGTATGTTAAAAACACCATTCCCTCAACCGGGTGAAATTCCGATATTTGATTTTTTTTGGCAAAATTTAAATGTTGACCTATATTTTACTGTACAGCGAATAGGGCGGTATTTTGAGGTCGACCATGCCTCCACTCTAGATAGCAGTGTTATAAACACTTCTCAGGAGGACGAGGGTTAATGAACACACTTGTTATTCATTAACTAATATTTAATTTATACGTTATCTTTCTTCCTTATGTTATTATCTTGAAGCTGCTACCTTGCCACACTGATTGTCACCTATCCTATTAATATATCAATCTGCAATAACATTATTACATTTAAAGATAAAACAGAGTGTACCAGATACAATATTAATACCGATGGCCATGTTTATGTCATTACTGCTGATCGATGCCTTTTAAATTTTAATGTCAATGTCTTTATACTCTACTGTCAATATATATACATTACCTGTACGTTAGTATATCGTTTTCAAACCTAGATTTCAATCAGAACTATTCATGAGCTTTTTCAAGGGCTCTCGTTTATTCGTATATACTTTTTATTCCGTTAACAAAAGTCAATTTTAACATAACACTATAGTGACCATTTCTTTATATCTAAATTATGTGTTTGTAAATTACTTTAGAAAGGACGTGTACAGAGAGATTTGATGTTTGCATTTTGCGTTGTTTTCAACATTTGACATTTAAGTGCTGCAATAATAATGATATAGAGAAAAACTAACTGCACGAGCTTCTTAACGCGGTCTTAAGACGTTTGTTTTTGTTTTGTGGTGTTGTTTTATTTTCCATACGTTATGAAGACATTAAAGCACAACTATATAGTTTGACATTTTCAAATTCAAATAAAACGCTACAATGATAAAATACGGATTGACCAAAAGCATGAACTATGATGTTGATGAGAGGATACGTACATTTCGATGAGAAACGGTTCTCATATGTTTGGATGTGAATATTTTACATTCTCTTCAGTTTGGCGGTTCCGAATCGAAATGTTCGTTTTATCATCCAAACTGTCTACTAAATTTAGTAATGACTGATGGCTCAATGCGTGTTTGGACGTCTCTACCTGGAGTATCAGTTGCAGGTCTTACTTTTCGTGTATTAATATCCAACAACATAATATGTGTTTTATAAATATATATTATATGAATGTGATTGTGATTGTGATATAGCAAACTTTACATAGATCCTGTACAGAAGGGGCAGATTTACAGACTACACAGAAAGAGCATACATCTTTAACAATTGCATGACATAAAAATAATATTTGGAAAGAAAGGCCTTTCTTTGGGTAACCAGATAACTCAAGTCATTTAATCACGTAAAGGGGCATTGAGAGATTTCCTGGAAATCAGGGTGTTTCTAATTTAATTTTTCTCGGCAATCGCGACTATGGCACTGATGCACACACATGGAGCTAAAGTAGTCTCTTATATAGTTATAGTGTGCTATGCAGACACCCTGTAAGTTCTTTTGCTCAATAGAATGTTGATAATTGAAAATAACCGTTGAAATTTAAACCATATTTTGATTTTTAGATACAGCACTAGAAGTTCATTTGTATGATAAATATTCGAGATTTGTTTCCTTCAAAATCCTCTCGCTATCAAGGCTAGCTACCCTTTTATTTGGATCGGAGTAAGACGCGGCAGTAATATTGGCATTGGTTGGTGTACAGTAGATGGTGCATGTTGCGTTTGAAGTCTTACCTATATATATCTAGTAAAATGCATCAGCATGACAATATTAGTCCTTGGAAAGAACGTTGGCAATTGCATTAATTTTGTTTTTATGCACGAGATAAATTGAAGTTTCGAATTCAAGTGCTGCAACGAATGGTTAAGTTTATGTGTTGTGTAATATATATATGTTTGACAGTATGCGGTGTTGCAGGCCAATCGTGTGTGTAACATTAGAGTAAATACGGTTATTTTCTAATATGTTAACGGACAATACATATTATTAAACCAGTATCGTAGCCAGGATCCACTGACCCGATCCCAATGGTGTGTCGGCTACTCAGCATATGTCGGTTAATTAATCAGTGTGCTGAAATATGAGTCTAAAGTAAACAATAACGCTTTTCGATTATCATTAAAACCCCTTAGAATAATTAAAAGGAACGCTTGTTGTTGATAACAGATAGTCAAGTGTGTGCTAAAACATCCTCATTCAAGTTGATTTGTTTGCAAAATAGTGCAGCTGTAAGCGTGTGTTTAGTACGTTTTCGTTGACGCATTCATTGAAAATAAATCGTTAACAAAATAAATCTTTCACCCCAAGAAGCTGCAAGGCAGAAGATACAAATAGAATCGTTGGTAATCAATATTCATTGCATGTAACAAACATACTTGTGAACGTTCTTACCTTTCGTAAATTTAAATGCATACGTAATAAGAATAGTTTAAAAACCAAACGAAACTCAAGTTTAATGTTGCCATTTATCGTACTTGCCTTTAAGTTAAGACACGCTATCAAGTCACTTACATGTTTGGAACCCACTTCTTATTGCTTTTTGAAAGGTAAATTATGTTTAAGTAACGACAATACAAGCACCAAGATTGATAATAGACAACTATGAATTAAGAGTACTACATTTTCACTAATGATTGAGTGGAATGTTTACGTGTAAAATATGGCAAACCGTACTCGAAATAACCCAATTCTCATTTCGTATCAAAAATGTTATCATCAAATAAGTAGGTGACAGTGCTCTCAGCTTTATGGGTCGGTAAGAGTTTTATTAAATCTCGTAAACTGATACACAATGTAATTCTGAAACAGTTATTCTTTTTTATTAGATAAATTTACAAAAATTGGAAAGGTAACAGAAAGTTTAAAAGTCATTTGTCATTTGTCATAGTGACGTTTATAAATACCTGAAATACCACCAATTTATCATAGTTTCGTTTTCCTATACCAACTGTTATTAATCGTGCAGTTTTCCCAACACATGCAATACCTGGAAACAAAGTATTCGTTACTGTCTCAGTATAATTTAACCAATACCTGCAATACCAACCAATAATTATAGTTTTGTTTTCCTTTTCTTTACCATCAATTGCTCATAGGGTAGTATCCCCAAGACGATGAAAACAACCATTGGTTAAAGGGTATTTCCTCCATTACATGCAATACCTTGAAACCCACCATTGGTCATTGGGTAGTTTTTCTAATACATGCAATACCTTGAAACCCACCATTTGTCATATTGTAGTTCACTAATACATGCAATACCTTGAAACCTTCCATTGGTAATTGGGTAGTCTTCCCATTACATGCAATACCTTGAAACCCATCATCGGTCATTGGGTAGTTTTCCAAATAAATGCAATACTTTGAGACCCATCATTGGTTATAGTGTAGTTCTTCCCAACACATGCAATACCTTGAAACCCACCATTAGCCATTGTGTAGTTTTCCTAATACATGCAATGCCTTGAAACCAACCCATTGGTCATAGTGTGGGTTTCTTAATACATGCAATACCTTGAAACGAACCATTGGGTATTTCCCCATTACATGCAATATCTTGAAACCCACCATTGGGCATTAGGTAGTTTTCCCAATACATGGACAGCCTTGTAACCAATCATCGGTCATATGGTAGTTTTTCCAATGCCATACCTTAGAACCAACCATTGGTCACAGGGTAGTTTTTCCAATACATGCAATACCTTGAAACAAACCATTGTTCATAGTCTAGTGTTCCCATTACATGCAATACCTTGAATCCTACCATTGGTCATAGTGTAGTGTTCCTATACATGCAATACCTTGAAACCAACCATTGGTCATAGTGTGGGTTTTCCAATACATGCAATACCTTGTAACCCACCATTTGTCATTGGGTAGTTATCCCAATACATTTACTACCTTGTAACCAAGCATTGGTATTAGGGTATTTTCGGAATATATACAATACCTTGAAACCTATCAATCGCCATAGGGTAGTTTTCCCAATACATGCAATACGTTAACATCAATCATTGGTTATTGAGTAATTTTCCGGTTACATGCACTACTTTTAAACCATTAAATTGATCATAGGATGTAGTAATTTTCTCAATACCTGCTCTACCTTGAAACATCATTGGTTATAGTGTAGTTTTCCCAACACATGCAATACCTTGAAACCCCCCATTAGCCATTGTGTAGTTTTCCTAATACATGCAATACCTTGAAACCCACCATTTGTCATATTGTAGTTCCCTAATACATGCAATACCTTGAAACCCTCCATTGGTAATTGGGTAGTCTTCCAATTACATGCAATACATTGAAACCCATCATCGGTCATTGGGTAGTTTTCCAAATAAATGCAATACTTTGAGACCCATCATTGGTTATAGTGTAGTTTTCCCAACACATGCAATACCTTGAAACCCTCCATTAGCCATTGTGTAGTTTTCCTAATACACGCAATACCTTGAAACCAACCCATTGGTCATAGTGTGGGTTTCTTAATACATGCAATACCTTGAAACGAACCATTAATAATTTTGGGTATTTCCCCATTACATGCAATATCTTGAAACCCACCATTGGGCATTAGGTAGTTTTCCTAATACATGGACAGCCTTGTAACCAATCATCGGTCATATGGTAGTTTTTCCAATGCAATACCTTAGAACCAACCATTGGTCATAGGGTAGTTTTTCCAATACATGCAATACCTTGAAACAAACCATTGTTCATAGTCTAGTGTTCCCATTACATGCAATACCTTGAAACCTACCATTGGTCATAGTGTAGTGTTCCCAATACATGCAATACCTTGAAACCAACCCATTGGTCATAGTGTGGGTTTTCCAATACATGCAATACCTTGTAACCCACCATTTGTCATTGGGTAGTTTTCCCAATACATTTACTACCTTGTAACCAAGCATTGGTATTAGGGTATTTTCGGAATATATACAATACCTTGAAACCAACCATTCGCCATAGGGTAGTTTGCCCAATACATGCAATACGTTAACATCAATCATTGGTTATTGAGTAATTTTCTGGTTACATGCACTACTTTTAAACCATTAAATTGATCATAGGGTGTAGTAATTTTCTCAATAACCGCACTACCTTGAAATCACTTATTGTGTGACTGTATTTCTGAGTGAAAGTGACCGAACAGAGGGAATTGCAAGACATGACTTCAATCTATTTGCGTGAGAAACAAATCAGCTATTGCATCGCTCTTTGTGGGAGTCCCAATTGATACTAATATTGTCCACATTAAAATATAGTGCAGTCATGCAATATTTCATTTTGTTGACCGTATCATATCAAGATCATAATAATGCATATCAATTCCCACAGGTCAAATCACAATTAAGTATTTTCATCCCATAAAACAGCCCACCAAGACTGCTAGCCACATCCTTCACAAACATATCTTTCCTCAATAGACACTAGGTACAATTGGTTATTGGAGTACATTTCCCAAGTTTTCTATATGCATTGTACTTTGTCATATGAAGCAAACATATAAAAATGACACTGTGGTGTACGTGGAGCTCAGCCTGGGTCTCCGTCCCTCTATTTGGACGCCATTTTCAAAAATGGCAGACCAAATCAAGGGACTGTGAAAAACACGGCTAAAAAGTGAGCGCTCTTCCTGGAATTCCACGAGGACTGAGGATGCGCATGTGTGCCCCACACAAAATAGAAGGACAACCTGATTGGTCAAATTCAAATTGAAGTGCGTCTAACGTGGGAGATAAATCGTGCGTTCTAATGCGTCATGCCGCATGAAATCACTGGCGCACAATGGCTGCATGGTGCGTAAATGTTCATGTTTATTAATCAGTTTTTTCTATTTATTTGAGCACCCTCGCAGGGTGCGTGTGTAAATTGTAAAGACAGGATTGTTTCAGTCTATTTTCTTTTGAGCCTTCAACTTGATAGATGTGAAAAAGCAAAAATAAACTCTATTTTTGCAGATAACTTTGTGAATCATGGTGGGGTGGTTCAGATATTTGCGAAACCACAGTATTCGTTAGATCTGTATCTATACCCATTATTGGTGAAAATATTTGCAGACACCCCGTACACAACAAAGTAATCTAGATGCCTGTCTGTATCATTCAGTTGATTTCATTACGTTTGATTATGACCGTATTGGGATAAGTGAGATGCTTTCGCCCAGTTGATCGACATGTCATCTCCTATGAGCAAGACCATCCCAAATTGTTGGTGTTGATTGCAATTGCATTACGTGATGCTGAATATTGTCCCAGTTGTTATCGCTCAAGGGCAGAGTGGTATTTCTTAGTGTTTGGACAATTTCCGCTTGGTCTTTAAGATATATTGTTGAGACAGCGAGTCTGGATGGAATGTGGGACAGTTGGCCTTGTTTTCGTTCTAGATGTCTAGCATAATAAGTAGTTTACGGGGATGTGCTCTTCTCTATCGGGTCACTATATTCGCTTGATTCTAGACCATACTTGTAATATCTTATAGACAGAACAACAACTATATAGATGCTCACATCATATCAAACTATTAAGTGTACTTAGAACAACAGCATTACACAACAGTTATATCGACTTTCAGATGACGCGAGGTTTGTTCCGTTACTGCGATTCCGGATCACACCAAGTTTTGAACAGATTTAGCTCCAAAAACCCTATAAAATATTTGTGTCCCTTTATATAACAAACGTGCAAGAATATGAGTTGGCACTACTCATTTGGTTTGATGGTACGCTGGTCGTTAAGAAACCGGACTGTGATTGCTAGCGGTCAGTAAAACTGGTCAAAATGACCAATTTCACTAGCTTATTTTAGCTTAATGCAATATAATTTTACCATATTTTTTAATTTAACATGATATATAGATATTCAATAGATATTCAATTGTTAAAGAAATATGTGTAAATGGTGTTTTGAATGTTACATTATTAACAAATTGAGTTCTCTAAATCCTGATAAATTATATTTGTGGGCATTGTTACTGTTTTTGGCAGGTTTTCGGCCATTTTCCGAGTATCTCAAAACACCGTACCACAAGAATGCATTGACCGATTGTCATAATTCTTTTTGGAAAATATATCTTTCATTGCAATCTTTCATTTGAATCCAATTTTGTACATGTCTCAATCATTTGAATGTTATGTGTGCTATGCCTACTATAATGTACTATTACACTATCTTTAGAAAACATTCAAACCTTTTAAACAATAAGGTTTATCGTAGATAGAAAAAAAGCCATTGATTATCCTATTCTGATGCATTGTGGGTTCGCAAACGGAGCAGATTTGTACCCTCAATCCACCCACAATGCATCAGAATAGGATAATCAATGGCTTTTTTTTCTATCTACGATAAACCTTATTTGAACGATTTACATTATTGCATGAATTCACTGACGCGATTTCCGTAACAATATTTCAAAAGTAGTTTATACCACTGTTTCACTCAGTGTTTTATTAGACCAAAACTCGAACTCATGTGCACTTAAGACAATGTGTGCATCTTCTCAAACTAATACTAGTTTCTGGGAGTGAGAGTGTCGAGTTAGGTATAACTGTTGAGGAGTTATTTCATGACAGCGCTTGAGACTAAGCGGCCTTTTATAATGGTTCCTTTTGATCGATTTAAATCCGAGACACACATAGCTTCGATTGGAAATACCGGCTTTGCCGTTCCTTTAATTTAAATTTCACTTTGCTGATGCATCGATGATGCTTTTATTGAAAATAAATCGCTAAAAGGAGATATAAATCATTCTATCAAAATGGCTGCAAGGCAGCTACAAATAGGATCGTTGGTAATGAATAGTCATTGCATGCAACCAACTTACTTGCTTTTGTGTTAGACACACTGTCAACTAACTTAAATACATGTTTGAAACCTACCTCCTATGGCTTCTTAAAAAGTAAATTATGTTGAAGTAAGGAAAATACAGGCACCAATATTGATTAATAGACAACTATGAATTACGAGTACTATATGTCCACTGGTGATTGAGTGGAATGTCCACGTGTAACAGATGGCAACCAAAATAACCGCATTTTCATAGAGTAATCATCAAATAAGTAGAATGTGCTCTCAGCTTTGGTCGGTTAAAGAGTCTTATTAAATCTTGTTATCTTAAAGTGCTTCATGGACGCATGAGATGTTAATGAAGCACATTGGACAACACGCAACAGTAAGACAATGAACCTACTTTACAACGTAATTTTAAATGAGTTATTCTATTTTTATTACATTTATTAAACTTGACATAGATAAGTTCGTCATAGTGAAGTTTTACAAAATACCTGCAATACTAACCATTGATCATAGTTTTGTTTTACTTTACCAACTATACTTTCATACGTATAGGTGACTTAATTTGTACGGAAGACGATAATCACCAAAGTAATATTTTGCATCACCATACGTTAAGCACCAATAAAAACTAAACTGAGACTTTTGTATTTAGGACCACTACTTATGCCTTTACTTGCTTACGTGCTTAGCTCGGGTGTTGTTCCCGATGTAAGATGGCCCTGCACACTTTTCCTTGGTCTTTCATTGGTGCCTTGATGTAGCAGGTGTCCAATATAGTGTCTCGCTTGAGAATGTCGACATACGCCATCGCAGGGATGTCAGTGTTTTTGTTTTGCCATGCTTAGGAATCCAGTGCACAGTTTTGGATGGATACTGGCTCCTCACTTCTGAACAGTGGCCAACAAGCCTTCTCCGTCAATCCTAAATATTCTGGCTTATTTTCGGGAGGTCACCACACCACCAATTGGGTATTTGATATGTGTTGTTTTCAGTTAATATTCATTGAGTACAGCTCTCAGCATTTTGGTTCTGTCTTCAACTTGACTTGGGAGTAGTGGTCTATGCTTCGCATCATATAGCAGCACAGAGTCTGACGTTGAGATCTAAAGCCGCCGTTTGAATTTTCAAGAATTGACTTGAATTGAACAAGCCAAAGTTCATACTTTTTTGACATATTTTGGTCATTACCTAAACCACAATGCAAAATGTATTACATTTTATTGGTTTATTTTGTAGGCTTTCAGAGGATTTTGATGGCTAATGATCTGCCAACTGTTTATATACTCTTAGTATTATCGAACTAATCATAAGCAGGAAATACCCGGAGAGAATTGGAAATCTCTAATTGTACTCAACGTGCGCATCACGCGGATTGTTTTTATTCGTTTCACAGGCAGCACGGAATCGCCGATTTTTACTGCGGGTATTAGCAAACGTGTTAACATGATTCATTCGTGATTAATTACAGCGATTAAAAGTATGCACATAATAGTGAATTTTGATTTGTATAGTGACGTGTATGACTTAGGTCAATTGCATGCGTATGTTTTGTTTCTCTAAAAATCAATGCATTTGCGCAAATGTTGATTTGATTACAATAGCATTTATTGACCTATGATGTTTAAATGTTCAACACCAGTTGCCTATTTCGGTCCTGAGATAATTATCAACAGCATTGATTACAGCCGACTGTCCATAACTTTATGTAACCAACAAAGTACTGCATGAAGTTGTTTTCCATTGAAGATTGTAGTGTAAAATGAATGCATTTCACCTGTGACTTCATTTTGCACACGAAATAAATGTGTACGGTGGATTAGATGTGTGTATAAAGCTTAACGCTTATTCCGATCAGGTGGTTACATTAACTCGATATACACTGATCGTGCTGTAACTAGGTCACACGTTTTAGCGCTTATTGGATTGTTTTGACTATACATCTGTAATCACCGAAAAGCATGCATTCGTGAATACATCAGTACACATGTATCGCCAATAGGTGAAACCCCTCAACTAATCTTTATAAAACATTTAATATATATTTTAACAAATCAAAAGGAACGAACATTTTATTTAGGACAGAGTAAACATCGAGATAATAGGGAGCTACAATCCTGGAGAATAGTCTTAGACAGGTTATGTGTTAACACACGCAAAACTAACACTCCTCTCCCCCGTTCAATGTTGAGAAGTGTCAATAGCTTCGGTAGTTTTTCAAGGTGTCCCAACGTTGATCCCATGCTATCGTATTTTAAACTGAATATTTGCATATTCAGTACAACAATTTGTAGCAGTGACCATTTAAGAATATCAACACGCATGCGTCCCCAAACGAGTACTAAAACTGTCCCCCGGATGGTCCGTAGTATAAAAGAAATTGAAAATGAAAACAAAATCTATTGAGCCATAACAATTATTCGGCTGCGTAAGTTCGTCGACCAACGCGAAACCCCCTTCCAAGCAAAACAGGTTTATCGAATCATCTCTGCACTGGAACCATGTTCAAGATTAATGACCAATTAATGCATCGCGTTTCGAAAAGCTATTAGCAAGATAATTATACTTCTGCTAGAATATTTTGTCTATTAAAAAGCCCTAGTTTATTTTCATCAGTTTTGGTACAGTATATTAAAACGAATATGTAAAATGACGCCACCAAAATTACCTTTCTTACACCGATTTGTAATGTTTGTTAACCTCAAAACGCTGTTCTCTCCATGAACCCATTCTTGCAGTCAATCTATACTAAATGCAGCATACCATTCGAACACATTCAATAGCTGGTGCCAGGGTACGGAGTAGTAATATAATTACTTACATTAATAATAATAACAATGTCGATTTATAATGCGCACTTCTTCATCTAAGTTCTAGACGCGATTGCCATTATTATAACGCTGCCATCAGGAAATAGTCACGATCATTTCGCTTCATCTACAGTAGGTGGCAGCTGGCAAGGCACACAAACATATCAGCACTTTGAGTGTAATATCAACCCTATTAACAGCTACCCAATCTCGCTCGGGTCAATGAGGCAATTGAGACTAAAGTATCTTGTCCAATGATACAACATGTTGGTCATCATTCAGGTATACCGAGAAAATGTTATCGAGTGTATTTATTGGACACGTAACTAAAAGGAAAGGAGGTGGTGACCATATTGAGCGCTGAATGCATTACTTCATTTATACAATCTGTCTGTCATCGAAGAGTATTGTCACCTTCCATTAAACATAACTGAAATTGGTGTAAAATCGGGTCGTAAAATCAATGTAACTTTGCTTTCCCAAAACATACGTTAGCAGATTAGGATAGAGCCTCTATACATTTATATTCTGAGGGACACAAAAGAATTTCGGGTCATTCAATACAACATGGTGAATTATCTCCAAATTTAATATTATTAGGCCTACCCGAAATAGTTTCTAAAAACAAGCAGCAAGGGAAATTATGATAAAAGAGCGGCCAACGTTGCCCATACTGATGGGTCGTTCGGCCAACGAGATTATGATATTATAAAGAATATACTTTTAGTCCAGTAACCAAATATGTCGTTCTTAACATGACCATAATGACGAACAAATATGTCCTAAGTACATGATGGGTCGTTCTTTAAAAGCGGCCAATGAAATTATGAGGGAAAGACTATTAGTATATTAAGAAGCGAACTTTTAGTCCAGTAACCAAAGATAATGATAAGTTAAGTCCTTGTTTTAAGCTTATCTTACCGAAATAGACCTACATGATCAGGATGAAGACCCAAGTTGCTAAACACATTATGGGTCTGGATATGGAAAACGTTTTTCTAGTACAAATATTGAATTTTGCGCCGTCGTAGGAGACCCCAGCCGGAAGGGTGAGCGCGTCCGCAACTAAACACTCTCTATCTGACCAAAGACGGTCATTTTACTGTCTTTGATCTGACCATATAGGATCCATCCTTTCAGTAGAGACACGAAAAACGCCACACACAACAGGGTTAAAGCTAATCAAGGACAAACTGCGCACAAAAAAAAAAAATCGGAATTATTTATCAATCGCCATATGATTTATGTTTCAAAATATCATACACACATTCGAGATGTACCGAAATGCAATCCCAAAATGCAATGACTATTTTACGTTACAACGGGCCAAAGGTTTCATGACAAAGCCCATTAAAATTGTTGATTAGGCCGCCCCTTAATATTACATTTACCTTAAACATTTTATAACCCTTTTAACAATTTCCACGCGGCAGGCGTCTGCAGACGACAATCCAAAATAGCATAACATGTTTTAAAAACGTCAACATGATTGAATGTCATTTTCCATATTTGGAATAACCATGTGAAATGCATTCAAATAAGTACAAACGTGCCTATTATTTGTTCAATTATCCTTGGGATACACATGAAAGTAAGGAAAGGTTTCTGAAAAATCTGTTTTGTATATATGGAAAGTGTTCAAACACTGTAGACAACCATTCCCGATTATCAATCGCAAAAAATCCCAAGTTCAAAATAATGTCATTCATGTTGTTAACAAAACAGGTATAGACGAGAATGAAATACATTCAGATCTCGAGTCCTACCAAACCTAAATAGGCCTACCATAAATATGTATTTAGAATTTCCAAAGGCGGAAAGACTTGATCCACTGCACTCCTTGCTGATTGGATGTGTAGGCCTTAGCCATGTTAGCCACTAACTGTAATATACATTGCCGCTGTCTTATTTTGTTTTAATTGGTGATATCTTACATGTCTAATGCCCCCTGATCTCAGGCCTCCCCTCGCCCCCCCCCCACCCCATTACAATTTAAAAAAGAGAGAAAGGGAGAAGAGAAGGAGTGGGAGTGGGATGGGGGGGGGGGGGGGGGGGGGCAGGGTATATTTGCCCCGAGTATTAAAGGGGTCTACCGTCTACATGTCACATGGTCATGGGTTGACAAAATAAAACGGCTGTCGGCTTGTCTTCGCGAGATGTCGTGTGTCGCAATTTGGCTATTTTTCAACTGTGTCGCATGCCGACTTACAAATTAGCTAAAAGTCGCGTGTCGCAAAATAAGTTTAGAAAGGCCTATAGTATTATTTTCTGCTGGGGTCATATATTCGCGGTAGGCCTACCGTTTGTACAGCGATAATACTATTATGAAATTACTGTGATGTATGAGAAGCCGAATAAATAATAATTATATTATCTACATTTATCATACTCTCCCGCGCCGCCACGTACGCGCTACACTTTTGCCAATATTCAAATATATTATAAAAAACAATATTTTTTCTTTCTTTGTATTTGTAATACTAGGCTTATATGATATCATTACCAAACGAAAGTACATGAAAGTGTCAAAATGATCTCTCCTAGTGTTAGTGATTAACATGACATTTAAAGTAAAAGGCCTCAGACTCAGAATTTGAAGGGAAAATAGCTAAAAAGAACTTCAGCTAAAAATGTTGTCCTCCTCCCCTCAAAACGTGATAACGATTTATTTTCAAAACAATCTTCCATTTGCCGTATCCCGCGACCCGGGGTAAATGGGGAACCTATTTTTCAAACAACCCATTTATGGAACCTGTTTTTCAGCATATTGAACAAGTTCAACCATCTATAGGCCTACTTAAATCAGGAAAATATCAGTATGCACGAATTATTTCTTACATATAACAAAAAAACCCTATCTAGCATTCATAAAAAAACAAATATTCAAATATTATTGTGCACCCCCCCGCCTCCCCTGGAAAGTGTTCAAACACTGTAGACAACCATTCCCGATTATCAATCGCAAAAAATCCCAAGTTCAAAATAATGTCATTCATGTTGTTAACAAAACAGGTAGAGACGAGAATGAAATACATTCAGATCTCGAGTCCTACCAAACCTAAATAGGCCTACCATAAATATGTATTTAGAATTTCCAAAGGCGGAAAGACTTGATCCACTGCACTCCTTGCTGATTGGATGTGTAGGCCTTAGCCATGTTAGCCACTAACTGTAATATACATTGCCGCTGTCTTATTTTGTTTTAATTGGTGATATCTTACATGTCTAATGCCCCCTGATCTAAGGCCTCCCCTCGCGCCCCCCCCCCCCCCCCCACCCCATTACAATTTAAAAAAGAGAGAAAGGGAGAAGAGAAGGAGTGGGAGTGGGATGGGGTGGGGGGGGGGGGGGGGGCAGGGTATATTTGCCCCGAGTATTAAAGGGGTCTACCGTCTACATGTCACATGGTCATGGGTTGACAAAATAAAACGGCTGTCGGCTTGTCTTCGCGAGATGTCGTGTGTCGCAATTTGGCTATTTTTCAACTGTGTCGCATGCCGACTTACAAATTAGCTAAAAGTCGCGTGTCGCAAAATAAGTTTAGAAAGGCCTATAGTATTATTTTCTGCTGGGGTCATATATTCGCGGTAGGCCTACCGTTTGTACAGCGATAATACTATTATGAAATTACTGTGATGTATGAGAAGCCGAATAAATAATAATGATATTATCTACATTTATCATACTCTCCCGCGCCGCCACGTACGCGCTACACTTTTGCCAATATTCAAATATATTATAAAAAACAATATTTTTTCTTTCTTTGTATTTGTAATACTAGGCCTATATGATATCATTACCAAACGAAAGTACATGAAAGTGTCAAAATGATCTCTCCTAGTGTTAGTGATTAACATGACATTTAAAGTAAAAGGCCTTAGACTCAGAATTTGAAGGGAAATAGCTAAAAAGAACTTCAGCTAAAAATGTTGGGCCTCCTCCCCTCAAAACGTGATAACGATTTATTTTCAAAACAATCTTCCATTTGCCGTATCCCGCGACCCGGGGGTAAATGGGGAACCTATTTTTCAAACAACCCATTTATGGAACCTGTTTTTCAGCATATTGAACAAGTTCAACCATCTATAGGCCTACTTAAATCAGGAAAATATCAGTATGCACGAATTATTTCTTACATATAACAAAAAAAACCTATCTAGCATTCATAAAAAAACAAATATTAAAATATGATTGTGCACCCCCCCGCCCCCCCCCCCCCCCCCCCTCAAAATATAATCATGGATCAGCGCTTGCTAGTTATATGCTATAATATATCTTTAAAATAACCTTAGCTAGCGATGATAGCTACCTTACTGAAGATTATTATTATGCATGTATATTAACAATTGTGACACGATTAAGCCAAAGACAGTTATCGTCATTAAATAAAATTCAACATAATAGTACCAATGTTTTGACAAAAATGGACTTCAAGGGAGCGCGGCACTTATTTGGTCTGCTTGAGATTAATACAACTTGAGTTATTACGATAATCATGAAACCTATTTGAACGGTATGAATAAGCAAAATGTATTTTGTTTAAACCATATGAAAAATATGCTAAAGCATCAATATTTAAATAATCAAAGCGCAACTATGAGGAGAGTGATTTGAACTACGAAGCGTAAATCGATGAGCCGAGTGACGGTTTCTCTGGCGGCTTTGGACCGTCAACATTTTAATTTTATACTGCTGCGGTATAATTGAAAATAAACTTTCAAAATGATCATTGTCTGTTGTCTATGTGAAGATTCAACATAATACGGAACAAATTATTTCAAGCAAGTTACCTTTTGAATAAAACAGCATCGGACCACTGCTCACCGCCCGTGTAGCGCGGTATCCTGGTTCAAATATGGCGTTTTCGGTGTGACGTTCACGAAAAGTACGCAGTGGTACGCGCGAAGTAGCCCGGCGCGAAAACACACGCGACGATTGCGTTTTACGCGGAGAAAGTCACGGCTCATGTACACGCACGATGCTGCATTCGTTCTTTTCCGTGCAGTTCCGAAAAATACCGACATACCTCCAATTTTCCCCCCATGGTGGGAATCCAAAATGGCGACCGTTACACGTAAAGAGATAGGGCAAAAAAAATCGTCTGGTTTCTCCTTTATAATTCTGTGACTTCAATATTCATTTAATCTTTATATAGGTACACAGGTTTTTGCAGAAAAGGGTTCAATGAATCCAACCATGATGAATGAATATTGAAGAAGTTACGGCAGTTTTACGGAGGCTGTACCTGAGAGTCCACACCCCCTGAAACACCCAGTATCGTTCGATACTGGTACAAAGTCAGTGCTCCAGTATCGGACGATACTGGGACCAATGAAATATTTCAGTATTGGGCGATACTAGAACGTAATTGTGTACCGTTCAATACTGGGACAAATCACACTGGTAGCATTTGTACCAGTATCGCTCGATACTGGAAAAAAATGTGGTGTTCCAGTATCAACTGATACTGGAACAGTAAAATTGTACCAATATTGATACTGACAACTTCTATGTTCCAGTATTGAAGTATATACTGGTATATCAGTATATGGGACCTTAAGTACACTTTTTCCAAGTTTTCTAGCTTATTTTGTCAGATCATGGCAAGTAAGCAGATTAATAATCACTACTATAGCTGACAAAGCTTTTTTCTGATGATACAATTTACAAAATGAATTTTCATAGTGATCTTAATAAATAGCCATGGGTCATCTAGATGTATACCTTTAATTTTCATTTAAAATCCTGCAATCTTTCTGAATTCTGAATCTTTAAATTGTTGCATAATGTAAAGTAAGCCGACGTTCGTACTTTAATTGATAAACATTTATTTTTCTGTAATCGTCATTTACTTTTTTACCTAGGATTTCCTTTACTTTATTGCTCTTAAAAGAGGTTCAGTCCTGATCACGTACACATCTCAATTTACCAAAATTGACCAAAATACGTACATTTAACCAAGGTTGATGACCAAATAACGTCATATTTTGAAAAGCTATTACCGAGGTATTCCCGCTAGAATATTATTTCTAGTTGAAAACAGCAATGAACCTCATCATTTATCTCCTTAATGAATAGCATGACATGCTATAAATCCTTTATTTGAGGAATACTGTAGAGACCATTGTGATGCCGTAGTTAAATATTGAAGATTATTACAATTATCTTTTCATTTCTCTTGAGAGCAAGTGGCTATAGCTGTATACAGTCCGAGAATGGACATATTGAAAAGTTAACCTATATTTATATTAAAGCTCATATAAATTTGATACTTTAAAAGCCTCTGAAGACGACAGAAGTAGCGGAGTGGTTGAAGACGATGGGTCACATCACAATCGACTAATGTAGTTTATTATTTTCTTTGTTCACTGTCCCAAATCAATAGCACTTTTGCATCAGAAATATTACAGTAAAAATCGTTTAAAACCGGAGCTCACGTCCAATAAAGAATGCTGTCCTCTTAGGGGTAGCAGGAGATGTCTCTTAATGTCCTTTTGCATGTAAATAATAAAGTTGACTAGGATATGAGAAGAACATCGATTTGCCACCGGAAAACGTGTACGTGCCAAATAAGAACAAACAAAATGCCTCGAACAAAATGGTGATATTCTAAATGTAGGCGATCTCCTTTAGATCGAAACGTGTTCCACTGAGCGATTATTCGCTTGCTTGAATGTATAAAATACTTATTCCACCTGACTGCTAAACTAATTCTCCAAAGACCTGCTGATAGCCCCGCATCTCAAGCGATTATGGTATTATAGGTTATATATGATGACGAAAAATTAGTTTTTAGAAGCGTAAACTCATTGCCTATTGATCGAACCAAGGATGACGGTCCTGGATCAATTCCCGGCACCATAAAAGCCATGTGTTCCACTTAAATTCCACTCATTTAATGGTTCTGGGAGCTGTCTTTGTTTCCGAAAACGTTCCAAGGGTGTTACATTCTTATATAAACGAGGTCAAATTGACTAAGGATGGCATCAAATATGCATATCTTCGCTAATAAAATGTGCAGTATAAAACAAACAAAAACATATTTGAATAGAGAGGACTCGTAGAATTGATTTGGAACCAAGCTTACAATAACAGCTATTTGTGTTGTCAAAGTACAGATGAAAGTTTTTCAGAACTGTCAAATTTAACTTTCATATAAACGCGTACAATTTTGAGCTTTTTAAAGCGAGGGGAGCTAGAGATGGAAAGAGGTAATGATAGGAAAAAAGATTGTCCACGATGATTCTTATTAATTTCAGATTGACATTATCCTTAATATTAACATTATTAATGTTGTGCACAAAATGAGAAGTGAAAGTCTTTGTGAAACAAATCCACATAAATGAAATGTTGAACAATTGTATGGTATTTTGAGTTTGAGTTACCTTTAGCCCCATTTCTTTCGAAATTTGATTTATTTGATTTGACAAAATCTGTAATAGCACTAGTTTTTTAAGCAAATTGAAGTTCGAACATTTAACTTCTTAACACAAGAACTTTAAAACGTCTCGTGTTGGGCTCTAAAGTTCCTTCCAAGAATTACATCCATCCCACACCATAGACCGCATGCTGGGGGAGGCCGGAGGCAGCGATGGAACTGGTAGCAATCACGCAGGCGCTACAGTCATACCACATGACTTGGCACTCGTGGTGACTTTCAACAAGATTTGGGCTAGTTTTAAAACTAATATCTGCTCTTCGGATATTAAATATGATGCGGGTTTTTTTCCGAAATTTGAACTTTTGTTTTTACAAAATATGATATAGCACTAGTTACAGTTTACAAAAGTAATATATATGGCTTCTAGTTACATCCAGATTAAAGAGCCATGCTTATGACAGCGGTGGAAATGGTAACAAGCACGCTGGCAAGACACAGGTGGTGTGAAATGAATCGGATAAATGGTTTAGGAGGGGATGGTTTAATACCACGGATAAAGCATCAAAGCCGTGGTCAAAAAATAAAGTTGGGCAGGTTCGTCCATGGCTGGGGAATTAGGCTACACAAAGTGACGTGTATCCAAAACATTATACACAGTTATTATGTATTGAAATTTGCTTCAAAAATACAAGTTAGGGGTAAGAAATGTAGGGGTGCGCATTTTGTGGAACATCTCGTTTCGCATTTTTAGAAATGAGGCACTAAGAAATACATATGCGAGTCGCCCTCAATTTGTCTGGAAATTATTTTTTATGGAGTTTATGAATATACTCACTTCCATCTGAAACCGTTTACCTTAATTTGCCGTCTATCATGTAAAAGTTCATGATTTGGTAGTTTCGATGTACATCACATCGAAACTATCAGCATCACTCACCACATAACTTGCTTCAAACAAATTTTAATCTAGCGCCATTATTCAACTGTTTTCCCATACATCATTACACTTCAGTGTTCCTATGTACCTTATCCATTGAAACAATTCCTTTCTTCTAAATTTCATGTTTCTCGGCAATCTCTTTGCCCCTCTATTATTAGTGCTACTCCATTCTAGGTAACTACTTTTATCATTACAAATATGCAAAACATAGGCCTCAATCATAAAAATCCACATTGAACAAAGTGTATTGACCTTTATCACGTATGGCTAACATACAATGATGAGCTAACATACAATGATGGGTTAATAACTACATCGAATTCTTAATCAATTCCATACCTACCAAATGAGGATTCTATAATAACAGTACATCTTCTCTACGAATATCTTTAGAAAAGAATCCAATATCAAAAATGGAAGAAAATTCAATTATGCGATGCATTTAAAACTGGTTTTCGTGTGATCATTTGACAAACATAATGCTTTTTTTATAATGCATCGCCCATTATTACATAGTCCTAGTAGTGTGAATGAGAAATATGAAAGAAAGTTTTGTGTATGCCTACAATAATATTCGACTTAAATATGTGATTTGATTTGATTTCGGACAAATCCAACATATGGTTATTATAGTTTACTCATTTTATAGTTTCGTTTCACTGTTTAAACTAGCAGCCTCGTTAGACTGGCAACTCCGTCTAGTGACAACAGGAATGGTATTTCCTGTTGATAGCTGATGACAAATCCGGGTAGTCATTTGCTAAACATGGTTCTGTTTATCATTCTAGATGAGTTATTTATTCATTAAATGTAATACAAGGTGATGCGTGCATGGAATTAAACATCAATGCAATTACTTTTTGTTGATGCCAGCCATTCAAATAGCTATTCTAACATAAGCACTATGACTGACATTGCTATGAAAATGGATTTCATGGAAAATGTGATCATAGCCTACGGGGAAATGAATATATATATATCTCAGTTCCGAAACCAAATTGTACCGGTATCATTGAATCTGGTGTTCAGCGTTCTTCAAAATCCTATTTTGAAAATGAAAGTCTATTTATGAAGGATTGATACTGCAAAGCACAAGTAAATTGGTACGCTGCTTCTAAATAGAAACGTATGCATGCAATAAACGTATGAATGTGTCAATCATATATCCGTAGGGGGAAGACGGGGGTAACAAACACATCCGGGGGGTTGAGAACAAATCAAGGATAAGATGCGTTTGAAACTATACGTTTTCAGTTCAATCTTTAGCAAATGTTGAGGTCATTTTTACATCAAAAGTCGACATTTTCGTTAAGTTGGGACAAAATGGGATGGGGATTGAGGTGACTGGAAAGGGGGAAGAAGATCGTGACTAGAGAGGGAATTTTAACTCCATGCCACTGCTCCTATAAAAATCCTTGTTATCCTGGCACTTTGGGAACAATTAAGAGTAAAAACAAAACTCCACAGTAATTAACTTATCTGATATTTCACACAATATATGATAGATGATAAAATACTCAACGAGCGTGACATCACAGTGTATTCCGGAGAGTTCAACTTGTCAGCGGCTGCATGATAGTTCATGAATAAAGACACTTTGATGTTATTCTTTTTCTTTCTTTTTCCTGGAATGCAAAAAAAGTGATGATGTTGGTACATTCAGGGAGAGACCTCCCCTTACTCTCAAACAGACAGACGCATCCGTTATTACTCGTCCAGTGATAATTGAAAAGCCTGTTAATGCCACGATTTTTCTTCGATCGGGCGAGTGCATACGCTTGTCTGTGTACACGGAGCTACCCTTGAGCCATCGGATTGTCGTGATAGTGCTTCATCATGCTCATTAGAACTCCGTTATTAAGCGATACTCATTGGAATAAACTCTGACGTCACGTTCGTACTTTAGGAGGATTGGCGTGTCTTGAACTGTCCGATTGGGTGCCAGGCTGGGATTAAATGTTAATTATGTTTAAGAGATAAGTACCGGGGTTTTTTTAGATTTTTTTTCCCGAGAGGATTTACAAGTTTAGCTAATGTTACAAAAATGTGCAGATTCCAGTCACGTTTTTTGGCTGTTCCTTTTGTGTGGTAAGAAATGACAATTGTGACCATTTTGGGTAAAAACACACATTTTATTGCTATGGATGTCTTCATCGGCCTATTCAAAGTAAAATTACTATGATTCCTTTATTGTCGAGACTGCTAAGGTGTTGTGGCTTCGAACAAGACAAACAGACAACACTGTATTAAAAGTCAGTTTTGTTTTAGCAAAACCACTATAAAAGTTTTCGCCACCTATGTTTTTCATTTTTTTTCATTTTTTTTCAATAATATTAAAATACTTCTCTACTTAAAAGCACTTTCAAAATGATTGTATTCATCATAGAGGACACGAATAAGGTTAACCACTTCTGACTACCAAATTCGGTTTTTTGTAATACAGACTGTACTTGAGATCGAATTACTTGTCCTATTTTATGAGTGGATTATGTTCCAAGTTATTCGTAAATCCTTGACATCATTCATTTATAGATTTTGTCGAGACCAATTCCATACTAAGGAAAAATGATAACCTCTTAAATGTCACGGTGTTTTATAATAGCCAGGGAAAGCCGACAGGTGTAGTAGGAGACACAGTCCCCCGGAACCATAGTCCGCCCTACGTATAAATTGTAGGTTGGTAGGGGCACTCTTCCCTACACGCAGCACTAGCTTCACGCTCTATCATGTCTACGGAGGCCGCACTATTATAGCTCTAGGGTACCATGGCACCTTTCACACCGGTTTCAAAAAAACGTTACTTAATCTTCACCTAAATCGTCCCTTATACGTTCCAAAATGACAAGCTCTCGTTTATGTTAGGCTTCTTTCAACAACACAATGTAAAAGTATAAAACTGTTTACATTGCAGAAGCACCAATACACTATGAAACACACCTTATTTTGAAACACACCTTGTTATCAATAATAATATTGTAATCAATATTATTGAATATAATTAAATTGTAATGGGAAGAAAATAATGGGTTTATCATGCACTTTAAAAATGCATCACCCGTAATATAGGTTACTGAGGTGACTCCGGCTACGGGGCATGTTTTTAAACTATGCGAACAGTTTCCGGACCGATCAGATTTATTAAAGCATATTATCCATCATTTGTCTCATTCCCATTGGGTCTGGTTCTATAAATAGTACAGTAATATCATAAGAGCCTTTATTGTTATCGTAACGCGTCTTACGATATATGTCTTAAAATTCGCATTTTTTTACAAATATATATATTGTTCTCGAGTGCAAATGATTAGTTTGAACCGGTGTCATGTTTATTTTTTTATTTTTGAAGCAAATTTAAAACTGTAATTTAAGTGAAAAAAAATCCATCATGTTTGTAAAATACAATATTGGTAAACAATATGCTACTCTAAACCAAAAATTGCATGCTCGCATATGAATAATTAATCCTAACACGATGGAAGATTTCATAAGAATGGCGATTGAAATCTGAGAGTGAATGGAACAGACACTAAGTCGTGATTTTACACTAAGTCGTGATTTTGCTTAATAGTCCTGTACATGTTCCAATTATTTTAAATAAAGAACAAGCAACTCTAAAGAGTATGTTTATTCCCGTAAAATTGAATTATGTTTACCATTGTGCGGAAAGCTAGTGATGTATATAGGAGAAGGAAATATCAATGAGAGTTGGATATCGTTTGCAAACCCGTTTCGATTCTCCTGCAATCTAAGGGCAATATACACGCTATTTAGTTATTTTATTATTTGCAATTAAAACTCTTGATTTCAATAGTTATGTAAAACGAGATGTCTGGAACCTTTACAACATTACGTAATTGTATTCGGAAGTTTACTTTGCTCTTCTAGTAATCGAGACATCTGCAACCAATTACAAAAAATGACTTCAGTATCGATCGAGACTGGAACACCAAGTTGTGTTCCAGTATCATCCGATACTGAAACGATGCTAGTTTATCGGAATATACTAGTAGAGTCCAGAATATGGGACCCAAAGTACGCTTTTTCTCTTTTAAGTAATAACATTGTGAACTTTGCTTCTCTTTACAAAGTTACATGTAATGTATTCTAAACGTTGCTCCTCTGGTAAACGAGATATCTGCAACCATTTCAAAAATTACATTTAAGTAATTGTATTGAGAACTTTGCTCCTCTGATAAACGAGACATCTGCAATATTTACAATAATTACTTGAATTTAAATAATTGTATTGTAATCTTTGCTTCTCTGATAAACGAGACGTCTGCATCAACCTTTACACAATGAAGTTTAAGTAATTGTATTCTGAACTTTGCTCCTCTGGTAACCGAGATATCTGCAACAATTAAATAATTCGCGTTTAAATATATAATTGTATTGTGAACCTTACAAAATTACATTACTAGTAATTGTATTCGGAATTGCTCCTCTGATGCAGGACACACATTGTTGCGACTTGATACACGAGCCATTTTCAAATTACAAAGGCGCGCATCTTGATGATTTCATATCCTATTTCCAGATATTAATCATAGTTTCAATGCATTGAAGGTGAATCCTGAATGTGTCAGGATGGAAACGCCTTAAGCCATATACTGCAGTGCCCACACATGTCATGTAATCGTACGCGTATCATCCTAATTGGTCGGAATTGTTACGTCAGTAGGAAGATATATGTTCAAACATTAAAATATACATCTGCTGAAGTTACATTTGACGGTAGCGAAATGATCGATGAGGAGTCGCTCTCATATCGGCCAGCAATCCTCCCTTTAAGAATACCATTGCTAAACGATACATACACAAACAAATATTTAGTGAGAAACACTGAATGTTATGATCCACAATTTCTTCGTGACAGTATTTTCTAGTTACATCAAAAGGGGTATATCTCACAAATTTGATATACAATTCCCAAATCAGATTCAAACTCGTTCTCAAAATCGGAAAATAAGGACTCTGCTACGGATTTTATCTGATGCCGTAGACAACCATCTTGGATTCAAAGCCATTATGGTTGTCTTTGGAGCTGAATAGTAAAAGATATGGTGAAGAATCTTTAATGCAAAAATTTGATCGAATCTCAAGGATAGTCATTTTGACAGCTATTTTGAATTACCGGCAAATTTGATAACTACAAATCTTTATATTCAAAGAGAATACAATCCTTGAAAACCGAACATTGAAATATAAAAATAAATCCTTGTCAATCTATGATCTTGCGTCATTTCTCGTTAAGACTCGTTTCATGTAAGGGCATATACGAGTTAAACATATTATTGATTTGATGTGTAGCGTACATTCGTCCTGACACAATCAGAACCGTTGAACGTTAGTCCACGCGTTTTAAATTATTGGTAATTGAAATGACTGGATTCGATAGTAGGTACATTATTTAATTTGACAGATGTTACGTCTTCAACATTTACTACGTTACTTTGAAGTAGTTTTATTTTGAACTTTGGTCTTCTGGTGCAGACGAATACTTTCATATGATTTTATAATCATTCGAGTCGTTCCCCCAAATTTCAAAGGCGCTCATTTTGATGACTTCATATAAGATTTCCAGATGTTTTACAATATTTTTAATGTAATGAAGGCATGTAGTTGATTACAAAGAGGAAAAGCTTTAAACCTTAGCTGATTACACGTTGCACGATTCACACACTTTTGCATGCTTAAACATCATTATAGCTGGCTGGCTTGTTACGTCAATAGAATTCTCTCTTATTAAAACAAATCGGCCAAATAACCAAACATCTGCTAAAGGTATTATTAACATTAGCAAAACAATGCTTAAGGATGCGTCGCTATGGCATTGCTCTATAGTCGCGTTGCGCCGATTATAAGGATAAGATATCTATTAAAAGAATACATATATAATTATAATACGAGGACTAAAACATTACCATGTTATGGCACACAGTATCTTTTAGTGGACATTTCTGGTTATATTGAAAAGGGTAAATCTTACAAATGTTTATAATATTTTTTATAACAGAGTAAGAACTCAGATATGGATTCTATATATCTTTAGTTAAAAAGTAATCACGTTAGATTTGAAGCCAATAATAGGTGTCTGCGGAGTTAAATACACAAGAAGCTGATCAAATCTCAATGAAATCGTGTTAACGGCCATATTTAATTATCGGCAAATTCAAGGTAACCCTTATTTTAGCTAATTTCATATCGTTGCGTCTCAGGATAATAAATCCATAATTATTAAACTTGACGACGCAAATAGGATCGTGGCCTGAGTCCTATCTATGAGTGTGTTTCTACTGGGGCACTGGAAAGTCTCGCTTCATAATTTTGTTAACGGTAATTACAGCTAACGTTTTACCCCCCCCCCCCCCCCCCCCCCGTTTCTACTCGCGAAAAGTTACCGCTAAGTTTATAAGCGTCCCAATCGATGGGCACCGACATTTGAACTTTTGTTTGAAAAAGACTGCCTTCGTAATTCCTTGTCTTTTAACTGTTCATGTTAACAACAAAAACACCATAAACGAACAATGAAATTCGTCGTTAAGGCAAAGTCACACTTGAATTGGTTGAATCCGGCGTGTGCTACATACTTCCGGGTCACACGAACTTGGCGTTTAGATTTAACGGGTGGCTGTTTCTACTGGGCAACTTAAAGGTAATTACCGTTTAGTAGAAACACGCTCTAATGTGTCTTTTACTACATTAACACGAAAAATGGTATTCTGAAATCTGGTCTTATGATGCAGATGAGGACATTCATGAGAACTGATATACGAGCCTTTCCCAAATTACAAAAGGCGCGCGTTTCGATTAAAGCCTAAAAACATGCTTACGTCTTATTATATGAACCAATACTTTTCCCGAAAAAACCCAGCCTAATTGACAATTCCTGAGAGTTCCGTTTTCCCGTAGAACCGGGTTTTTCGTCGCCTTATACGTTATTCAGACTCAGACTCGCAGTCGATATCGAAGACAAAGGACTCTAACACTTCAAAATTGACATTAACATAATGTTAATCACACAAAACTGACCACCTTAAAACGTGATGGATGGTTAATAGAGATTTAGGCCACGTTTCCCGCGTGCCTCCGAGACTCTTATAAATCTCTGTTAGCATAGGAAAGTGCATCTGACATCCTGGGTCAGTGATGATGAAGGCTGTCTGACTATTTCATTTTGTCCCAGGAGTAGGTGAAAACAGAAGATAATGAGAGCTTGACAAGGTTCTCTGGCAAATAAGAATGACTGAGGTCCATGTATGTAAGTGCATGGGAGCCAACAACAACAATACATAATCTGCTATGAATTTGCTAGCGTCTGTTCATCGATGGGGGTCAGATATTTATAAGAAAATGGTCAGAATTAAAATACTTCTATATTAATATTATTCAGAATCAAATCTTGAAATGGGCTTATTTTGAACACCATAATTACACATGATTGCTACAAATTGCTTTTTTATGCAGACAAACTCTTCTACTGGGTTTACACATTTTTAAATGTATGTTAAACGAGCACGTCCTAAATTACAAGGGCGCGCATTAGATGTTTAATCACAGTTTTATTATATTTAACGTGATTCGTAACATGTTATGCAATCGTACGCATATGGACCATTAAAATTCGTCTGGCTTGTTACGTCATCCGCCGCGTCAGTAGAGAATGATTTCCGATTAATACATTTCATCTACTACTAACACTGATGTTACATTTTTAATAGTAGCGAAATAATTGATGAGGCGTCGCTCTGAAATCGGTTTACGGCATTGTACTAATAAATTGCATGTCTAAATGATATATTACAATTACTATAAACATGTTATGAATGACAATTATCTCACGAATGTGTTATACAATTCCCTAATTATAGTCAAACCCGTTCTAAAGATCGGAAAAAGGCAGGCACAAAACAGAAACGATTGGAGAAAAGTCTTGGGGAGGGTGGCATCACTCAACCAAGTTGGAGTGAATGCCAAAAATAAAGTAAGTAATATTTCCCGAAACACTTATTTTTTTAATGAATATTAGGCCAAATAAATACTATAGCAATTCGCTCCAGATTCCATACACCTTACCTAACGCCCTGCCCACATAATGTGCTGCGATCGCGGTCCTATCTTATCATAACATAGAGACTGGAATAATACCAATACTGTCAGCTGGTTAAGGTGTAACTTGTGTAGGACATTTTTACAAGACTATTGCTTAATTTGATTGCACAGCTGTTGTTTGGTTCATATACATTAGTAAACAGCGGTTGTGGAAATAAATACAACCGTTAAAGTGGTGTATGTATCGAAGGATAACATTGCTAAAGGATACATACGATGGCCATTCAATAAGTTCTACCTCCTCTCTTATAACATCGCTATTATTAATGTCAACCTCATGACATTTGTCATGATTATAGCTCCGAATCATAGCTACGAATTTGTAGTAAATGATAATTGATATCTGTTTTACTTTTGATATGACGCGGTCAAAGCCAGAAGAGATTTTGGACATCGAACACAGAAAATTACCTTCAACATCTACACATGTTTTTTGAGAGGTTTTATCGTATTGTATGGTTAGATAAAAGAGCTGAAAATAGAAATGAATGAATGATATCTGAATATATTACAGTATTATCATGTATAGATAAGATTGTAAACAATAATAACCCTAACCGCACTGAATCTCACTAAATCTCACTGCCAGAAACTATCTCCAGGCACGTGCTGCTGCATTGCCGCGATGACGTCACCTACCGCAGGCATATGTGGTCACGGAGTTTGTGGCCGCATATGCGATAGGGATTTAGCTCAGTTGGTAAAGGGACAGACTTGGGTGCGGATGGTCCCGCGATCGAATCCCGGGGGGTGCTGGGTGATTTTTCGGGTCAAAAAATAGTATTCCCCCCCCCCCCTCCCCCTGATACGCACAAAGAACTAGCTTTACTGGTTAGGGTTAACTCTTGTAGGCTTGGAAATAGTGTACTATCAATGCAATTTGCTATGCCTTTGGCATACCGGAATACTGCTAATCAGTCACATTTTCGTTGTTACAACTTAAGCCACAATGATGCCTCGAATGTTAAATCTTTCCCATAATAGTCACTTTATGAGTTTTAATTTGTGCAACCTTCAGAATAGTCAATCAGGTAGTCAATGATAGAAAATTATCGCGTTGACAGGCTTTAATCCCTCTATTTATATCGGTACATTAAATATCGCTTAGTTCTCATGAAAGTCAAATATGACGTTTACATGGTTCTCTAGGGGAGGGGAAAACAAAATGGTTGTCCTGATCTGGATCTGGCTAATCAGAGGGCATATTTTCCCAAACCAATCAGTCAACTTTATTGTTTACAGTCTGTTTAAGAGATATCTGACATTTAGAACGGTTATAATTGACCGATAGGTATGTTTTGCCTCTTTCAATAGTCCAATTGAAAAGAACTTCGGCTATATTTTGCTGTTTTTCATCCGTTTCCGTTACACTAAATCGAGGCTTGGTTTTCACTGCATGTCCAGAAAAGTACAACCAGTACTCAGATCAATTTACATTGGTCCTCAGTTACATTTGTAGCTGAGGTTCCAAGCTACAATCGTGTGACATTTTATAAGACTGGCTCATATAATGATAAAGTGATGTGGTAGGAGGTAGAACTTATTGAATGACCCTCGTATATAATAACATGAGGGCGTAATCATAGCCACATATTTTGACCCATATTATCTTCAAGTAGACAATTATATTTTGAAAATAGTATAATACGTCTTACAAATTTGTTGTACTGTTTCCAAAGAACTAGGATATGGATTTCATCTTCGGTTCAAAGTTAGCCATCTTAGATTCAAAGTCAATACTTGATCTGCGTAGATTAAAACAACAATTTAGATTTAAGAAGACTAAACCGATACAAATTCGGAAATTAAGAATTAAGAAACTGATCAAATCTCAATAGAATCGATTTGACGGCCATTTGGTATTATCGGCAATTTCCGAAGGTAGCCCTTAGCTAACTTTAAAGTGTTATGTCTCATGAATCAAATGTTGCAACGATTTTTATTTTACCTGAGCCCTAGCTATCTATATTATCGCGTGTCAACGCGCGATACATCAAATAATGTGAGATCCGTATACGTTTCTCCCACCACATGCATACAATGCAATACACAGTTGAACGTTGCTTTTGTTGAAGTTAGCAAATGATACTTCTGCGAATCTTTGACAACATTACTTCGAAGCGGTGTGTATTTTGAACTTTGGTCTTCTGATGCAGACGAACACATTCATGATACTTGATATACGAGCGTTTCCTGAATTACATAGGCGCGCATATTGATTACTTCATATGGTATTTCCAGATTGTAATTCACGGCTTTAATGCTTTGAATGAATCGGAAAAGATTGCAAATTCTTAAACCATACTCTGCTTATACAATACATAATCGGCCGAGTGCACCAATGACGGGTAACTTAATAGGGAGGTAAGCTACCTCCCTAGTAGTTATGCTCTAACTGTAGCATAACTTACTAACGATGTAATTCTTAGAGCATAACTGGCGAGTAACATCAGAATAGCAACCAGCGAGGTAAATATCCACATTAATCAGCATCGCCCCCTTACAAAATTAATTGGCGCATATGCAAAGTGTTAACCTATAGTTTATTGTAAAATTCTGGCGTGAATGGTCCTCCGTAATATTAAAAACGTGTCGTCACTCGCTAGGTCATAGGTGAGTGTAAATCAAGAATCACGTAAATCAAGAAATTCGAAGTTTGTTTACCGCTTTTTCAAAAATAAGGACTATCATGACATTACAAACATATTTTGGGCGAGGGGCACATACAAACATTGCACCAAAAAGCACAATTTTAATGAAAAACACAAGCACCTGATGGATACAATTATATACAATTATAACACATCTCTTAACACAAATTCCTCCGTGGCGTGGACACCTAGTCCTTCGCTTGTTAACCGCGGAACCCCGGTTCGATTCCCAGACCACGCACGACACGATATGATTTTTTTATTTCATTCTTCTAGTTCTACCCTTCCACTCACAATAATGTTGAAACTTGGCTTTATCAGTTTTTAATTAATAAAAACAATAATAAGTTTATGTATTCAGTCATTATTTAAGATCCTTGGACAATTAATACATTTTGGTCAAAATATGACCCAAAAGTCGGTGCGATTAGTGTTTTAATGGGCAAAAGGAGTTGATCTAAATTTTGACTAAAAAAAAAATCACCAAATTGCATGAATGGATTTTCAAAAATATAAAAATCTTTCAGCTTATGAGGGGTCACATTCCACTTCAAGTAGACACCCCCCCTCCCTGGGCATGCAAGCGCAATTGGTCCTTTAGCGAATCATCCCCTCCAATGTTCACAACAAATTTACGCTACTGCTAGAATCGACTGACTTGTGGCATAAAACGTTATGCCCCAACTTACTCTTGGGTCCGGTCAGGTATAACATTTAGCGTAAATTACCCGCCAGTTACTAGCCTAGTAGCTTACCCCGCATTGGCGCTCTCAAACTTTTGGGTTACGCCTCAGTTACTAGCGAGGTAGCGCTATTCTTCAGCTACCCGTCATTGGTGCACTCGGCCGGTAGTGTATTAAAGACGAACGCTATACAGATCAATGCTGGGTTGTTTAGTTTTTTACGGCAGTTGAATTCTGTCCGATTGAATGATTGATTCAACCCCGGGGATTCAACATAATAATCCAACGTCTGCTGAATTGTAATGGTATAAAAATGATCCATGATGCGTTATCGCACTAAAAGATTGTTTTACGGCGCCTAATATTGTTTGGGCGACGGGACAAAATAAATTTGTTTTATATTTAAAATTGTTCAAACATTTTAAATATTTCGAGAGGATATTTTCATCGCTCTATTTTATTTATGGAAAAATCATACAATGGAGCATTGAACATTGCTCTACATGTTTTTGACCAACGATACGTCAGCATCGTCTACTGCACTACTTTTAAGTATTGCATTTAATATATTCAATCGCTTTTTCATTCATTTACTTTTTCCCGGCGATTTAACTCTTGGCCGGTCATCAATTTTCCAATTCCCAGATTAGGCAGGCCAGTTATACATCTCACACGTTGCCATTCTTATAGCCAATAATTAATGCAGAAGGCAGTGTGAAACATAATGTGAATTTTGATCTTTGGTCTCCTGCAGACGACGAAATGCTTGAGTCTTGATATACGATCGCTTCTTAAATTAAAATGGCGCGCATCTGGATGACCTCATATCATATTTCCCGATTTTAATCACAATTCTAATGTATTGAATGTAGCAGATTGCAAAGTGGTAAAGCCTAAAAGCCATAAATCGGTACTTTTAAATCATTGCTAAACTGCCGTGTGGCTTATAATCAACAGAAGCAAAAGTGTTTACGAGGGTCGCTCTTATATCACTTTACAGCGGTTTCATCGACGGACAAAACTTGTAATCAGCCTTGTCACAAAGTATAACCAACGGATATACACGAGGTATCTGGTTACATCTGTATGGAGTACATCTTAACAATTTGTTAGACGAACCTCTTTTCTTCCGCATACTCACTCACGGGATGGAGTTTATAAAGACCTATCCAGACACCGACTTCTAACACTGGCATTCGCATACGTCTTTCAAATCAAACACGTACGTTCAAATGGGCACAAAACACTTGGCGAATAGATATAATATAGGAAATGTGAGCCCTTTCATATATAATTGCTGTATCTATTGCTCTTTTTCCCAAAACCATAATACCCTTTTTAATGGCATACTTTAACCCTAGGTTTCTTGCCACCTTCAGTTCTTTTGGGAATTTGACCTGGTTTTAATTTCTCCATCTACTGCTTGTCACCAAGGGAACAGGTGTAAGACCAGTTCCTCTGTGTTGAACTACCGTAGGGCTGCTTACTTACTTGCTTAACTCGGGTGTGGTCCCCGATATTAGATGGATCTCCACACTTATCGGTCTTTCATTGCTGTCTTGATGTTACATGTGTCCAATCCAGTGTCTTACTTGAGAATTTCTACAAACGTCAGGGCAGGTCATCCAGGTCAGCAAACCTTGTTTGTCTCTTCTGAATCTTCTGGCTTATTTAGGGGAGGACACCATACCACAATTGGGTATTTGATGTGTTGTTTCCAGTTGACATTGAGTACTGCTCTAATCATTCTGGTGTAGCAACCATCAAAGCCCTTTTTTAATTTATGAGTAATAGTCCATGCTTCGCATCTATATAACAACACTGACTCTACCGTTCAGACAAACTGCCAAAGTTTGAATTCACACCATATTTCGGACATTTTGCTACATGCTCTCCATGCTGCTGCTTTGCATTGCTTAATGTCCTTTGCTGTTACTCTCCACAAAGGCACCAATATATTTTAAATCTTTAACCTCCTCCAACTTGATACCATCATTTGTCTGTATCGATCCCCTCTGTCAACAGACATATACTTTTTCTTGCCAACTTTTTTTTCAGACCGACCTTTGATATTATTGATATCTCAACTCTTTGCTGCATTTCTTGTGCTTGATGACATTCCTCTGACAACAATGCAATATCATCGACAAAGTCAAAGTATGTCACCACCACAGTCAATGTGGTAGGCCGGCTTTAATTGACGTATTCACAAATCACAACAGATTTTTATTCTTTTATTGAAAAAGCTTTATATTTTTTCCAACGAGATTTAGACTGAGTTCTCTGTCGTGGATCACTGGTATGATAATGATAATATTATTGGTTATACAGGGTGAGTCCAAAAAAATTAATTCAACCATTGCGTTATAATGTAACATCAATTTTAGTAGAACCCGGTATTTTAAAGCCAAACCACAGGATGACAATATTAACTCACAGATTTGTTGGCTAGCTTATCCAGAGATGGCAATCCATGAAACGGATTAAAAATCTTGAAAGGCACGTGCATGTTGAATACATAATCTTAAAATAACTGAATATAAATTGAACTAACTAATTATGGTTAAGAACAAAGCTGAATTCAAGAGGAAACCTTGAAAAGATGCATCGCAGCTGAATAAAGAAGCGAGCGTCATATGTAAGAAGACATTGCACAATAGAGTGGGAGTCTTTTGCTATGAGATCTTAAAAAGTGCCAACATTTTTATTTATTTCCCCTTATATACCATGGGCATGGTTTCAAGAATTGAAAGAGGCATCCTTATTCTCCGAATTGAAGATGTTGATCTGTTTAGATTTAACACGAGCCAATATTGTTTGTCAAAAAGAACACCAGCAATCTGCGTTTTCATTTACTCACGTCCATCCTAAAAACTCTATATCTGGGTAGCTCTTCCCCCGGGCGGAAATACCTGTTTGTCTGCAATTGCCTAGTGGACGAAATGTTGATTTAAGTGTGTATAATATCTCTTACTTCAAATATATATATATATATATAGGTCATCCTCGAGTAACGTTTATTTTTCTTCAGGAAATACAGAGTGTCCAAATTGTCAAATGCTCAATGGAAACCCTGTGGGGTAAAATCATTAAAGATACATACCTCTTTTCATTTTCTGATTTTTTGCATTTGGAAGCAAATAATTTCTTGTAAAATTAATGAAGACAGTCTTTCAATATAATTTTAATAAATAACCAAGCTTAAGCCTATGTAATTATTCAATAGTCGAGTATCGATTTCTGACATATATATCCGTAAATGGTTGCAATGAATATTCTTCGAGAAAATTGCAAGCGTCGCCCAAGTTGTAAATCAAAAGTAGAACCGGAATCGGTCGTTCACGGCTAAAAGTACACTGATTTCTAACGGCCTTCGGCCCGTCCCCGTTCACTTCTACCAACAGCAGCGACAGATATCAGTTCTAATCAATAGTTGACCCTATAAAGGATATTTAAGGTGGATGTTCCGATCACTTTTGCTTCTCTTTTTGTGTCCATCAACATATTTTGATAACAGAAGAACCCCATATTTGTTTATTATTTCTGTAAAATTTTGGCGCAAGATATGTTCCATATAGACGGTATAAGCCAAAATGCAGTGAATTACTGACAAAGGTGGTTATAACCACCCGGCCGCTTGTGTAAATGCCATGTCACCTTATGCTTCTAAACTAAGAACCATTGGTGTCATGCAACACACACATTGGAATACGACTACTTGAAGGATGACTTATCATGTAGAATAGAAAACATAAATTTGAAAATCGGATCAGCAATCGGAACACCTACCTTTAACGCGGTTTTGTTGTTGTTATAAACATGATACTTTAGTGTAATTCGATTTTATATATCTGTCGTACCCTAAAGCTTTTCTGTGGATAGACACCTGTGTGACTTGCTCCAATTTATGCCAGCATTATTTCAAAAAGTTCACTAGCTATAACTTAATAAATCGTTTAACAGCGTAGTCATAGTATAAATGTGTTGTTTATTTCGATTTGTGTGTTCCGTAATGCTTTAAATACTGTACACTCCACAAAGGAATAATTTATGATGTATAAGTTTCGTAAAAGAAATATAATCTTGAATTCTAATTATTAAAGACACTCGCTATTTAGTCTTGTTTTCTTTTCCAGGAAATTCTGTGCGTCGTCTAAGATGTCAAGCAATATTTACCTGATACAGGTAATATATAATACCGGTATTTTAAAAAGTTGCAATAGCATTTATCAGAGTAATAATTAATTGGCTCATAGATTTTGAAATATCCTGTGGCGAATATATTTAGGTTTCATTTGTTTCTAATTTTGTTTACACAATCCTGCTATAAATGTCTCTCGGTTTTATTAGAACTGGAATCGGTCACTCACGGCCTTAGTACACTGATTTCGAACGGCGAAGCCGTCACTCACGGCCTTAGTACACTGATTTCGAACGGCGAAGCCGTGAGGGACCTGGATAATCCACTGTACGTTTTATGACTCCTAAGGGAGCCTCCGTGCAAAGAGAAGTTGCCAAACAAACAAATACTCTCCGTTTAATCAATTTTAATATTGTTCTGACGTTTATAAATAGTTTCCTCTTATTTAAAAATTTCTAGTAAATAAATATTCACAGTTTAGTTAGTTCAACACTTCTATAGTACTTAAAATAGTAGTACCGCGAATATTTGTGCTCAAAGTTTACCAGCAAGGAACACCCCATGCTGATAGCATGTGTTAGTGTCCATCAACTTGTATGACATCTAAGGCTGCCGCCTTAACACCAACCGTTAGAATTGCTCCGTTGGTTTACGATGTGCGCGGAATAGTATATGGTTGGGCCCATGTAGATAATATGTCAAAATGATCTGGACAGGCCGGGAACTGCGCCATGCTTTGGCATGGCCGGGTTTGGTGGATTACACAGGCCTCTCGCGGCTTACGCCGCTCGTGAGCGGCTTCGCCGCTCATGTGATAGTATTATATTTCCGCGAGTGGCCGATTCCAGTTCTAGGTTTTATATGCGGTAATATCTTGTAAACCTGATTTCGAAAGTATTTATTCAGTATTAGTTTAATAGTCAACAAAACTGCTTTTAGATTTGTTTAAGTATTTCGTGGACATGTTCTGTTTTGATTACAAACAACCTTTAGAACAAAGTTACTACCAATATTACCTTGTAGGAGTTAAATTAGTATACACGGCGTTAGAAGAGTTTGCCGTCAGATATAATAAATGAATACTCATTAAAAACCTTTTACATGTAAACGTAAAGGATTCCCATCGTAAAAGCCTTTTTAATTAGTAGCAGTGGTTAGTATTGATTATATCTTGACCATGTTGACTTAAACCGTTACTTTAAGACAACGTGACCTGCAATATTAAATCATCAGGGAGTTGTAGTAATAACTGAATTACTTAATTGCTTAAGTTATTAAATACCGAAATGTTTAATTAAACTTATATTCAGAACATTGACTGACAAAAAGTTGAATTTTAGATATTTTGTCTGATTAGGTCTCCATATATGTATTTTGTTGATATTTTTGAACATGTTGTGAGTTATAAGATCAATCCAGACATACATTTTCACGTTCGGAGGTACATGGTATAACCATACAAGAAAAGAAGCTCGCCTGTCTTTTGCAAGTAGTAGCATAACCCACAAAAACATATCCAATAAGAGAGCAGGGTTTAGTGCCTCATTTTAAAGTGAGTGTTAGCACAAATAGGTCAGCAAATTGTGAAACTACGCCCGGTGGGTCCTCGTAGGAAATGTACCCATAAGCTGAAACTACGCTTGGTGTGCTCTCTAAGGAAATGGACCCAATTACTGACCGCTATTAAATCCACCAATCTAGTTGTTGTTCAAGAATTAAAGTATGAATAACACGCAGAAAGCTGCGCGTAACGCGTTCGCGCGATCAGACCCGCGCTTGCATAACGCTGAAGATTATCAAACCGCCAAGCCAAACGAATCAAGGTATTCAAGAACGCATTGGTGACGCAGTGGGCACTTGGCCGGCTAGGACGGAAGAGGGTCCCCATGGACGCCCCTAAGCGCCAGTGCACAACGCTTGTTTTGTGCAAAAAAAGCCCGGAGGTTCGGCGTTCTGACCAGCGCTGTAATGACTCAGTAGTCTCGCCGTCCCGTGGAAGCCCGAAGCGAGCGACGTGAGCGTCCCGCTGACGTAGATGCATAGAAGCTACTTGAGGTCGCAGCAAGAACTCAATCTCGTTCTCTGCGTAGGACGGGTGTGGAGCAGACTGCCTTCCTCTTGCACTACCTCTACCCTTGGGTACTGAATCCTTGCATTTTGCTTTTACCATGTTTGCTATATGTTGTTTAATGTTGTTCAATGTTAGACTGAGCACGCAAGAGGCTCTGTTTATTATACGCTCTATGGAGGGTCAATGGACGGATTCGCCCTGTGCACGGAGAGCCCCTAAATGGAATCAGATTGCAAAATGTCTCACTGCATGATCAGTCATAGTGTGCAGAGAGAGTCGAACTACATGTACGTGTACAATACCATTACGAGGCTCTCCTCACAAATAGTGGACCATGCAAAGGGCAAATAGGTTGATTACAGGCTCATTAGTTCATGCATGGATGAGTGAGTCGTACTAAAATCGCCGCGATAAAAACGTCATAAGTGGGATAGAAACGTACTAAATGCTACCTTGTTTTAAAGACTTAACAATTGTGGACATTTTTTCCGAGCTCTTCCTGCATATGTTATTCATATGTTGATACTTCTTTTTTTAGCGCAATGATCGCAGCAGATTGAGAACAAGCGCGGCGCTCTGAGTGCGCTCAAGGATGACCATGGGGACCCTCTCTCGTCCTATCTCGTGTCCACTGCGCCACTAATCGGTTGTAAGAGACCTTAATGCGTTTGGCTTGGCGCTTTATACTTCTTGATACTTTTGTTCAACGCAATGCCAGCGCAAGGCCTGATCGGAGTAAGATGTGACAGCCCTATAAGTGGTTATAGTCAGGGTTGCTGCAATAAGTATTAGAAACAACCGGTGACCAATATCTTTCTTTTGTCATTACTTTTAAGTTTTAAATAAACATGGTTTCCTTGTCGTCGCGATATTTTAATATTTTCCGAAGATTAGTAATCAAATGACAAAGTCCACGTAAAAACCTTATAACCAGAATACCACTAATGAAAATGATTTCTTTGCTCTTCTCTATTCATTAATAAAGATTGTCCCTATGAAGAAAACCCAGAAAGGTTGGCAAAGAAACCAATTAAACATAATAGATGTTTGTGTTATATCAAAACTTCAGAAGGTTTTCTCCGGGATATATCTCACACGCCTTTCGCGGTTGAACAGTGTAAGAGATTATATTTATATGGGCCTTCCTAACGGTACAATAAAAGTGCGTATTGAATGTTGTGTACCAAGTTTCCGTTCCGGATGTGCGTCCAAGATTCAAACAATATTGCCTTCCAATATCTTGTTGTGCGGCGCAGAAGTTGTGCGCGTGAGTATATATGCGCAGAGAAGGTCAGTTCAGGCTAACTTATTTAGTTTTATCAAAACAGTCTGTGAGGTCATCAAGATGCGCGCCATTTTAATTTAAGAAGCGATCGTATATCAAGACTCAATAATTTTGTCGTCTGCAGGAGACCAAAGATCAAAACTCAGGTTTCACACTGCCTTCTGCATTAATATACGAATGGCAACGTGTGGGATGTATAACTGACCTGCCTTATCTATCTATCTATAACGTATACTCTGCAAAGTTGCAAAATGCAATATCTAACAGAGGAATGCATAATGGCGACAATTGAAAATAGACATTAGAATACATAATCATTATCTGGGAATTGGAGAATTGATGACCGGCCAAGAGTTAAATCGCCGGGAAAAAAGTGATTAGGCAATTGAATATATTAAATGCAATACTTAAAAGTAGTGCAGTAGACGATGCTGACGTATCGTTGGTCAAAAACATGTAGAGCAATGTTCAATGCTCCATTGTATGATTTTTCCATAAATAAAATAGAGCGATGAAAATATCCTCTCGAAATGTTTAAAATGTTTGAACAATTTTAAATATAAAACAAATTCATTTTGTCCCGTCGCCCAAGCAATATTATCTGGCGCCGTAAAACAATATTTTAGTGCGATACCGCGTCATGGATCATTTTTATACCATTACAATTCAGCAGACGTTGGCTTATTATGTTGAATCAATCATTCAATCGGAAAGAATTCAACTGCCGTAAAAAACCAAACAACCCAGCATCGATCTATAAAGCGTTTGTCATTACACTACACTACATGTATAAGCAGAGTATGGTTTAAAAATTGGCAATCTTATCCGATTCATTCAAAGCATTAAAGCCGTGAATTACAATCTGGAAATACGATATGAAGTCATCAATATGCGCGCCTTTGTAATTCGGGAAAGGCTCGTATATCAAATCTCATGAATGTGTTCGTCTGCATCAGAAGACCAAAGTTCAAAACACACACCGCTTCAAACTAATGTTGTCAAAGATTCGCAGAAGTATCATATGCCAACTTCAACAAAAGCGACGTTCAACTGTGTATTGCATTGTATGCTTGTGGTGGGAGAAACGTTTACGGATCTCACCTTATTTGATGTATCGCGCGCACTGTCTTTAAATTAATCAAGAAATGACAAGAGGTAATATAGATAGCTATAGGGCTCAGGCAAAAAACAAATCGTTGCAACGTTTGATTCATGCGACATAACAATTTAAAATTAGCTAAGGGTTACCTTCGGAAATGGCCGATAACACAAAATGGCCGTCAAAACGATTCTATTGAGATTTGATCAGTTTCTTAATTCTTAATTTCCGAATTTGTATCAGTTTAGTCTAAATCGTTGTTTTCAAGTATTGACTTTGAATCTAAGATGCTAACTTTGAACCAAAGATGAAATCCATATCCTAGTTCTTTGGAAACAGTACAACAAATTTGTAAGACGTATTATACTCTTTTCAAAATAGAATTGTCTACTCGAAGATAATATGGGTCAAAATATGTGGCTATGATTACGCCCTCATGTTATTCTATACGAGGGTCATTCAATAAGTTCTACCTTCTACCTCATAACTGTATCGTTATATGAGCCAGTCTTATCAAATTTTACACGATTGTAGCTTGGAACCTCACATACAAATCCAATGTAAATTGATCCGAGTACTGGTTGTTCTTTTCTGGACATGCAGTGAGAACCAAACCTCGATTAAGTGTAACGGAAACGGATGAACAACAGCAAAATATCGCCGGAGTGTTTTTCAATTGGCCTATTGTAAGAGGCAAAACATACCTATCGGTCAACCGTTCTAAATGTCAGATATCTCTTTAACAGACTGTTAACAATAAATTTGACTGATTGGTTTGGAAAAATATGCCCTCTGATTAGCCAGATCCAAGTCAGGACAAGCATTTAGTTGACCCCTCCCCTAGAGAACCATGTAAACGTCATATTTGAATTTCGTGAGAACTAAGCGATCTGCAATATATACCGACCTAAATAGAGGGATTTAAAGTCTGTCAACGCGATAATTTTCTATCATTGACTGCCTAATTTACTATCCTGTCGGTTGCACAAAGTAAAACTCATAAAGTGACTATTATGGTAAAGATTTAACATTCGAGGCATCATTGTGGCTTAAAGTTGTAACAACGAAAATGTGACTGATTAGCAGTATTCCGGTATGCCAAAGGCATAACACTACACTTGAGTTGATAGCACACTATTTGCAAGCCTACAAGAGGTACGTACATGATAATACTGTAATATATTCAGATATCATTCGTTCAATTCCATTTTCAGTATTTAAATCATGATCTTATATCTTACCATACATACGATTAAGCCTCCCGAAAAACATGTGTATATTTTTTAAGGTACTTGTCTGTGTCCGTTGTCCAAAATCTCTCTCTGGCTTTGACCGCGTCATAACAAAAGTAAAACAGATATCAATTATCATTACTCCAAACTTGTAGCTATGATTCAAAGCTATAATCATGACAAATGTCATAAGGTTGACATTAATATTAGCGATGTTATGAGAGAGGAGGTAACACTTATTGAATGACCATCGTATGTATCCTTTAGCAATGTTATCCTTCGATATATACACTACTTTTACGGTTGTATTTTTTACACAACCGCTGTTTACTAATGTATACGAACCATACAATAGTTGTGGTAATCAAATTAAGCAATAGTCTTGTAACATTGTCCTACACAAGTTACACCTTAACCAACTGACAGTGTTGGTATTATTCCAACCTCTATGTTATGATAAGATAGGACCGCGATCGCAGCGCACATGTTGGCAGGGCGTTAGGTAAGGTGTATGGAATCTGGAGCGAATTGTTATAGTATTTAATTGGCCTAATATTCAGAAAGAAATAACTGTTTCGGCATATATTACTTACTTTACTTTTTGGCATTCCCTCCAACTTGGTTGAGTGATGCCATCCTCAGCAAGACTTTCCTCCAATCGTTTCTGTTTTGTGCCTTCCTACTTACTTCTGATAAGGATGTTAGACGAAGGTTGTTTCAATCCATCCAAATACCATCTATCTACCCAGTACCGTAGCCAGTGTCACTTGTCAGGGGGGGGGGGGAGGTATTTTTTCCCGGTGAGCACCAGTTCGACTCGGTGGCGTAAAAGGTAGCCCCAATTTTTTTTTGAGGTCAACAAATTTCGCACGGTCCAAAAAAAATCGCACATTCAAAAGGTCGCGCAGTACAAAAAAACCCACAGTTTTAGCCAATCCACCGGGTTTTCATCAGTTTTCTCTATAACAATTTTCTTTATTTAGCCGACTGCTGCAAAAAAAAAATCCCTTCCTTTAACTTCCCGATTTTCCACTGCCTTCCCGATTTCTTTCCCGGTCAAATTATTTTTCGGGGGGGGGGGGGGCACTCTGCCCCCCTTGCCCCCTGGCTACGCTACTGTATCTACCCCATAGCTGGTCTGTACCTCTGGGCCTATCATCATTTACGGTGCCAACAATTGCAACTTTAGGGTATCTTTGCGGGTTCATACGCAGCACATGTTCATAATACCGCAGTCTTTTGTAGGCGATCTTTTCAATAATGTTGTGTTTGAGTCCCAATGTTTGTCTTTATTTTTGTATATAAAGCGCAACTGTGAACAATAGCCCAGCAGACATTAACAAGGTTAATGACCAGATTGATTAAAAATCAAACTGGTAACTCTCGAAAGAGAGCTCTGAAAGGCCAATCAATTGGTTCACTGCAACTCAGAAAATATGCATAAAACAAGACAGACAAATGGGCAGAGGTTAAAAATGCCAATGAAAGTGACATAATAATAAGATAAAAACCCAAACATAGAGAACAACATCAAAATATAAATTATAGAAAAATAATAATATCTGGAGGTCTGATGGGCATCAAGAGAACCTACACAACAAACTTGGGAACTAAATCTACCAGGAGCTGCCTGTTGTCACCTGTTGGGGCGTGACCGTATCACCAGCCCAGCTGGTTACATGCTTTACAGGACCACCCCAACCAAGCATTAACCTACACTTAACCCATGACCACCATACTATTATATGTATCAGTCGGATGTTATAAGGACTTGAATGAAGGATGTCATGAAAGAGTGTGAAGGCTATGACAAGTTAAGAGTTTGAGAGAAGATGACCGTGCACACGGCACTTAAAAGCCTGGATTCCAGCTGCTGAAATGTTACCAACAATATCATCTGGAAGACTATTCCATAAGGGAACAGCAGTGTGAATGAAGCTTCTGTCTAAGCAGCGAGTTCTGGCTGTCGGCAGAGAAAGAGCATGGACTGGCATTGATACGCTCGAACGGGTAGCACGGCGCTGGACATATGGTGCGGGAAGTAACCCTGCTAGATCTTGTGGGCAGTTGGTAGTATGCATCTTGTACAAGACCGTAGCCGCTGCTACCTGTCGCCTGTGAAGCAGGCTGTCAATTTAAGCTGTGAACGAGCAGTATAGTAGCTTCATTAACTCCAATGATTCTAAGTGCCTTCTTTTGGATGTTGTCAAGATGGCTTAGGATGGTGGGTGAAGCATTCGCCCAGCTTCGTCTGATGGTGGTCTTTTTAAATTTTGTCCAGCTTTGTTATGCCTAGTATCTTTCTCATATTAACCAAATAAATATTGTATGGGTCACATATCTTTAAGAAAATAGTCAGAATTAAATTATTTAAATATTAATAATATTCAAAAATAAAATTTCTTAAATTGGGCTTGAATTCATTTTCAACACCATAATTATATTAGATTGCTATTTCTTTTTGGACAATTTTTCATAACGGTACACACATTATGCAAACGATCTCCTTTTATGGCTTTACACAGCTTTGTGTTTGTTGTATTTTAAACAAATTGGTATGCTCTTTAAGCAACATAGTGTAATTTATACTTATATTTTTAAACAGCAATATTTTTCACAACTTTTGAACAGTGTACAACATTGTAAATTGATACCGTATCGACGCTTCCTCAATCGTTTTTGCTATATATAGTTAATAATAAATGTTAGCAAATGTTTAGTTGTTAATTATATTAAGAGAGTATTCTACTGACGTAAACAAGCCAACCAGGTGTAATGATCTTCAAGTATGAATGTACGATCACGATTCACGCAGCGTGTCAGAGAATGTGTTAAGGCTTCTGCCTTTGCAACGGAACCATTCAAATCACAGAAACTGCGATTAACATCTGCAAATGTGATATCAAGTCGTCAATATGCGCGCATTTGTAATTTAGAAAAGGCTCGTATATCAAGTCTCATGAATTTCCTTGTCTGCAGAAGACTAAAGTTCAAAATATAGTTATTTCACTGTAATGTACTAATAGATGCTTTCGGGTCGGTTTTCAAATTGCATAAAACTATTTGAATCCAAATTGGTTGGCTTATATACGCTAAAACCCGTAGCCGAGTCTTTTTCTTTCCGATCTTGAGAACGGGTTTGACTCTAATTAGGGAATTGTATAACACATTCGTGAAATAATTGTCATTCATAACATGTTTATAGTAATTGTAATGTATCATTTAGGCATGTAATTTATTAGTACAATGCCGTAAACTGATATCAGAGCGACGCCTCATCAATTATTTCGCTACTATTAAAAATGTAACATCACTGTAGTAGATGTAATGTATTAATCGGAAATCATTCTCTACTGACGCGGCGGATGACGTAACAATCCAGACTAATTTTGACGATCCATATGCGTACGATTGCATAACATGTGTAAGCAGAATAAGGCTTGAAATATTCAGGAATCACGTTCAATATAATAAAACTGTGATTAAACACCTGATGCGCGCCTTTGTAATTTAGGAAGTGCTCGTTTAACATACTTAAATGTGTAAACCCAATAGAAGAGTTGGTCTGCATACAATAGCAATTTGTAGCAATCGTGTGTAATCATGGTGATGAAAATAAACTCAAGCCCATTTCAAGATTTGATTTCTGTATATTGTTAATAAAGAAGTAATTCAATTCTGACCATTTTCTTATCAATACGAGTATGTTACCCCATAAATGAACTGACGCTTGCTAATTCATAGCAGATTATATATTTTTATTGTTGGCTCGCATGCACTTACATGGACCTCAGTCATTCTTATTTGCCAGAGAACTTTGGTCAAGCTCTCATTATCTTCTGTTATCACCTACCCGTGGGACAAAATTAAATAGTGAGGAAGCCTTCATCATCACTGACCCAGGTTGTGAGATGCACTTCCCTATGCTAACAGAGATTAATAAGAGTCTCGGAGGTACGCGGGAAACGTAGCCTAAATCTCTATTTCCCCTCCATTACGTTTTAAGGTGGTCAGTTTTGAGTGATAAACATATGTTGATGTCAATTTTGAAGTGTTAGAGTCCTTACTCTTCGATATCGACTGCGAGTCTGAGTCTGAATAACGTATAAGGCGACGAAAAACCCGGTTCTACGGGAAAACGGAACTCTCAGGAATTGTCAGTCAGGCTGGTTTTTTTTCGGGAAAAGTCTTGGTTCATATAATAAGCATGTTTTTAGGCTTTAATCGAAACGCGCGCCTTTTGTAATTTGTGAAAGGCTCGTAGATCAGTTCTCATGAATCTCCTCATCTGCATCATAAGACCAGATTTCGGAATACCATTTTTCGTGTTAATGTAGTAAAAGACGCATTAGAGCGTGTTTCTACTTAACGGTAATTACCTTTAAGTTGCCCAGTAGAAACAGCCACCCGTTAAATCTAAACGCCAAATTCGTGTGACCCAGAAGTATGTACGTACACGCCGGATTTAACCAATTGTGACTCTGCCTTAACAACATATTTCATGTTCGTTTATGGTGTTTTTGTTGTTAACATTAAAAATTAAAAGACAAGGAATTACGAAGGCAGTCTTTTTCAAACAAAAGTTCAAATGTCGGTGCCCATCGATTGGGGCGCTTATAAACTTAGCGTTACCTTTTCGCGAGTAGAAACGGGGGGGGGGGGGGGGGGGGGGGGTTTGGGGGTTAAACGTTAGCGGTAATTACCGTTAAAAAAGTTATTAAGCGATACTTTCCAGTCCCAGGAGAAATACACTAATAGATAGAACTCAGGCCACGATCCTATTTACGTCGTCAAGTTTGATTCTTATGGATTTATTATCCTGAGACACACCGATATAAAATTAGGTAATATAAGGGCTACCTTGAGTTTGCCGATAATTAAATATGGCCGTTAACACGATTTCATTGAGATTTGATCAGCTTCTTGTGTATTTAACTCCGCAGATACCTATTATTGGCTTCAAATCTAACGTGGTTACTTTTGAACTAAAGATATATAGAATCCATATCTGAGTTCTTATTCTGTTATAAAAATATTATAAACATTTATAAGATTTACCCTTTTCAATATAACCAGAAATGTCCACTAAAAGAGTACTGTGTGCCATAACATGGTAATGTTTTAGTCCTCGTATTAATTATATATGTATTCTGTTAATAGATATCTTATCATTATAATCGGCGCAACGCGACTATAGAGCAATACCATAGCGACGCATCCTTAAAGGGGCATTAAGAGATACGTATGGGAGTGCGCCCTCAATTATCATGGAAATCAGTTTTTTTTGCATCAAAGTAATACTTGGGCATATACTAACTACCATCGGAAACAGTTTACCAACATTCGCCGTTTATCATATACAATTTCATGATTTTCTTAGTTTCGATATGATCATATCGAAACTCAGGTGCTGTATTCGGAAGTTATGCATCGTTTTACTCACAGACTTTCGCGGCAAATCTCAACCCGGAAGTGCCGTTATTTGCTTATTTTGGCATGAAGGCGATCTAGAAATTGTATGACATTTTGGATTTGGGCTATGTTGATGATTATCTTTACGTTATTTGCTCATTTAGTATATAGATACATCTCTCAATGCCCCTTTAAGCATTGTTTTGCTAGTGTTAATAATACTTTTAGCAGATGTTTGGTTATTTGGCCGATTTGTTTTCATAAGAGAGAATTCTATTGACGTAACAAGCCAGCCAGCTATAATGATGTTTAAGCATGCAAAAGCGTGCGAATCATGCAACGTGTAAGCAGATAAGATTTAAAGCTTTTCCTCTTTGTAATCAACTACATGCCTTTATTACATTAACAATATTGTAAAACATCTGGAAATCTGATATGAAGTCATCAAGATGAGCGCCTTTGAAATTTGGGGAAGGACTCGTATAATTATAAAGTCGTATTCGTCTGCATTAGAAGATCAAAGTTCAAAATACAACTACTTCAAAGTAATGTAGTAAATGTTGAAGATGTAGCATCTGTCAAATTGAATAATAGACCTACTATCGAATCCAGTCATTTCAATTACCAATAATTTAAAACGCGTGGACTAACGTTCAACGGTTCTGATTGTGTCAGGAAGAATGTACGCTACACATCAAATCAATAATATGTTTAACTCGTAAATGCCCTTACATGAAACGAGTCTTAACGAGAAATGACGCAAGATCATAGATTGGTAAGGATTTATTTTATGTTTCATTGTTCGGTTTTTTTATGGATTGTATTCTCTTTGAATATAAAGATTTGTAGTTATCGAATTTGCCCATAATTCAAAATGGCTGTCAAAATGACTATCCTAGAGATTCGATCAAATTGTTGCATTAAAGAATCTTCACCGTATCTTTTACTATTTAGCTCCAGAGACAACCATAATGGCTTTGAATCCAAGATGGTTGTCTACGGCATCAGATAAAATCCGTCATTATTTTCCGATTTTGAGAACGAGTTTGAATCTGATTTGGGAATCGTATATTAAATTTGTGAGATATACTCCTTTTGATGTAACTAGAAAAAAATGTCACGAATATATTGTGGATCATAACATCAAGTGTTTCTCACTAAATATTATTTGTGTATGTATCGTTTAGCAATGTTATTATAAAGGGAGCATTGCTGGCCGATATGAGAGCGACTCCTCATTGATCATTTCGCTACCGTCAAATGTAACTTCAGCAGATGTAGATTTATTGTTTCAACATAGGCCTATATCTTCCTACTGGCGTAACAATTCCGACCAATTAGGATGATACGCTTATACGATTACATAACATGTGTGAGCACTGCAGTGTATGGAATTAGTGTTTCCATCCTGACATATTCAGGATTCACCTTCAATGCAATGAAACTATGATCAATATCCGGAAATAGGATATGAAATCATCAAGATGCGCGCCTATGTAATTTCAAAAGAGCTCGTGTATCAAGTCGCAAACATGTGTGTCCTGCATCAGAGGAGCAATTCTGAATACAATTATAGTACTTAAAAGTAAATTTGTAAAGGTTCACAATACAATTATTTAAACGCGAATTTTTTAATTGTTGCAGATATCTCGGTTACCAGAGGAGCAAAGTTCAGAATACAATTACTTAAACTTCATTGTGTAAAGGTTGATGCAGACGGCTCGTTTATCAGAGATGCAAATATCACAATACAATTACTTAAACGTAATTTTTGAAATGGTTGCAGATATCTCGTTTACCAGAGGAGCAAAGTTCACAATGCAATTACTTAAACGTGTTTTTTGAAATGGTTGCAGATATCTCGTTTACCAGAGGAGCAAAGTTTAGAATACAATACACTTAATTTTGTAAAGGTTGCAGACGTCTCGTTTATCAGAGAAGCAAGGTTCACAATACTTAAAGGGAAAAAGTGTACTTTGGGTCCCAGATTCTGGAATGCACTCGTGTCGTCTGATAAACTAGTATCGTTCAGTATCGGATGATACTGGAACACAATTTGGTGTTCCAGTCTCGATCGATACTGAAATAGTAAATTCGTATACCAGTATTTGGGACCTAAATTATACTTTTCCCAAGTTCAAACTAATCATTTGCACTCGAGAACAATCTATTTGTTGAAAATGCGAATTTTAAGACATATATCGTAAGACGTGTTACGACATATAACAATAAAGGCTCTTATGATATTACTGTACTATTTATAGAACCAGACCCAACGGGAATGAGACATATAATTATGGATACTATGCTTTAATAAATCTGATCGGTCCGGAAACTGTTCGCATAGTTTAAAAACATGCCCCGTAGCTGGAGTCACCTCAGTAACCTATATTACGGGTGATGCATTATTAAAGTGCATGATAAATCCATTATTTTCTTCCCATTACAATTTAATTATATTCAATAATATTGATTACAATATTATTCTTGATAATAAGGTGGGTTTCAAAATAAGGTGGGTTTCATGGTATATTGGTGCTACTGCAATGTAAGTTTTATAATATTACATTGTGTTGTCGAAAGAAGCCTAACATAAACGAGAGCTGGTAATTTTGGAACGTATAAGGGACGATTTAGGTGAAGATTAAGTAACGTTTTTTGAAACCGGTGTGAAAGGGGCCATGGTCCCCTGGAGCTATAGTGCGGCCTACAATGTATACGTAAGGCGGACTATGGTTCCGGGGGACTGTGTCTCCTACTACACCAGCCGGCTTTTATTATAAAATACTGTGACATTTATGAGGTTATCATTTTACCTTAGTATGGAATAAGTATGGACAAAATCTATAAATGAGTGATGTACAAGGACTTACGAATAATTTAGAACATAATACACTCATAAAATAGGTCAAGTAATTCGATCTCAAGTACAGTCTGTATTACAAAAAACGGAATTTAGTAGTCAGAAGTGGTTAACCTTATTCGTGTCCTCTATGATGAATATAATCATTTTGAAAGTGCTCAAGTAGAGAAGTATTTCAAAAGAAAGAAAAAAAACAAAAAAAACCAAAATAGATTGCGAATACTTTTTTAGTGGCTTTGCTCAAACAAAACTGAGATTTAATACAGTTTTGTCTGTTTGTCTTGGTCGAAGTCACAACACCTTAGCAGTCTGGACAATATAAGAAATCATGATGATTCTTACTTTGTATAGGCTGATGAAGACATCCATAGCAATAAAATGTGTGTTTTTACCCAAAATAGTCACAATGGTTATTTCTTACTACACAAAAGGAGCAGCCAAAAAACGTGACTGGAATCTGCACATTTTTGTTACATTAGATAAACTTGTACATCCTCTCTTCGGGAAAAAATCTAAAATAAAAAGGCACTTATCTCTTTAAAAAAAATAACATTTCATCCCAGCCTGGCACCCAATCGGACAGTTCAAGACAAGTCAATCCTCCTGAAGTACGAACGTGACGTCAGAGTTTATTCCAATGAGTATCGCTTAATAACGGAGTTCTAATGAGCATGATGAAGCGCTAGCACGGCAATCCGATGGCTCAAGGGTAGCTCTGTGGACACAGACAAGCGTATGCACTCACCCGATCGAAGAATAATCGTGGCATTAACAAGTTTTTCAATTGTCACTTGACGAGTAATAACGGATGCGTTTGTCTATTTGAGAGTAAGGGTTGGTCTCAATCTGAATGTACCAAAATCATCACTATTTTGTCCACAAAATATCTCTCTACAACACAGCAAAAATGTTGTTGAACAGTTTTAAACGGGGGTTCTTCATGTACCCTGCTTAAACAAGTTTTGCCTATTTAAACATTTGGTTGAGCAGGATACTGTTTTTCCACCGATTTTTCACTTCAGCTCTCAATGTAACACTTAAACAGATGACAGAGTTGTTCTTTTGAGCACGGAATTGTGGCAAATTTGACAAATTTTGAATGATACCTCCCAACAAGCAGGTGGCTAAGCTCTGAAACATGTGAATGCTACGAATGAGGTGTCGTTAGAAGTTGACAAGTTGAACTCTCCGGAATGCACTGTGATGTCTCGCTTGTTGAGTATTTTATCATCATATATTGTGTGAAATTTCAGATAAGTTAATTACTGTGGAGTCTTGTTCTTACTCTTTATCGGTTCCCATAGTGACAGAATAACAAGGATTTTTAGTGGAGCAATGGCATGGAGTTAAAATGCCCTCTCTAGTCACGATACTCCTCCCCATTTCCACCACTTACCTCAATCCCCATCCCATTTTGTCCCAAATAAACGAGAATGTCGACGAAGCGCTAGCACGACAATCTGATGGCTCAAGGGTAGCTCCGTGTACATGTACACAGACAAGCGTATGCACTCGCCCGATCGAAGAAAAATCGTGGCATTAACAGGTTTTTCCATTATCACTGGACGTGACGTCGGAGTTTATTCCAATGAGTTTCACTAAATACCGGAGTTCTACTAATGAGCATGATGAAGCGCTAGCACGGCAATCCGATGGCTCAAGGGTAGCTCCGTGTACACAGACAAGCGTATGCACTCGCCCGATCGAAGAAAAATCGTGGCATTAACAGGTTTTTCAATTATCACTGTACAAGTCATAACGGATGCGTCTGTCTGTTTGAGAGTAAGGGGAGGTCTCTCCCTGAATGTACCAACATCATCACTTTTTTGCATTCCAGGAAAAAGAAAGAAAAATAATAACATCAAAGTGTCTTTATTCATGAGCTATCATGCAGCCACTGACAAGTTGAGCTCTCCGGAATACACTGTGATGTCACGCTCGTTGAGTATTTTATCATCTATCATATATTGTGTGAAATATCAGATAAGTTAATTATTGCGGAGTTTTGTTTTTACTCTTAATTGTTCCCAAAGTGCCAGGATAACAAGGATTTTTAGTGGAGCAGTGGCATGGAGTTAAAATGCCCTCTCTAGCCACGATCTTCTTCCCCCTTTCCAGTCACCTCAATTCCCATCCCATTTTGTCCCAACTTAACGAAATTGTCGACTTTTGATGTAACAATGACCTTAACATTTGCTAAAGATTGAACTGAAAATGTATAGTTTCAAACGCATCTTATCCTTGATTTGTTCTCAACCCCCGGATGTGTTTGTTATCCACGCCTTTCCCCACGGTTAATATTTGGATGATGCATTCATACGTTCATAGCATGCATTACGTCCTATTTAGAAGCACCGTACCAATCAACTTGTGCTTTGCAGTATCCTTCATAAATAGACATTCATTTTCAAAATGGGACGTACGCTGAACATCAGATTCAATCGTAGATTCCAGAGAAATGTAACACGTTAGACAATAGAATATTTCTGATACCGGAACAATTTGGTTTCGGAAATGAGATATATTCATTTCCCCGGCGTAGGCTATGATCACATTTTCCATGAAATCCATTTTCATAGCAATGTCAGTCGTAGTGCTTATGTTAGAATTGCCATTTGAATGGCTGGCATCAACAAAAAGTAATTGCATTGATGTTTAATTCCATGCACGCATCACCTAGTATTACATTTAATGAATAAATAACTCATCTAGATTGATAAATAGAACCACGTTTAGCAAATGACTACCCGGATTTTTCTCTATCTCCAATTTTAACGAGAGGTAACGACTACATTTCCAATGGCAATACATGATCCGGAACTCATTTATGTATGATACTGTTTGGCCATTCATCACACCCACAATAAATATAATTTTCTTCCTCCTCGCAATACTCACTAAAAATATCAAAAGGTAAAAACTATAACCTTAAAACGATTTCTTCTGTCAAACTAGTTATCAAATCTTCTCCTCTGTCTATGTCAGTCCTATCAACTCGTCGGAGCTACGCCATCTACGACGACGTCAGCTAGCAACAGGTAATCACATTTCTGTTGTCACTAGACAGAGTTGCCAGTCTAAAGAACCTGCTAGTTGAAACAGTGAAACGTAACTATAAAATGAGTAAACTATCACCATATGTTGGATTTGTCCAAAACAAAATCAAATCACAAATTTAAGTTGAATATTATTGTAGGCATATACACAAAACGTTCTTTCATATTTCACATTCACACTACTATGAATATGTAATAATGGGAGATGCATTATAAAAAAGCATTATGTTTGTCGAAAGATCACTCGCAAACCAGTTTTACATGCATCGCATAATTGAATTTTCTTCCAATTTTTGATATTGAATTGTTTTCTAAAGATATTCGTAGAGAAGATGTTATTGTAGAATCCTCATTAGGTAGGTATCGGATTGATTGTGGATTCGATGTAGTTATTAACCCATCATTTATTAACTCATCATTGTATGTTAGACATACGTGATAAAGGTCAATACACGTTGTTCTATGGGGATTGTTATGATTGAGGCCTATGTATTGCATATTTGTAATGATAAAAGTAGTTACCTAGAATGGAGTAGCACTAGGGCATGTTTAAAGTAGGGCATGTTTAAAGGGGCATTGAGAGATTTCCGGGAACAATGAAATTTGAAAGAAAGGAATTTTTTCAATAGATAAGATACATAGGAAGTGTAATGATTTATGGGAAAACAGTTGCATAATGGCGCTAGATTGGCACTTGTTTGAAACAAGTTATGTGGTGAGAGATGCTGATCATTTCGATTTGATATTAAGGTAAACGGTTTCAGATGGAAGTTAGTATATTCCATAACTCCATAACAAAAATGATTTCCAGACAAATTGAGGGCGACTCCCATATGATATTCTCAGTGCCTCATTTCTTAAAATGCGAAACGAGATGTTCCGCAAAATGCGCACCGCTACATTTGTTACGCCTAATTTGTATTTTTGAAGAAAATTTCAAGACATAATAACTCCCCATAATGTTTTTGATACACGGCACTTTGTGTAGCGTAAATCTGAGCCTAAGGCTAACTTGCCCCAACCATGGACGAACCTGCCCATTTTTTTTTTGACCACGGCTTTGATGCTTTATCCGTGGTATTGAATCATCCCCTCCTACACCATTTATCTGATTTACTTCACACCACCTGTGTCTTGCCAGCAGCGTGCATGCTACCATTTCCACCGCTGTCCTAAGCATGGCTCTTTAGTCTGGATGTATCTAGAAGCCCTATATATTACTTTTAAAAAATGTTGATGTATTAAGGAATTCCAACTTTAAACTTCAATTTGTCATAGAAACTAGTGTTATATCATATTTTGAAAAAACAAAAGTTCAAATTTCGATAAAAAAAACCCCGCATTATATTATCCGAAGAGCAAATTTTAGTTTTAAAAACTAGCCCAAATATGGCTGAAAGTCACCACGAGTGCCAAGTCATGTGGCAATACTGCAGCGCCTGCGTGATTACTACGACTTTCACCGCTACCACACTCAAGGTCCCCCAGCATGCGGTCTATGGTGTTGGATGGATGTAATTATTGGGAGGAACTTTAGAGCCTAACACGAGACTTTTTAAAGTTCTTGTGTTAAGAAATTAAATGTTCGAACTTCAATTTGCTTACAAAACTAGTGCTATTACAGATTTTGTCAAATCAAAGGCACATCGCTGGAGTGTTTGACTTTTGTGTCGTCGAGACAGTTAGTCCAGGTGTTCACACCATTTACACCATGTTCACACGTAAATACTAGCGTCATGACCAGTTCAACCTGTCAAACTTGGACTTAAACTTGCAAAAGGAACGTAATGATTGACCCTCGTCCTCCTAAGACGTTTTTGTAACACTGTTACTTGAGGAGTGTGTGTGTGTGTGGGGGGGGGGGGGGGGGGGGGACCACTGCCCCCTAAAAATCCAAACCGAGGTGCACAGTATGCTTATTTTGAAACATGACCGACTTGTTGTATTCGTCTATAATATGAAATATAGGCTTATATTATATGTCATGTGAGTAAGTGAGGGAAATGAAGATTTTTAAAAATTGTAAGGTGGCGACCCCCCCCCCCCCCCCCTCCCCGAACTACACCCCTACTCTCGGACTTTGACGGCTTACCCAACCCTCATTTTTCCGGTCGAAATGAGCGCAAGGGATGTCAAAGCGATCACTGTCCTTAACCACCCCACCCACCTTCGGGAGGACGAGGGTTAACAACACGTGAAGACAGATCGTCCATCACTGAACCTGATGAAACAGATGGATGGTCTTATTTTTGCATTATATTTTGTTAACGTACAATATTATGATCGGAATTGTGCCGCCAGTAATAAGTAATAAGTAACGAATAGATTCTAGCCATGGGACTAGTAAAGTCCGCTTTTCTTGATTATACATTTAGCAATATATTGTTTACATTTGACGGAATTAAGTGCGAGTCGGTTGATCTCGCTTAGATAGTTTGGCGGGGAGGTCAAGGGGTAATAATTCGTGGCGGTATCTGTACATATGTATAGCAAGTTGATAAGTATAGATATCACGGATTTTAAGCTTGTTTAGGGATATAAAGAGAGGAGTGGTGTGCTCAAGCCATAGGGAATTGGTGCAAGTTCTAATAATTTTCTTCTGGAGAATGTATAAGGATTCTAAGTTTGCATTATTTCTATCTCCCCATACAAGGGTACAGTAAGACAAATATGGCAAAACAAGGGTGTTATACAGCGTATGGAGAGTTTGTATTCGAAAAAGTGTACAACCGCGGATTTTTTTATATTTTTAATTTAATTTTTAATCACTGAACGTTTTATTTTATTCCTTTTCTCTTACTGGTAATTTCCATTGGTGTACGGATTACATTTTAGTTTTAGTTTATGTACCAAATGCTATGACAACCAGAGTAGGTGTTATTCAATGATGTGATAACTCGTTAGATAACCACCCCACACAATAAAGATATCACACTATTCACACATATGTCAAAGGGAAATGTATTTCGGCCATTAGCTAAAATAACATAAGTACTTGTCAAGACTAAATTTAGCTCATGTTCGGAGCGAAGCATGTTTACATGTGCATCTAGAAATAAATAAAACAATGAACATGTTTAACGGTATTATTTAAACGAAACTCAAGGCCATACATCATGAAAAAGCAGTAACTTTTGAGATTTTAAAAATAGATTCGCAGCCTTTTTCTCAGACGACGTATAGGTTACACACGTTATTGTGGATACCTATCGAAACATTCTAAATATTATATTCCTAGGTACAACTAAAGGAAACAATCCCAAAATCAAATTCAAGTGCAGTCTAAGTTTCTTTCCTTGATTTCTTGACATCTTTCCAAGTTAAACCGATCTTCAAGAACAAGCCCGGTAATTTCAAACTAGTTGCTCAAGTGTGTTATATTATTTCCGGGCTACTTCTAAACACTACATCGTGACCTTTTATGAAGTTGACGTTTTCCCTTTGCGTGATATATCTAATAGGTGATGTTCGGACTAACCAATAACTTCGTACACAATATACTCATAAAATAGGTCAAGTAAATCTCAAGTACGGTCTGCATTACAAAACGTAAGTTAGTAGTCAGAAGTGGTTAACCTAATGTATGTCGTCTATAATAATTATAACAATAAAGTGCTTTACTATAAACCCGGGACTGTAAAGTGGATCATTAAGATTAAACATTAACTTTGCCGCTTCAACCGTTGATGTCATTGATGTTTACCTTGCCCAACCAACAACTAACCCCGGGCAAGTAACTTTCTGAGTTATACATATGCACGACTCGATCATCATTCCACTATCGACCAGTTGGTTATACTAATCTAACATATGCCTATTAATTAACCGAGGCTGCGAGTTGCAAAACCAATGCAGTAAAAAAACTGTGAAAATCAGTTTCTTAACCCTACCTTAACTGAGTACTCCAAAATACTCTAATCAAGCCTATCTCCACTCGTATGTGCCGACGGTTTTCGATGACGTAATCAACCGAACCTATAGTGAACGCAGTATACTGCGAGTAGCTGAGAGCCGTGTCTTGCATGTGGGGCCGAGGTTTCGGGTCCGGAGGTTGACTTTCTTTCCAACGATATCGGTTTTGTAGCAATCACAAGTTCTTGGTCACAATCATACAATGCTTAGTAGTGATGATTTTGGAACCCTAAACTCTCAGAAAGGTTGCTGAGCACTGAAAAGTGATTGATACAGATGTTGTATCATTGGAAAAATCACATCAGCTTTTCATTGATGTCCACAACACTATGAACATACATTATAACGAAATGTATACCAAATATAGGCGATTGTAGATAATTTTCTTTTTATAGAGGGGGTTTAATCAGACGTACTGCATTTCACCCAGGGTATTATCGTGTCGGTATTGTATTCCAGGAAAAAGACTACACCTTCAAAGTGTCATCTAGAGTTTCGTCTTTAATCAAAAGCTATCGTGCCCCAGATGACATGTTAATCTCACTGGACTACACCGCGATGTCATGTTCGTTCAGTCTTTTAATGTCTTATATTGAGTGATATATCGGTTAAGTTGATTGCCGGTACAAATGTGCAAACTTACACTTCATGCCCTTTGACGCGTATTATTACCACCGTTACATGATAGCAAGGGAATTGGTACGGCTTTTAGATTAATGTAGAACACTCGATCCAATCATAGAATCAATTGCAATTTAACGTCTTAGTCAATAGCATGTCATGTTTCTGATATTGGAACAATATGGTTTCGGAAATGAGATATAGTCCCCCATTGACTATGATCATATTCTCCATCAAACATCTAATCTCGGTCGTAGTGCTTACATATTCGATTTGCCATCGCATCAAAAAGTAATGAATCGATATCTAATTCCATGCTTGCACCATCTATTACCTTTAAGGGCAGTGTCAATCCGGCACTCGTTTCAAAAATTGAATTTCATATTTCTGTATTATTTTATACTTTTATATGTATTCTATCATTACCATCATAAGTTACTAATCGGAAGCGATTATTTCCCGTTCTTTTGGGTGATTTAAAATTGTTGTTTTGGTAAGTTTGAGTCGGGAAAAGGCGCATGGTTATTTGGCGGGAAATTAAGCGGAGTTCCGCGCTTTTCAAATGCTGCGACAGCTGTTCGATCATTGCGTCGCGCGCTGAATCTTCCCGTGCGCAATACTAGACGCGCCGCTTAATATCCGCGTCGTAGAAGCGAAAAACAAAAGAGCGCAAAACAATGTCTAAAAATGTAAACAAAGGCCAATCTTACGATCATTTAAATTTCCGTTTTCTTCCAATTTCTTCACACTGTGACAATATAAATTGAATCTGATAGTTTATTTTAATTGTTCATAATAGTATACTCGCCTTTCGGGTGTGTGTATTCCGAGAACATTTAGCTTTAAATGGTGGAAAATATCAATATTTTTACTAAATCGCTGTTTTCTAGAAGTTCAAATTTGAAGGAATTTTACGATTTTTCAGACAGCATAACTAAAAAAAATATCAAACTATCAGGTAAGCTTTTACTACCATTGTGTAGAGGACTTTCAGCGCTAGGAGGCAATTTTTTATTTTTTCGATTATGGATTTTAAACTCGAGATATGCATCCATTTTTAGCGAAATGTATGCAAAAAAAACACGACTTTTACACTTTTCCGATGTTTTTAGCAATATTTCCAAAACTAAGCCTTATTTTGGAAAAATAAAAAATTGCTTCCTAGACAAAATTGTCTTGTTTACAAAAATGTATATTAGAACAAATTACCATTTTTTATTTTATAGTTATGGTGTCTGAAATTTTTTGGTCCATTTCTCAAAATTTCGTTTATTTGGTATCACATTGATATCACCATCGGATTCCTTACCACATTTCCTTTCGATAAATGTATACTTTTATGTACTTTTATTTAATATTCGCAAACTTAGAAGCAAAAGTTGATCATCAAAATAATAGGGTTGACACTTCCCTTAACAATTAACTACATGTGCTAACGGTTTATAAAGAGTTAAAAAAAGTAAGTCACCCCCTAAAATTATAACATGTTTGCTTGCATAATGCTACACACAATTAGACGTAAAGAGAGATTGAAACACTTATGAAAAGGAAAAACGCTTGGCTACCCATAAAAAGGTTCCCACTTTCAATATCATTATTACTTTCCCCAATATTGTCACATTTCCCCAAAATGATGTTTTCAGAAAAAGTGGCACTTTTTAAGACCCTATACAAGCTTGTTCGCATAACTCCAAACAAAATTAGGCGTTTTGAGGGATTAAAACAGTTATGAAAAGGTAAAACGCTTGGATACCCACACTAAGTTTCAATACCATGTTCACTTTTTCCCAAGAATGGTGATTTCCGAAAAGTGGCATTTTCAAGGATTCATGGAAGTCATTGACGTGAATGGTGGATAGTATTAGTAAGTCATGCATGAAAAAATAATTCTATTTTTTATTTCAAATAAAGACCAGCTAAAGAAATAGCTACTTTCTTTTAATTGAAAACAAAGACAATCAAAATTAATTTTTATAAAAGCTAAGAAGACATTCTAGTAAATTTATTGTATAGGATTTTGAAAAGTGCCATTTTTTTCTGAAAACATCATTTTGTGGAAATATGAGTGTTTTAAGAAAAGTAAACATGAAATTGGGACTTACCCTTTTTGAACCCTATATTACAGTGCTGTTGTGGTTTTTTGAACGGCGTGGGAGTTTGACACTGTGACTATAAACTCGACTGAGTTAACCGGGGAGTTAACGGCATATTGTTTTCGAGCGTGTTGTTCGTAGTTTGGGTATTTTCCTAGACAAGTTAATGCTCTAATGACATGATTAAAGCTCCTTCTGTCGGTACGCATTGATGATTCAAACACTATTACCATCAGGAATCGTGACAAAAAGTAAAAATACCTGCGTGTTATTCGCCGCTATTGATTGTTGGGCTCGCATAGCCTTTTGGTTTCAAAGATTATGACGAATGCCAAATTCACAAGTAGAGTGGAAAAATGGTTTGATCCTAAGAAATCCTTCTGCTACGTTTCATTTCCCCTGGTTTTATATTTAGGAATGCTGAAAGTGACGGTGTTTTTATACTGAAATTAGTTATAAACTCTGGGAATACCGATTGAATTCTTAGTAAAGAAGTTACTGCCGATCATTCTATCAAAAGACAGCAGGACTTGTTTTGTATTAAGCTAATACTAACTTGATACATGTAATATAATCTATATAGCACTGAATTTTCGATTCGATCCAAATCTGTTCGTGATTCCATCCAAATTGTCCTAAAGTTGTGTGAATTAGGGCATGCATGTCTGGAGCACCAATTGTTTAGATTAACAGTAACAGTCCTTTACTAGAAGTTAAAGCGAGTTACCGGTAGACTGATTACGTCTGTGTCTTTTGTTGTTTGAGTATTTGTGCTAGGCAAGTTAAGTCTCTAATAACATGAACTACACTTGTATTTCTGTCATTACCCATTGAAATGTAAAAATATACCGTTTCAGGAAACGTGACTGAAACAAAATTACTTGCGTGCTGATACGCTGCCCTTTATTGGGTCTTCAGGAATCGTTACTGAAAACAAATACATGCGGCTGCTGTTTTTCGGATAGAGGTGGGTGTTTTTGTTGTTGCTGAGGACAACTAAACTGTATACCCTGAATCTCAAGAATAAATGTTAGCCACGGAATTATTGATTATTCTCCATCTTGTTTGAAATGAAGCAAGCGAGTTACCGGAAATGTGTAGCCATGATTCAGAGCTATACTCATGACAAATGACATGAGGCTGACATTCATATTAGCGATGTTATGAAGTAGGAGGCAGAACTTATTGAACATAATATGAACTGTACTCATTATGTTGCCGTTTATTCCTCAAAGTTGTCATTCGATTCCGAATGGATTGGAATGATTGTTTGAGGTAATAAATATATTTAAAATGGCAGTTTTCTCAAATTGCTCATAATGTAGATATTTGTAAGTGGCGAGCATTTTAATGCACGTTAATATTCAAAAGTTAATAACACATTGATATTAAAAAGTTAATAACACTTAGCAATGTGAAATTTTGCTAAAATAAAATGTCATATCAGTTATTCAATAATAAATACTTGCGGTCTCGTTCAATAATTTTGCCATAGGCTTACTCACCAAAACATGTCAAACGGTAGTAACTACCTCAACGCAGTTCATTCAATGAAACCTGTTTTCAAGTCTACTAGATTCATTCAAAACAGTGGTAATTCACAAATCATCGAAATCGGAAAATTTACAAACGGAACTTAATCACGCCTTTCAGAAATTTAATACAGTTTAGTATGTCGAAACCTAACTGACATTTCAATATGATGAAAAGATCATATTTCGAAAGAAATGTTAAAAAAGAAGTTGATGTCAATGTTTTGGAACATTTGCCCAAAATATTAGATATAAGTCAAATATTATTGAACACAGAAATTCATCTTCTTTTCAAATTAACACCACTTATGTAATCTTGTTTACTTAAAAATCGTCGAATTGTAACTGTAACTGTCTGACTTATGCCTCAGATTGAGTCTATAGGGCTCAGCAGTCTCCACAACGCTTGAACACTTTGCGCTCTCACACATGCACTTAGTAGCTCCACCGCAACAAAATGGCGCAGTCTGATTGGTCAACGGTGGTCAACGCTTGCGTTCAGCGTTGGAGCGTTGTGGTGTCTGCTGAGCCCTTTAAGGAATCGTAAAAAAAAAAAATCTGTAATACTCTGCTCGTGCTCCAGAATCTAAAAGCGTGTTTGTATTTCGGAGTGCAGGATGTCTTAAAAATATGATGTAACACATTATCAATCATACACACTTAATGGATGCCGTCAGCGTTTCTTCACTAAAGTCACAACGGTCATTTCTCTATTTCAAATGTTGGTTCATGAGACACGTAACTTGACAGTGTAAAAGTAATGCATCGTTATGATTATTGGTCTCGAATACAAACGTCATTTTCGCGGTTCTTGAAATGAGAAAAAGGGAATGAGACAATAAAATAAATAATGACCTTTGGTTTTGAATACGCAGGAGCGTGTGAGAGGCATGTGTATAATCTGCATTGATAAATTGAATTCCCAATCATCATTTACTTACAAAATAGTCTGCGTCGTAATGCTTTGGGCAAAATTCCACCAATGCGTACGTATATGCGTAAACCCGGAAGTGCGTACTGGAAGCTTTTTATTTATTATTTTAAATCACCGCGAGTTCTGATTGGACAAACGCGAAATCACCACGCGCGTGCATACATAGTTGTTCACGCATATCATGCATTTGAATGCAGCCTCGACAACAACAACAAATCCCGCTCAAATGAAATAGCTTGAATTTCGTCCATAGCATCAATTATATGAACTGGTATTTTTTGAAGGCAATAACCGTGGGCAGTTTGTGTAAAATCCGTGATTTCCGTGATTAGTGTGATTTCAAGCAAAACCGAGATCAAACACGTGAAATCCGCGCGGTCATAGTTTGAGGCACTCAATTAAAAATTGGCCTGATTGGCCGTTCTTTTGGCAACCACGGAAAAATATCCGGCTTTTGTACATACGTACCTTTTCCCCCAAATATGGTCATTATGCAATTTACAATTGAAACGAGCTTAAGGCCCTGTCAAACTGTTGAGTAAAATCCGACGTTTTTGAAATGTGGGTGTACGTTCAGGTAAGTTGTCATGCGTTCGTGACATATTTGGCATAAGTAATTTGTAATGTTCTATATGTTGAATAAGGTTCATCATCAAAAACCTTATCTGTCAAAAGAATATTACAGTGCGTCACGGATTTATCACATTGCACGTGTAAATTGTCATGCCCCTCTTGGTGACTTTGACTTGATAACTATTCCGGATGACAAAGCAACAGACGCAGTATGGCATAATGGTGTATGCATTTAATGAGGTGATTTAACGCATACTTGTTTTATAACTTTGTGCTGTCAATCATCTCATTTCGCGGAGGCCGCTACGAACGAGGCCGTTATAAACATGATGAACGAGAAACCCTCCATGTATAAATCAGTACAATGGTACTTTCCAATTTAGCATACGCGCTAATAAACAATTGAAATAACATACAAGCTGAGCGAATTCGAAACCAAGCGGGGTGTGAATTCTATTCACTCAACAACTTTAGGTCTCAGAATATGTAAATATATGAGCAACCGGAGATAGAAGAACGGTAATCCAAGCAACGCTTGTACCATCGATCTTTACGGCTGTGTCATATTACTTTACCTCTTTTTGATTCAGAAAACATAACAAGAGAGAGTAGAGACATTAGTCTTAGATTGAATTACACGACATGGAAGTTCACATTCAGAGAACAGTTTATAAAAAAACATAGCTGTAGAATGTTTGTGCAGAATTTTCAATAAGAAAGGGGGAACATGGATGCTGCCAAGAGGACAAGCAAGTTACTATTACTTTCTTCTATATTTAAGGATCTATATCAATCTACATTTGATTATTCATATAATGTGTACTGCATATGATTTCGCTGCAATTTCATAGAAAAAAAGAAGATTACTGTTGTATTAAGCACCATGTACGTCCATATTTACCTACATATTTTTAGGCTATACTAATCTGACAATTTGAATCCAGAAAAGTCTAAGCCAGACTCGCACACAAAATATCAATGTCCATCGGCAGCGACAGCGTCAGATATTGATGGGGCTAAAAGTGAAGCCAAAGAAAAAGAAATCGTTGTTATATAGGAACACGTCATACGTAGACAGATCATACATCACAGAACATGATGAAAATAAATGAAGGTCTTACGCTGATAATATTTCAGGATATTTTTAATATTTGTTCATTATATTTTGTTAATGCACCCCAGAGACAAAATAGAATATAATCGAGCATTTTTGTGCATACTGTTTACTATAAAAATTAATGAATGGATTCTAACCATGGTGCTAGTCGAGTCCGCTTATCGTAATAATAAATGTGACATTATAGTTGACGTTTGACGGACTTAACTGCGAGCCGGTTGATCTCACTTAAGATATTGTTGTATGCCACCCCTGAGTACTCTTGGCTAAAACATGACATTTGGATATCCTTTCCCATCAGTCAACATTAAAACACACGTTTTCAATCCACCTCTAAGGCCGTGGTTGTTGACACTGGACGGCATCAGCTACGTCTAGAGTGTTACTGAGTTAATATATGATCAAGAATATTAGAATAGAGCTTATATTGGGATCACAGCCCGGATCACTAAGCGTCTGCAGTGATTAGTGAGAGAAAAGGCAATGCCTAGGTTTCTACTTCAATCTATCTGCCGGATCTTCTTGATTATTTACACGAAGCTATGTGGATTACAATTACGGAGTCTCTGTTGTAATTATCGGGAGCTAAAGCTCTGGGAAAGCTCTGCTACAGAAAAGGGAAAATTTGTCGGCAGTAAACTGTTAAACTTGGAAGTCCCGGTCAGACTGCTGGGAATTGCTGGCCTCAAACCCAATTAGTGGTATCATTTTGACCGTTTCCTTAAATATAACACGCCAGCAATTTTGGATCACAGCAAACTAAAGTACTGTTAGTATTAACCATAATTTCGGAGGAAGAATGTCGACCAAGACACTCGGAAACTGTCAAAAAGGTCAGTATATTTATATTGGTTTTGACAACAGAATCATCCTAATAATCCATTTAACAAACCTGATGAATTCCTTTAAGAATATTTTGTAGCGTCCTGTTAGTAGTAAAATACCTGGGATTATCGAAGTACTAGCAACGCCACGTAAAGAGATTAGTTATAAAAAGGTTCCAAATGATAAACTAGTTTAGCTCCAATTGTATTTAAGTACCCACTGTTTTGATATTGTCATTACATTTTGAATTAACCTAGTGATACACCATAGGTTGACCAAATCAAGCATTATGCTGATTGAGGCTCCTTTTACCCGTCAAGAACCTGAACACTTGCCCTTATCAAACAGAGCGAGACAAAACGTGTTTTAGATGTTAAAGAATATACAAGTTGCCGGTTTATCAACAATTGATAGCCTCCTTACAAGAATTAATAATAAATAGGTATAAATGATACTTGAATTGGTAATACAATTATACTAAATGGTTTTGAAAATCAATTAAAGTTTAATGAGTTCTGTTACTAAAAGCTTTTATTATTTTCAATTCTGACACACTGTATCTATCGGATTAATTTAAGTATTGACCTATTCAGATATCAAACATGTTCTTCCTGCTGAAGACTATTCTATCTAACAATCAACCGTTCTTGTATACGTATATAATAGATCTATATTATATCGAAAGTGTTCTTCGACAGTAGTTTTACCTCTTTTGGGAATACTCAAAAGAAATGTAAGGTAAACTTTGGCTAATCGGTTCGTAATTCAGACCTATTACGACTTAAAGGTAGATGACCCGATCACATTTTCGTAACACAGAATTATTTCAAACATACGGAGATTTTCATATCATATGAAAGCTCGTATTTTTCTCATCATCATACTGAATTTGACGGCCTAAATCGGTATAATTACGGAGAAATCAATGAAATACCGTCATATTACCGCGAATGGTGGTAACTACCGATATAGTTTGTGTACTACTCAATGGGTACAGTTCACAGCATCTTGTGCGTCTAAAATAAGACCCATTAGAGCTATGCAACTCAAACTTTGGAACACGACTTTTTTAAGGATGACCTTTCATGTAGAATAGAAAACTTCAAGTTGAAAATTGGAACATCTACCTTTAATACCACATGATGGATTTGACCACAAATTGACAACAGATCTAAATTGAGCACAGTTTCGAGTCAGTCGTTCCCGTAGAACTTGTTCAGAGCCAAATGCTAGTAACACTTGTTTGCAGTGGCGTAACTAGAGAGCGGGTCCCAGCCAGCCAGAAGGCTCGACACCCCCTGATACCCCCAAATGAAATGACAAATGTTTTTGAGAATACATCGACAATGATTTTTCCTCAAAATATAGCATTCAGTGGGTCATTTGGTCAAGAAACAAATTCAAATGCTCATGAAATATTAATCACGTAATAAAAGTCCTTCCCCGGCTTCGAAACGAAATCATTGTTCTTCTTAAGGCTACTTTCTTATCCCTTCGTTTGTGCATTATTTTAAAATACCGAAATAAAAGTAGGTTTATATCACAATGTATGGTCTAATAATTGCCAATTGCGATGTTGGCATATTAATCCTGAAGCAACCACGGTTGTCCTAATTAGCAATTTTACCAAATTTTGCAAGCCAATATATGTTATTCATAATTGGCGCAATTACGTCAAAAGAGGGTCATGCTATCCAACTGAGCATGCTCAGAGCAATTAGTGCTCCGAAAACGAGGCTAACAATGTAGCCGAGACGAGAGTGATGTAGTACGTTTTCCAATGTGGTGAACTTTGCACTAATCATAAAAAATGCTTCATCCATCTGAGCTGTTCAATATTTGACCTTATCACATTCGTGAAATAAAATTGAACGTATAAACTATCTATTCTTCCAGTTTGAAATGAAATGTTTGCTGGTAACCGACACTATCTAGGAAAATATAGACGTTCACAGTTCATTACATTGCAGTAAAAGTACGAGATTGTATGTTTATCGAGTATGTCTCCCTCTTTAGACATGAATTCGCCAATTATGAATAAAGTCTATTCGCCGATCACGGACTTATACGGACAAAATCTGTCGTGATTCAATATCATTATTATTGTCATTTGCAACTTTGACCTTTGCTCATTTGTAATGATTCTAGATTGATTCCAACCATATTATTTTAGTTACGTAATTATAGGGATGAAATCATTGTGCCTCGATGGCGCGTGCAAAATGCGGGGAGCTATTTCCTGTATCGAAGTCAATATTTACTGATTTTAGTAAAAGATAAATCTCTAATATCCGTCGAGCATTGAATAGAGTCCGGTGCAATGAACTGTAGAGTCCTTTGATCATGTTGATTACAACGAACATCCAAAGGTGATAAAAGAGGAATGAAATCGTATAAAGGTTGTTTTGACAAATGGTATAGATTGTATTAACCCTCGTCCTACTGAGATGTTTTTGTAACACTGTTTACTCAACCTGGTCTCCTTGTTAAACTGCACTATATATGCAGTTTACAATTCACAAAAAAATCGCACGGTCACAAAATTTCGCACGGTCACAAAATTTCGCACGGTCAAAAACAATCTTTCTTTCTTTCTTTCCCTTTCTTTTCTTTCTTTCCCCTTTTTTTCTCCTTTTCCTCCCTTTTTCCTTTCTCTCTCTCTTTTCTTTCCCTTTCCCCCTTCTTTTCCTCTTTTCCCTTCCCCTCATTTTTCCTGGTGGGTAGGTTTGAATTTCCTGCTGAGCACCTTCAGGGGGGGCACTGTGCCCCCCCCCCTGCCCCCCCCGGCTGTTACGCCACTGGTATCATGATATAGCTAGAGGCCTCCTCTTTCCATACATATCAAAACGAGTACAAGCATCACACGCATGACGTAAAAATGACATCACAAAACATGGACGATCTCAAAATGCCGTTGTATTCGTCTGGACAGTGAATAAGACTAACATTGAAATATTGGCCAAAATATTGTTTTCAATTAAACGTTTGAATCCATCAGCCGACATGTGCAATTACGATATTCAAGAAAAGCATGTTTGTCCAATACATCTGTATGTGATTTAACCGATGATATGATTTCAATAATGTTCTTATAAATTTAGGTTTTAATTTAATTAAAAATAACTTTATGTCATTGCTGAAAATTCTGAACAGCAATACAATTCTGGTGCAAGAGGTAATGTAAAAGTATGTAGTGTAAAAGCAGCACTGGTAGCATAGCAACCGTCAACATTGAGATTCCATAACTAAAACATGTTTACATAAACTTTGATTTCTATTTGTAGAACAAACCAAAGCAAACTAGAGCAGTTTTGATTTTCCATTCGAAATCCATACACCTCAAATATGAAAGGCATTTACTGTAATCTGTGTGGTTTTCAAATGTATTCACCATGCAAGTTTTAAGATTCTCACTCACTGTGCTGTGGAGAAGATTAAGTTCATGTCTTCCATTTCAAATGAAATAGACCTGTGTGTATTTTTATGACCGTTTGATATATTGTAACATTAAACTAGATCTCGTTTGAACCCCTCTTCAAATTGCTGTTGGTGTAACTTATTTCAGCCTTGAACGAGTGATGATTCCGTGGCATTCCGTGGCCAACGTTGTTTTGGCAAATATGTTAATAACTGGAGGTAGGCATAATAGTTGACTTATGACGTGTTGTAAAAATGATTCGGTGTGTCAATTTGTGGTTGATTTCCTAACAAGAGTCTAAACAGTTCATTTATCTCTGTTGCCTATAGTGATTTGTTACATAGGAGTCTTACCCGCATTTTTAATAGTTTTTATTGCTATACATCACGGACCGGGCGACAATTTCAGTGTATTAGTTCATCATTCTTTATTCGATTTAACTATTAATAATGTGTTAATTTTTGAATCAGATATGTTAACACTTTTAAAACTCATGATCTACATCTTCCTATGTATTCATAGTTATTCATTTTCCCAAAAGATAATTTCCAATATTGTACGATAAGATACATGGTAAAAAGTATTACATCTAGATTTAAAATGGTTTTAAAATAGTTCTGTTAATGCTTTATAATACACCTATACCCATAGTTTACATACACCAACGGTTTTGCAGTCCAACAATTATAAGGAAAGATGTTTGCCATTAATTAGCCCTTTTAACTTAAATCAACAATACAGATGTCTTGAATAACAATCTCACGGCGAATGCGTATATTTACTGGACGTTTCATACCAAAGCACGTTATTAAAATGAACCCAAAACCCTACACATGCGCATGTCTGACAATCAGGCTGTGTATCAAGGTATGAACATACGGCGTGTGTAGAAAACTACATTTCCTCGCAGACAACTCTCACAACTCATCGTGTCACCAGGCGTTGGGGTGTGTTTCTTCTCTAGCTCTTGTGACGAATATCGAGTACGAATATATCCAGGCAAGCACGTGGAGAGCCGAGAAGCGGCAATTACCCTAATGGAGGAGGGCAAAATGCTGACCAACAATTCAGTGATGTTTTCCTCTCTACAAAACTACACTTATTACACAGGTGATGAAATGTGCACACCGAACAGTAGCTACAATATGTCAATGGACGAAACGGAAGCGTATATCTATCCAAAGGGACACACTTTTCTCGTTACCGTGATATTGCCGTGCATATTTTGTGTTGGTATAATTAGTAATGCCGCATTTATTTATGTTGCCATACGGATCAAACACATGAGAACTGTAACAAACAAATATCTGCTGAATCTGTCCATATCTGATATAATATTTCTGGCCGCAGCTATCGGTGATAAGTTATGGAAGTACATTGGTTCACCAGTAATGGGTGACGATACATCTTCTGGACATGCTGGGTGTATTTGGGTGTATTTCATGTCTGATATGTCATACTTTGCATCGCTTATTTTCGTCACAATTGTTTCTTTAGATCGTTTTTTAGCTGTGTGCCGACCACAAGATCGAAACAATCCTATCAAGGGTAAATCAACTTATATTGTAGTTGGATCGTGGATTCTATCCTGTATCTTGGCGGGAGCACTGATACCGGCAAACGCCCAGTTCGCTGTGTACTGTATGATATGGCCGGATATCAACAAGTTTATACACTGGCCCTCAGTCATAAGCTTTTGCTTTCCAGTGAATGACTGGTTCGGGGATCTTGCTACTGGTGTTCAAACTGTACCGTTTTTCGTTACTTTGGTACTGAATCTTTACCTCTACGTTTCTATCGTAAAAGGGCTAGATGAATGTATTAAAAGGATGAGTCAACATGGAGTTGCCAAAAGTAAAGACACCGGCATGCGAACACAAATCGCGAAGATGCTGGTCGTCAACGGTGTCACTTTCTTTTGCCTTCTTGCCCCCTTTGAGCTCGGTTCATTATTTCAGATGATTGCGTCTTTACGTGGTGGAGATACCTATATTTACATGATACCAAATAGTAAAGCGCGGTCTTATTTGATGCTTGTGGCGCGTATAGCGAGCTATTTCAATTCGGCCGTAAATCCGTTGATTTACACGGCGATGTGTCGTCGATACAGAGAGGCGTTCAAGCAAGCTTTTATTCCTGTCGCCTGGAGAAATCGATTTGAGCAGGGAATACACCTTAAAGAATCATGTCGTGTGTCGGCTTTACCTTCACAAACCGACGAAACTAAGATTCATACTGAAATAAACGATACCAATGTGTAGAACGGTGATTGTTTTAACTGCCTGCCTTAACCATGTTAATAGGAACTATGATTAAGTTCGTGTGTAAATGTCATTGTAAATAGAAAATAACATGTAGTTTGAAAATCCATGTTGTGTGTCGACTTCACCGTCCCAAACAGACGAAACTAATACCAATGTTAACTGAACACTAATGATTAATTTCATGAGTAAATAACTGAAGGATAACGAGGATGTATAATGTATAACGGTCTATAATTCCGATAACGTATATATCAACGCTAACAACCCCTGCCAATGAAATATAGTTATTTAATACCGATTATAGCTTTCTGGATTTTCATTATTGTTTAGCCAAGAGGGCAATCATTTAGAATACATCCTTTGTAAATTATTTAGCCTACAGGTATTCTAATGCAATGTCAACGTCTCAAACGTGCCACAAACGACCTATGGTGGATTTATCTTAATTATTACTTTACGATACCCAGGGTATATGCTATGGTGAAATTAATTAGCAATTGAATCCTATTGATAGTGTTCTCCTTTGAAAATTCCACTATACATGTATGTGTTACCAAGGTTACTACTCTTGAATGTCATTGTAAGTATAAGCAATTCGTATATGTAATGTCCAAGGTAGTATAGCATTTCACCATTCATGTCATTGTGGGAATTCTAACTATGAACTAATTTTGTTAAGCGCTGTGATGTTTGTTGAAATAGCGATATATAAGCGCCGTTGTTATTATTTAACCAAATCATGAAATGTGGCAAATTTCAAACAGTGAAGCATATCCAAAGAATGTAAGAATTGACTTTCGACGGCTTCGTTAAACTTAAAGGAAATAGGTGACATACATGGGTTAAGTCATCATACATGTGGATACCTGTGCGCGCAGGCATCGACGTCCACTAGGGCACAACGTAACAAATGGTAACGGATGAAATTGTAGTTAAGGCCGAGCTGTGGAATTACTACGCTAGTGTCGAGAGAAATACTTCCAGAACAATACGTTGCACAATGTAGCAATTTTCTTGCGAGGTTGTAGGATGTGTACAATTCAAAATATAACTATAATAATGTATAAACAGTAAATACTACTTTTACTCTGGTTTTTAATCCGGGGGAACTATTTATCTCGCAGTTTCGTCAAGCGACGTAATCAATGTAGTACCTTATATATTACATATCCTTGTGTATTCAACTTTATTTTGTAAAGTAATTGCTAGCACCTGATTATAAGGGTATCATGATATACATATGCATCGTATATGTAAAAGTCGCTGTCGCTACTTTGCCCATTCATCTTTACATGATGAAATACATAAAAAACATAATTTTTAAACTTTTCCCCACAAAAGTACCTCAAAAAGCTATTCATTTATTTAGAATGACTTTTCCAACGATATACCGGCTGTATTCTTACCCATTATAAGGCAATGCGGCGAGGCAGTGTTATGCTTATATCGCAGGGCGGGATCGCAGGTCGTTTAATCGGATATGGAATAGCTAATTTATTTTTAAAAAGACTATCAATTATAATTACAGTATACGAGTATTATCGACACAATCGTATCTAATTATGGTGTTTATTACCCGCAAAATGCTACACTGCTTTAACCAGTTAGTGGAATCTAGGGGTATTAATATGATGTTTTAGCATAACTTGTTATGTATTACCAGGTAAGATACCGACTACGTTGGAAAAGACATCTCTAATAAAAAAAAAATCAATTATTTTGTCCATTAACACTTTCCACGCGACATGCGTCTGCAGACGACACTCCAAAATTTACCACAGGCTATTTGGAATCACCATGAGAAATGCATTAAAATAACTAAGTACAAATATGCCTAGTAATAGTTCAGTTATCATTGAGATTGAAAGTTGGGAAAGGTGTCTAAAAATCCGTATTGCATTGGCAGAACTGGTCATGGAAAACCTACTCTAACCTTATGTATCATAGGTGGACCAACTGGTCATGGAAAACTTGCTCTAACATTATGTTTCATAGTTGACTAACAATTTGTTAAAATCAATAGCCGCGTGGACAGTATTAACGTGGCACACATTTCTGTTTAAAATGACCGGTGGACTGGGTATGCTAAAGAATTTAATATAGAATTTGATGATATTTAAATATGAAGTAAACTATGTTAACGTGTTTACTTATAATGTCTGCTTTAAAATTAAGCGCACGTGTACAATTTCATGTAAATGACAGCTGAAACTAGGAGTATCGTAATAATAGGAATATATGTATGAAATGTATACAGCTTGTTTGAATATATGAATGATTGACTTGATGATAGACTGATGAATGAAATTGTGAATGACAACAGAATGAATGAAAGATAGAATAAATGAATAGGTGAATGAAAGACAGAATGAATGAATAGGTAATTGAATGCGTAGGTGAATGAATCAATGTGATTGAATGACAAAATAAATGAACGAACAGAACAAACGAGCGAGTGAGAGAACGAGCGCCCGAACGAATGAACAAACGAACGATGAACGAATAAACAAACGAAAGGCGAGAGGGAGGGAGAGTTAACGAGTCACCGAACGAACGTACGAAGGCATGATCGAATGAATGAATAAAACACTTTAAACAAATGAACGAATTCTAAAATTATATCAAGAGAACATCGAGGAATCGAAGCCTTTCTGATATATTGACTGGTTGAAATGTTAGCTTTCATACCGCCTACGGTCTAGAACTATGGGATTCAGATTTCTCCCTGACACGTTACTTTAGTAACGAACAGAAAGATTACTAGCAGTCAATGATCGAATTATTTACATCTAACACAAACCTTAACAGTAATACTATATGGAATCCAGCCTAGACGGTAACAGACGTATACGCAGTAACGAACCCGTCTCCGATAAGGGCATCAATATCCAATTTGCCTAATTTCTATACTGTGCAGACAGGCATTCCTGACATTCAATAGCTAAACTTGCATCAAACATAGAGTAAAGCGCACTCCAAACCGGTACGAGGAGCATATACGGAAATCCCAGTACACACAGAGAGTAAAATGTCACCCCTACTCACCAAACCGTACCACTTAGACGGTATCGCAAATGCATCTGCGCTCAATTACGTTTTAAAATCACTAGAACTATCATTCAATGACCCACTTGAAACCTTTTCATTTTATGTTATCTGTACGACCGTATCTTAATCTTGCAATTGCTATTATCCTGCTATCTTGTAATTGTCCGAAGGGTAATGTAATAGGCCCGAGAGGTATTTTCAAATGTTTTTTAAGCACATAACAACGTAGTATGTGTTTACACTGCATTGCCTTTGATTTTTAAAAATGATTTTATTTTTAATTAACTGTATTTTTGATATGCCTAATATTTTGGAATATACACAATTATGTGAAAGATTCTAATCACACCCTAATTATATGTACACGTATTTGATAGTCAATCAGTGAAAGTCCCGTCTGACAAGCCGCTCTTGAGAACATAATATTTCTATCTAGCGTAGATTCTTAATATTTAATTTTTAATGCGCTTTGATTCAATTCGTAAATGAACAATACATTGTTTGTATTATTTATTATAACTTATTAATTTCAAAGTAGAGGATGACAACTATTCTTTTATTATTATGCGTATCTATTGCACAGAAACCTGGTAGTTATCAAACTTAATAAAATAAACCATACAGTCATTAAGCCATACATTAAACATACACCCCAATTCGCAATATCCACCATTAGGACTCCTTTGACATCAATCAATCATACCAGTACGGTTGTGCGATGCCGGCAAACCTATCGGTAAAGTTGTGAGCACATAACGCTGTCGGCGAAAAAGTACATAAGGGGATGAAGCAATCAATGATTAAATGTCTAGTTGAAGAAATGGAAACCTTAATTGATTGCAAGGATGATTAGAATCAATATCCGCCATTCTCCAACGTTATTATCAGAACCTAACCCAGTTTAAGTATCTTCCGACAATCTACTATCGGCAAAGTTGTAAACACATGAAGCCCTCAGTCAGAGGAGAGATTTCAAGAAGACATGAAGAACTTAATAGAACCTCGCAGCGAAATGACTACAAATCATTATTCCTGATGGTCTGAGTTAAGGAATGAAAAAATTGATTGATTATAAGGATTGTATGAATGTTGATGTAAATTATGAATTTCATTAAAAATACTGAATTTAACCAAACTTGGCTTCAAATCTATGCTATATATTGAACGTATGGCCTCTTTGATATTACTTAAGTTATAATGTGGCGCAAAGGTAAATAAAATTAACATTTTATGAAAGAAGGATATAGATTAAAATTACGACTTGACTTAATGACGAAAAGTTGTTATATTTTGGCTTTTCCCGTTGCACCAAATCTGTATTTATTTTTGACATTAACCCACAAACAACAAATGTAGTAGTGTTAAATAAGTCTAGCTTTTAAAGATTTCATTGGACTGACAGTTATATATGGATGGGTAAACCGTATTCAGGATCGTCGTACTATATTTTGTCCCACTTTGTACATTAACAGATATCAGTACGTTGACACAATGGCAATTATATTGTCTTGACAAAAGGTGTAGCTTATATAAATAAAATAGAACACTATTTTATGAATAAATGTGAAATTAAAAAACACACGTAATGTATCAAGCAGTTTCGAATTTATGTATTAGAAATTCGTTATTATAAAGACTATGAAATGTTGATAGTTTCAAATAAGAATGCACTTAATCCGTACCATTTCAGTCTATTACCATTTCAGCCTACCCACCTTTTCCGCTCACTATAACGACACTATGATAAATGTACGTTTCGATCAAAGGTTCTGTGACGTCACTAGCTAGAAAAAGATGACGTCATCATCCTAAGAGCAATAATGGAGCCTGAAAGACCCTGGATAAAGGCAAAGCATACGCTTCGTACTAAAGCGACTGGTTGCATTACAGAAGCTCTAGTGAAACAAACAAACGTGTGAGGCAGACGTTATATACTTAGAGGGCTGTCACACCAAAGGCAATCAGGCCATCCGTTAGCATTGCGTTTAAACAAAATCAAAACGTATCAAAGCGCCAAGCTAAACGCATCAAGGTCTCCAAGAACGCATTCGTGACGTAGTGGATACGGGATAGGACAGTTAGAGGGTCCTCTAGGTACAACCCATTGCGTTCCTACTTTCATGTCTCACTTGGATACATATCAATTAACAGGTGCTTGGTATTGTACTCTATCCATGCATGAGTAATTGACCCTGCAACCGACATACTCGCTCTTTTCACGGTCCGCTATTTGTGAGGGGAGCCTCGAACTGGCATTATTAATAAACACTGCACAAAAAGAGGCGCCCTGTGTTTAATATAATTCTAAGTTGGACAGAACAGGCATTCCTTCCCGCGTATTTTGACACCTCATTTGTCACAATAGCACCAATATTGATGAAGCAGTAGCATATGAATACAAAATGATGTAGTTTCCACCGTTGCACTTTTACATTATTGCATAATTATACATGTAGTTCGACTCTCTCTACACACTATGACTGGTCATGTAATGAGACATTATGCAATGATGCAATCTGATTCCATCTATGGTACAGGCACACGTATCCGTGTGAGCTGGGCGGACCCATACCGTGTGAAATTGGTGCGGACGTCGGCACACGGTGAGGACACACGGTGGGCTATTTCCCGTCCGTTGAACACGTTCAGTGGACTTTGCCGGCCATCCGCGCCCAGCAGAAGTTTTGAGCATGCTCAAAACTCCTGCCGGGTGAGTTAAAGTTATAGCGTCGGCGATCGGTGAGAGCCCGGTATGAGGACGGTATAAAGACGGCGCACCAGTTGTAGTGCCCGTTCGCAGAGCGTTGGTGGACGTCGACCGTCTCAGCAATGGGTTGCCTGACTAATAAACAAATACAGAGACGTAGTTCTTACTCGTACGAATTCCGGAATGCGAGTGAAGCGGCGAGGTTGAGTGCTCAGCTTATAAAGAGCGGCTTGAGGACGTCATCAAGGCAAGGCGGTTCGGCCGGTACCCATGCGTTCCGGTCAGTGAGGACCCGGTGAGGAGGTGGTATGCACCCAGGGACACAAACAAATTAAATGCGGCCGTTGACATATTTTGCTGATTGTTCACCATGTTGGACTCTGTTGTTTTTTATTAGACGGTAAGGGGCCGCCAAGCTCACACGGATAAATGTGACTGCACCATTAAGATGCTTTCCTCGCACCGGGTGGAGCCTTCCATTTAAAGAGCGTATACTATACACACATAGAAAACATAGCAAAGCAAAATACAAGGATTCAGCATCCAAGCGCAGAGGGAGGGGAAGAGAAATGCAGTCTGCTCCACGCTCCACCTGTTCTACGTAGAGAAGAAGATTGAGTTCTTCCAGCGATCTCAAGTATCTGCTGCTGCGACCTCAAGTAGCTTGTATTCACGCTTGCTATTTCAACCGGACGCTTAGATCGCTGCCACAGCGACACTACTGAGTCATTACAGCGCCGGGATCAGCGGCGACCATGGGGACCCTCTCCTAGTGCACACAGCGTCACAAATACGTCACAAAGTTCTTGGAGACCTTAATGAATTAGCTTGTCGTTATGATAATCTTTCGGCGCAATGCAAGCGAGGGTCTGATCGCAGAATGATCGCAGCAGAACGTGAAAGGGTTTGTGTGATCTTGATTAAAAAAATTAAAAAATTCGGACATTTCTCATATTGTGATTGTTTTCAGCGCAATGCAATCGCTGGCATGATCCCCGTAGGGGTGACAAGGCCAATAGAGGTCAATACGTTCAAACGTTTGATCAAAGAGGCTATTGCGATCGCGATTAGAAAGCAAGTCAGGGCAACATATAGAGACGAGAGGCAATGTGTTGCAAGTTTAATGTGTGACGATCTACTTGATACTGACAAATCATCTACGAGAAATACTGCAACTAAGAAATCGACATCAAATGTTCGTGTTGTTGCAGATCGTCACAACAAGTGTTGAGAAAGGAAACATGCACTAAACAAGAAGAATGTTATCAATCAGTTTACTTATTAAATAAACAATTTTTACATAGAAATCCACGTTTCGAGCAAATCCCAAGAAATACAAATAATTTAATAGCTAGATATAGAAAACAATAACAACTTGCAAGTCATAATGTAGACGATTTTGGTTTTCCTTGCACTAGAATGCTAGATAAGAAGAATCTTATCAATCACGTTTACCATAAATAAACCATTTTGTTGGGAAAAAGTGTACTTTAGGTCCAGATACTGGTATACCAGTATCGTTTAATACTGGAATATAAAAGTGCCAGTGTCGCTCAATACTGGTATTAACTGTTCCAGTATCAGTCGATATTGGTGCACGTGCTACCAGTAGTAATTTGTTCCAATATTTAACAATACTGGTACATTATTGTGTTCAAGCATCGGCCGTTACTGGAACCTTTTATATGTACCAGTATCGTCCAATACTGGAACACTGACTTTGTACCAGTATTGAGCGATGATACTAGTACAGTCCAGAATCTGGGACCTGAAGTACACCTGTCCTTTAGAGATGGACATGTTGAGGAAATCAATTCCAAATTGCAAGTGATAATTTAAACGAATAACTAACATCATCGATCATGCTATGGCCCTCACCGTTCATGCAAAAAAGTGGATAATGAGATTAATTGAAAGTCACAAAAATGATTTTTAATTATTAAAATATATTCGTAAATTCTCTTTAATAATCTGCTGTAATCCGCCGCAATCAGGCAACAGATCATCATTAGTATGTATTCAACGTTATCTTAATGTCTTCTAGACAACATGGAATTAAAAATAAGTACTTTAATCATGTTTTTAAATCATCGATAATCAGTTTTGTGCCGATCATTAATAATGAACAAGATGAACAGATGGGTCTTCCATCAGCCCAACCGAATTCAACGGTATCATCGAGAAACATAAGAAGTACTAACATATTACAGGTTATTGCTTCATATCACTTATTGGTACATATCTGTATGACATTGATGAGCGGACACCTACATGAACATTTATTAATAGCATTGCATGGGGTTTAAAAATGTAAATTTCTATAACACATATAAATTATAGTCCTTACTGGTAAATACTAAAAAATACTTATTTACAAATCACTTTAAAATTACAATTAGCACTTTATAATAATTCTGAAGCATCACACAATACAAGAAAGTAATTATAAACAAATTTGCCCTTCAACCCTCTACATAACATACACAAAATGTAATCAAATATGACTTTACGCAGAGAACAATCTTTTAATGTCAATAGAATAGACTTTGATTTATGTTCAAGGAAGTCATTCTATGTTTAACAAGTCACGTATTTGATGAGCACGGATATGCGGCGCGCACGGATGTGAACGTGAAATCGAATAATCAATACTTGAGATGAAGAGATTCCGCCGTTCATTGCTTCAAAATGGTAAATTAACCTTTGGTAATGAACGGCAATGCAATAATTCAACATGAAAAAACACGCATAACTTACGTAATATAATCACAAGCCCGTCGTGGTAACTGTATTTCCCCTAGACGCGGATGTAGGTTGAGCTTCAAAAGAATTCTGGTATCAAATATAGTTTTGAAATGTCATGGTAGAGATGTAGATTCTTGAGCGGAAGAAATCCTTCTAGGGATTCTCACTATATCAAATTAACGTAACACATCAGAGACTTAAGTGAATTCCTCTCAGGAATCAGGATCCACATTAAAGCCGTCATGTTCAATTGAAAAGTTAGTTTGTGCATGGAAGTACGAATGAATTCTCCATTGTTAGTGATGGATATTTGAACAGCTTTCTGTTTTGACCAATTGAACCCATTTTAAAGGTATCGAATCCCCTTAAACTTCAAATTTGTGATCTGATGCTAAGGTCGACATATACATGTGGCCCGAATTCCATTATTTGTTTTTCTTCCGCATACTTATGCTATCATGTATTTATCGTCATGTTGTCTATATAAAAAGTCCAGGCGTACGTTTTATTATGCAGAGTACTATTACAGGGCTGTCAACTTTTGGGATTTGCTGGGAGGGAGAGATACATACTCCAAAAAATAATCGTAAAACATGCACAATTTTTTCCCCGTCAGTAGCTGAAATCCTGATAAGTGGGGTGGGGGGGGGGGGGGGGGGGGGGGGGGTAGGGATGATGTTTTCCTCAAATCCGCACGAAAATTGCATGGTCAAAATCGCAAATGCACCGACGGAAGCTAGTATAAAGGTGTTGATACACACTTTAATTGAGGTAATTTTGTTGATGCGGGAGATTTTATATGCTATGCGGGAGTGCGGGAGAAAGAGTGTCTATGCGGGAGACTCCCGCCTAATGCGGGAGAGTTGACAGCCCTGCTATTAGGTTAACAAACCAAATAATCAAGCTTACATTCCCTTATGTATAATATGTTACCATTATACCTGTGCCCACATAATGCAATCACCCACTGCGGCTATATTAACTGTGTTACCGATGCTCATTTTCTGTAGTGTCTACATGTATATATATTTTTGAGAATCTAATTAAATGTTCTTAATTTCACACTAAACTCCTACCAATTGTGGTTAAATCCTTCCCATAGACAGTTGTTACCCAGTTAGCAGTTAGTTACACGCAGACATTTTGAACGAAGATTCGTATACTTGATTTCGGTCTTTGATTTCCACAAACTGTCAATACCCCAATTTTAAACAATGGTTATTTTTCATAATGGTTGATCATTGTTCACACTTATACACTAATGCAATTGAAATTAAACGTACAATTAGATCACACGTATGTGATAAACCTTAAAACAGTTCAATCCCTGATATTCCGAATCGTTTGTATCGCAAAGACGCGGATAGAATCCCTGGAGGCAAATGGGATTGAACCGACAGTTTTGATAACAGTAAGTTACATAAAGTGTTCCGGCGACTGTGCTATTTAAATCGATTGGAAATGTCATGACCCCTGTAAATCAAGTGATGTTTATGTCAGATTTGTACACTTCGGGAAGTTCCAAAACGTTACAACTTGTGGAACACAATTATTCGTGTGTGTGGAACACAATTATTCGTGTGTATACGTTTATGGAAAAACAACAATGGTCTTCGTCAAAAATTAAACAGCTCAACAAATAAAAGAGCGTAATCGAAGTGGTCCAATTCGAATTTGTAAACTAGTGGCAAACATGATTGTAGTAAATTAAAGTGATCTTAGTTTGAATTTGATTTAATATTTAGTATTCTTATGGAATTTTGGGTAACTTGCTTGTCGATTAAGATTGGTCACGTTAGCCATTTTTGACTCAGTAGTTTCTATATCCGGAATAACGGTGTGTTATGCAGGGAAAAGTGTCACTAACAACTCCGGGTTAAAGATTTTTATGGATCTGGGTTTGTGTTGCTGTGAACCTTATTCAGTCATTTCTTACTCTTATCATGCTTATACAGATGACAGTCGGAAATCAAACCCCGGAAATTTACCAAGAAAATAAAAGCCATTTTGAGTCCATTCTATTCAACAAATATCCACGTATGCGTGTACGCATCTGGCTATAATATGGTCGGTGGAGTAATATATGAACGCACTCGGGCACGTGGCTTCCAAACTATTCTGTTTTGTTCTTCCAAGTCTGTGGATAGGAAGCCATATTGAATGCTATGCACTTTAGGTCTTATCTCACAGTTGATAATTTTCGTATACTTCCTATTTTTAGAATTCATATTTAAAAATAAATAATTACTGAAACATTTCAGTGTAAAATGTCATCGAAAGTGATATACTTTTATTTTGCCGTTTTTGTTCTATATTGCACTCGAGTGATGTACCTGTGAATCATCAAGTCAAAATGGACCAGTTTATCTCAAAAAAAATAAAAAAAATTCTTCCATGTTAAACACCTAATGTTTAGGTGTAAACCTAATGTTTAGCTTCAAATGACATCTAACTTGTTGCATTTGACCATAACACACAGTTGTATGCAGCTTGAGAGGAGATAAATTCCTTCATATTTATTTATTCTCATCTTCTTCTGTTATTTTCTGCAAATAAGGGTGGCTGACAAGTGGTCTGTTTCGATGTGATTGGTCACATATTCATAACAAGAACTATGCTTCAAATATCTTTCTTTTTTATTTTGCTTCGAACATAACTGATTTATGATGGGCGAGGGGGTAATAAGGCGTTCATTTTACGTGCGGATAGCTCGAGAGAAAGCACTAGTTGATTTCAGATGATTAAGTTGTATTCAAATCATCCCAACTAAAAATAAAACATGTTGTCAGCTTGAAGCAGAAATTGAAGTGTTTGCCACGCACATGTGTAAATTCAAGTGTTTCCCAATCACATGTGTAGCACATGAGCTTACATACGGTGCGCCTGTGGGATCTCCTCTGATTGACTTAGCCACACCATACTATAACAGAATTAACTGAACTGATTGGTCAGGTACAATAACATAACACATTGATGTAATCGGCTTAACAAACCAAGCTAATCATTATACTTCTACACTACTTCCTATGCCTGCTTGGATGCATGGATAGGCTTGTCACAAGCTCTTTTGATAGACGTGTGCCAAGTCAAATATAATGTGTATAGAGACATTATTATTAAATGAATGTATTGCCTTCTACAAGCGTTTTCACAACATAATCCACTTGAAGTTCAAAAGTTCGACTGTATGTGATATTAAATTGTGTATGAACAAATTATTCATTAATTAACAGGTGTTTTATGTACACTATTTGCAATATAAATCAGGAGAAATGCTACACAAAGTCAACGGATTGTCCGCAAAGTATGTATTACTTCAATATCAGGGCCTGGACATGGAACAATCGTTCAGTATTTACTTATTGAACAAACATAGACAGCTTTATCGTTGAATAGGTATCTCATGCAATGAATGATACAATTTGTATTATACAAGTATACAAGCCATAAAGGGAGCATACGAGCTCTTAATGCTTGATGCTGTTGTTTATGAGGTATATAGACTATCTGAACACAATGTGTGCCTGGTTCTACAAGCTAATGTATTTACCCACAAAAATCAAATAAATCACAACTGGTAGCATGTGTACCAGTGTCGCCCGATACTGGAACATAAACACGTTATCGAGCGATACTGGCAACTTTAAAGTTCTAGTAAAGTACACTTTCTTTTCAATGTTTATATTCAATTTGAACTTGGTACAAATTACTGAGACTATAATCAGCTATTGATCATAGTGTAGTTTTCCCTACACCTGCAATACCAACCATTAAACACAATGTCCTGTATTTTCGAACGTAGTTAAACACGGTTTTAAGCTAAATTTGTATACACAGCGTAGTATGTTATAGCCTGCAGCTGTTTTAATATTTTATGGGCAGCCTGTTACTAGCTATACAAATATGCGTATAACACACTACAATGGTAGTATTGTATATGCCTAGGCAGGCACTTAAGGGGAATAGTGCAAAAGGTGTAACAGCTGTAGCCGTGAAAACGGGATAAAACGCTCGAATGACTGAATATTTAATGACGGCCCTATGTAATAGTGCTAATTTACCAAATAGCAATATAAGTGGATACGAAGGTGGCATAATTAGTTGAATAGTACAGCTGGCTATACATAATGAAAAGTTAGAAAACACAGACTGACAAGGGAGGCATGGATGGTTGGTAAGGTGAAAGACCCAGAATGGTCTGGATGCAGGTCAAAATAACAAGTTGAGCAAGTAAAAAAGAACAGTTTATAAAATACAAGTATGGGTGAAGATTGGAGAAAAACATGTATATAAGAAAACGGGAACAGTGCCTGCCGCCAAAGACAAGACTAGCGCAACCTACAATCGCGGCCATAATTAGTTGGAACATCCATGTAATAATTACCCTTTCGTGCGTTCCCGTTTGCGCAAAATGTACACTATCAAAACATTGCTGTCTTTGACGGAAGGCTTAAAGCCTTTCCTAAACATTAATACCTCCCCCCTCCCCACTGGGCAATGTTGGCCGTTCCCAGTATCCCGTAACCCCAAAATCATGTTTCAACATTGATCCAGGGGGAGAGGGGGAGTTTTTAAACACATGCATAAAAGTGTTCCAACAATATTGGCCAAGATTGTAGGTGGGACAGACGCTGTAGTTATATTTATATCGGGATTATAATTGCTAAGGCAACATCAATTTCAGTCTTATTATTGGTTGATTAGGTTTCAAATATTCCTTCGAATTGGTTAAATAGGTTTGAAACAAATCCCTCTTTGAGCACGCATAATTGAAATTATAACCCTATTTAACAATGCATGCACCAAAGCGCAACAAACAGTGAACTATATGTATGGCGTCTAAGGAATATCTTCTACATCCTTTGCGCTCATTTTGATGACATTGTTGCGAGAGTACCACCTTACCCGGGTAGGGTAAACCGTTTGAGGGTGGGGGTGGTTTCCACCTTAAAATATTTAAAAGCATTTTGGTTAACACGTCAATGCTCAAAAAAGAAAGAAAACCTCACTGTACAAAAGAAATCAAACGGCATTTTGAGGTCTGATATGTTTATGATGTCACTGTGATGTGTTTACTTGTGTTGATATATATTCCATGGTAACTTTTTATAAAATAAGACCCTCATCATTTAAACCAGATCGTACAAATGTTGCGTCCCTCCATTAAAAAATAAGTTCCAGGTTTTGTGTAACATGCTGCGTAACGATCATGACGGGAGCGCCTGCCAAATATCCTATAACAAGTTGTTCATTCAATTCCTTCCTATTTTACAGTTGCTAATGTGATTATGTTGGTATACCATGTACATAGGGTATTTTTTTTATTATGAAAAGATTGAGATATATGAGATGCTCCCTGCCAGTTGATTATACTTCCTCCGTGAACTAGACCATCCCATGTCGTGGGTGTTGAATGCGATTGTATTACATGGAATCGACTATTGTCTGGAATCGACATTGTCTCCAGGCAAAGTTGTATTTCCAGTAGGGAGAAATACAATAATTGGTTTTGAATTCTTTAACTGAATGTATTCAGACACACTAGATATGGCCGTACTACTGGAAAACTAAACTGCGCCAATAAAGTATCTAAACACTTACAACTGGTCAGATTTATCGGAACCTGAAAAGGTATGCAAACAAATAATTAATTAATTCGATTTACAGTTATCTTCTGCGCATTTTGACACCTCTATTGTTGTGCTACGATGTTGTTTGGTGGATTTATGGGCACTTGAGTGGCTTAAGGTCGAATTCAAAAGTTGCAAAATCTTCTATTCACACCAATTCCAGAAGGGAACTCACACAAGCATCACACACAGACAAAAAATCAAGACAAAGGACACCGATTTGTTCTGTTTACTTAACCATGACAATTAATGATTGATTAATTATTGATTGATGCCTCCCATCTCTGACCCTTTTGTTTTGTTATTGACAAATGAGTGCTGCTGTTCATCGCAATCGATTTATCCAACACGCGACAAACAAATCATTTATAAAAGGCGGGCAAAAATAATGCTGATCTTATTCGTCAAACGCTCTGGCTTGAATAGGGGCTTTTGCAACTTTTGAATTAGACCTTAAGCCACTCAAGTGCCCATAAATCCGCCAAACAACATCGTAGCGCAACAGAAGAGGTGTCAAAATGCGCAGAAGATAACTGTAAATTGAATTAATACATTATTTGTTTGCATACTATTTCAGGTTCCGATAAATCTGACCATTTGTAAGTGTTTAGATACTATATTGGCGCAGTTTAGTAAGCATAGCTCATACGTATACCTGACTATAGTTTAATCAGTTACAAATAGGCGAAAATTGTGAGACTGACTTTTATCCGCAGACCAAAATGGAATACCTACTTGCCCTCTGCTCGCTGATACCTGCTTATGAAGCGCAAGAACCCACTTTCACTTATAATCTCGCGCTACGACATGGATTCTGTTTGCGCGCAGACAAACACAAACATCACAATTCTCGCCAATTTTGAATTGATTAAACTATATATATATGCCATAATACACCTCCTGACTAGCCTGAGAAATGGCTTACATTGTCATACTGTATTTCTAGTACACCACTGTGTTTTTGCTTCGTGAGCATGGATTGGGCCCACGGTGAATTGTGCCCACATTGAACATTAGAATTAGAACAAGTAGAATCTCATAAATCAGCTAACTCAGTGGTTGTATCCAGATCTAATCTTGACCATCCACTAGTTGCCCACAGGCATATGCAGATAAATAATAATTGATCCACTATTATATGTGGCTAGTTAATCATAGTGTGAATAAAACTAAAATGTTTCTCAGACCTAAGAAAGAAATGATCGGATTTGTTCATTATTGATTAAAATGTTGATAAATGCTGTTGACGTTTTTATTCTTTTTGTGATGTAATTATGTTGTTGTTGTTGTTGTTGTTGTTGTTGTTGTTGTTGTTGTTGTTGTTGTTGTTGTTGAAATGAAAATTACATGACATAATGTTGGTCTATATTGTTCATAAAAAAATAACATAAATATTAATGTTTCTTTGGTTAGTTGATTTATGACTGAGTTTAGAGAAATATTAAATTTTAAAATAGTACATGCACGCTTCTTTTATATCCAAATGGAGCAATATACATTTCTGTCTATTATTTTAGATCCCTCGGCAAGCTGCCTTGAACAGACACTGGATTTGAGTAATCAGATATTAGGGGGTAATCAGAGGATATCGGCAGCAAACTGCCTCGATTCGGACTGATACTGGATTGGGGTAATCAGAGGTTGTGGTAGTCAGATGATCTATGGTAGCAAGCTGTCTCGGACGGACTCTGGACTGTACGTAAGATTTAGACAATAGTTGCATAGGTAATATTGCAACTGTTTCCATTACACATTTGCATAAGTGTACGTACATATCACTTAATACGAATGAGCCGTACGTACTAGTGTTGCTTTAAGGCCTAATGGGAAAACTAATTTGGCTAGATTGTCCCGATGTCAATACAATACAGGTCATCTGACAATGTCTGTAAATTGATTACCAAGATTGTCACATATGAATGTGTATCTATTCCTCTTTTTATTATTATCTTCAAAGATTGCTACTCTGTCGGGGCATCATTCTCTTGAAATGAGTTGTCACCCGTCCCATATTTCAATTCCATCTATAGGAGTTATATTTCACGAGTAAAAATAAAAGAGCAAGTCAGGTGCAATATTACTAACTGAAGAGCGGATATTAGTAATTGATGTATCACGATGTATACTATGATGAACAGGTTCGTTCAATATGTGTGAAACCGAACCGGCCCATGGTTATAACTTTATTATAAATGTGACAATAATACGTTGAAAAAATGTACATTTTTGTCAGAGCCCCCCCCCCCCACCCCCCCCCCCCCTAATATACTAACTTCGTAACTGTTGTTTTTTAATCGTCAATATCAATAGGGCATTCGTCTCGCTCATATGATTCAATCATTATGCAAATCGCAAACCTCATGAGGTGTTTTGGTTTACTGAGGGAATGATTTAAATATTACTTCCAAATAAAGAATTTGTTATGAGGGTAATCACGTGGAGTATTGTTATTGACATTTTACAATCCTGTATCTATATTCGAGCAGTGATATCCGAATTACTATAGTGCATGCTCATATCCGATAACAAATCGAGTGGGCGTCAATATCTAGCCTTACGGGCCATTCATAGGAAAGTTGGGTTTCTGATGTCAGACGCCGTAACAAAAGCTCTTTTTTGGTTTGAAAAGGGTCAACTTAATCAGATCGGGGCAAAATATAAAACTGTTTGAAAATTGAAATTGTATCATTGAAATGAGCTTAAAATATTGATCTTTCAAAGAGATCTTTTACCCTCTATTGTGAAACATGGTATTATCATTTTCAATATTACGTGTATCCACACATGAGCTTCAATTACCTGCCTAAGTGCACATGCTCAGACTAACGAAATCAATCAAATGTTGTTATATATGCACCATAAGTATGTCCGTCTAATAACTAATTTGCATTCATAATAGATATTGAAATATTGAAAGTAAATCATGTCATTCTCCTGGGACAAGCTTATACACCAAGATTAATGCAATATTAATAATAATACATTCATTGAAACATTCACGGATTCTGATCTGTTATGAAGGAATGCCCATGCGTAGAAATATAGCTTATGGTGCTAAAAATGAAGAAGAAAAAACAAACACATATTGTAATACGAATTCATTCATATAAATACCTCGGCTAAATAGTGTTTGAATGTATTTGCGTTACATCTAAAATTAACATACATGTAGTTGACCGAACTATATACCGGTAATTGGTGATGGTGTAGTTTTCCTACTACCTGCAATAACAACAATTGGTCGCAATGTACGTTTCCCCACCAAACATACAGCACCAACCATGACATACCTATTGTTGTAAAATAACCATTGAAATGCGTCGAACAATCGTCACGCCGCCTCGTGGAAGACATACATGACAAATCATTAGCGCACTGTGGCTTGAAGGTGCATGAAAAAGTTCATGTTTATTAATCAGCTTATAAGCGCAACATTTTGTAACTGTATATTTTTCATTTGAGTACCCCCGCAGGGCCGTGTGTATATTGGGAAGCCAGGAAGGATTCCGTGTAAGTGGAGCCTTCAAATTGAAATATGTCCCAATAGATAACCTTTGGAAATCATGGTGGAGTGGTTCTGACACGCGCACAACAGTCTTTCTTAAAGGTGGGAAGGCATCAAGGGTAACTGCCTCCAGTCTCAAATAATAAGATGTTCTTAAAAACTCAAGGGAGAGGACATTTTAAGTTAGGAATGTTAAGAAGACATATACAAAGCTCATTGTATATAAGTCACTCTAAGTCTAGAATGGCATTTGGTTTTCCGTATTAGTCCATAATATTGGGTTAATTTTGTACTTTCCCAGAATCATCTTAGTTACGAAAGCAAGCGAGCTTTCTTTTAGCAAGCAGTTTCATAAACCTGAAGTTTCATAGTCATGAATTACCGGGTGTATTACAACAAGTCGCCTCCATCGATCATCGTTTAAAGAACGGCAAGACATGCCTTCTGTCATCGTTTTAAATAACTATCATTAAGCCAGTTCGCTTTTTGATTTATCGTAAGATAAATATACCTACTGCCATCTCATATAAGTTTAATATGAGCAATACATGTTCAAAGTCTAGAACACTTCAATGCCGCGTGTCTTTTAGTCCAATACGGAATAAAGCACATTAGGCCTACACAACATTCAGCAAGACATTTAATTGTCAGATTTTAATAAGATATAATTTCCTAGTTTGGAAATTTATCATTTTAAATGTCGGATAAAGAGCCAGCTTTTATCGAGTCTTAATCGGAAGCATTTACCGTTTGACATAGAATCATCAACATAATATATGTTGTGAGATAAGACAAATAGGAATTTTAAGTTCAGAAATTCAATAATGTTGTTTGTTTTAACAACACATACTCTAATAAGTTTTGCCACGACAGAGATATTGTCGAGCAAGAGCCTTTCACTTAGTTTGATTTTCTTTTAAGGGGGCTGTGCACCTTCAGGTACGGCCTCCCTAAAACTGCCGTAACTTCTTTATTATTTATTAAATCTATATAAAAGTATACAGTTTTTTTGCAGAAAAGGGTTCAATGAATCCAAACATGATCATGAAATTGACCATTTTGGGAGAAAATGATAAAAAACACGTTTTTTGACCCATTTTAGGTTCTGCAAAGATAACTCAAAATATATTTTGTTAAATTTTATCTAACTAGTTTTATTATATTCCTCATGCAATTCCCTAGGAATCGTTTTTTTTTTTTAATTTTACTTTATTATTTTTTTAATTATCGACCAAAAAGTGCCAACAAATATGATTTTTTACCAAAAAAAACGTGATTTTCACGATTTTGAAGGTTAAAAATCTTGTTTTTTAGCACTTTTTGGTCTATAATTCAAAAAATAATAATTAAAAATTAAAACAAAAAAACGATTCCTAGGGAATTGCATGAGGAATATAATAAAACTAGTATGACACAATTTGGCAAAATATATTTTGAGTTATCTTTGCAGAACCTAAAATGGGTCAAAAAACATGTTTTTTTATAATTTTCTCCAAAATGATCAATTTCACGATCATAGTTGGATTCATTGAACCCTTTCCTGCAAAAAAATGTATACTTTTATTAAGATTAAATGAATAATGAAGAAGTTACGGCAGTTTTACGGAGGCTAGGCGAAGGTGAACATCCCCCTTAAATCAACTACTGCTTATAGTTAGCTTACACTAAGTATACAATGTCGGAAGCATTTTTCATGAGCATTTTATTATTTGAGACTGGAGGCAGTTACCCTTGATGTCTTCCCACCTTTTAAGAAAATATGTCCCACTAGATAACCTTTGGAAATCATGGTGGAGTGGTTCTGACCACCCAATTCTGATAGTCCAATACAGTTTAACTGTAATTAAAGTGCGTATTATATTACAGGTTTACTGTGCCTGTGTTATAACACGGTAACACGTGTTACGGTATATTACAGTTGTTACTGTACCCTGTGTTATACACGGAATAAATCGCAATAACACTAACGAAAATAGTTTAAGAATGTTGGATATCCGATATTTATTGTTTAAGATTGTTGGCTATCCAATATTTATAGTTTAAGATTGTTGGCTATCCAATATTTATAGTTTAAGATTGTTGGCTATCCAATATTTATAGTTTAAGATTGTTGGATATCCAATACGTATAGTTTATGATTGTGCCATCCTTGTTTTTACCTCCCCGACCACCAACCCCCTGAGTGTTTTGACATATAAATTCTGTATCAATATCATTTCAAAGGTGTCAAATATAAAATACGTACAGTATACGTATTTGTACGTATACTGTCATTGTCAGTGTTATTGCGCTTTATTCCGTTGAGGGCGCTAACACCCTGTAACACAGGGTACAGTAACAACTGTAATATACCGTAACACGTGTTACCGTGTTATAACACAGGCACAGTAAAACTGTAACATAATACGCACTTTAATTAAAGTTATACTGTATTGGACTATCAGAATTGGGTGTTCTGACACGCGCAAAACATCAATTTAGATACCTGTCTGTAGAATTCAGTTGATGTCGTTTAAATATCACCGGATTGGGATAAGTAAGACGTTCTCTCCCAAATGATTGACAATGCCATCCCCTATAAGCAAGGCCATTTCAAATCGTTGGTGTAGATTGCAATTGCATTACGTGATCCTGAATATTGTCCGAGTTGTCATCACCTCCAGGGCAGAGTGTTATTTCTTAATGTTTGGAAAGTTTTCGCTTTGTTTCTAAGAAATAATCACGGGACAGCGATGGAGGCCACAAAAGCCAGTTGACTTAGTTTTGTTTTCGAATTTGGATACGGGGATATTCCCTGATTACCGGGTTGCTTTTCCGCTTCGTTCTAGACTCTATTTTAATATCTTATATACAGAACAAGAACGTGACAGAAATAGCCCAAAAACACATACATGTAGAACAGAAAATGGTCCCTTTACAGGATGAAAAAACAAAATTGTGAGTTTTTTAATACGGCCCTTTGAACTTCGTGTGTAATTCAAGCGTATTTAAACTAGTTTATACTAGTTTATCTTCCGATAAAAATGATAAGCATAATGTGACAAGTTTTGTAAGTCGACCCCATTTTTTACCTTTCCGATGGTATTCCTTTACGACATGTAAACATTGCTTTTTAGTGACAAGTGGTTTTATTTAATAAGCAGGTATCCTGTACGTTTTGATGATAATAAGGATTAATCAAAGAATCTCTACTTTATAAACTTTTAATTTTGCATATGAAATAAAATCGACATGGACTCATGGCAAATCGTTCATATGTGTATTGCCCATGACACCAATTTGTTACTGGTTACATTAAACCATGACGGTGTTCGGAATACAGTTTTATTCATTTGGTCAATACAATTAAATTTGGCCTATTTTTCACTGTACAGCGAATACGGCGGGATTTTGAGGTCGGTCATCTTAAGTGACGTCATTGTGACGTAATGCGTGGGATGTTTGTAGCTGTGTTGGTATGTATGGAAACAGAGGACCTCTAGCTATACCATGGCACCCAGATGAGAATACTCTGCATACTCGGGGGGGGGGGGGGGGGGGGAGGCACGGTGGTAAACCCCTTATTTAGCAGTGTTATAAAAAACAAAAAACGTCTCAGGAGGACGAGAGTTAAGTGATGCAATAATATTGATATAGGGAAAAACTAACTGAGCTGCTTAACGCGGTCTTAAGACGTTTGTTTTGTTTAGTGGTGTTGTTTTATTTTCCATACATATGAAGACATTAAAGCACATCGAGATTGACATTTTTAAATTAAAATAAAACGATACAATTATTAATTAACGAGTACGGATTGACCAAAAGCATGAACTATAATGTTGATGAGAATACGTACATTTCAAATCATAAGAATATAAATGTTCTTATATGTTTAGATGTAAATATTTTACATTCTCTTCACTTTGTCGGGTTCCGTATCGAAATGTTAGTTTTCTCATCCAAACTGTCTACTAGTGATGACTGATGGCTAAAAGCGTGTTTGGACGTCTGTACCAGGAGTATCAGTTTCCGGTCTTATATCTAATGCATCTATAGTCGGGTATTGTATTCGTCTGCGCATTTCTAAAGTCGCTAATGTTACGTTTGATTTATGAGCAGCATCTTAATGTTCGCGTATTAATATCCAACAATAACAATATTATATAATATAATTGTTATGCATGTAGTACACTGCAAAAAGGTTGCTTAAATATTTACTCAACAGTTTACACAACGTTGTTGAAGTATGCAACCGCTCAACAGTTGCGTAAAATGTACCCAACACGTTGGATAACATGTTTTCACCAACAGTTGAACAATTCCAGTTACTCAGCAGTTGCACAATTTTAATTACACAGCAGTTGGGTATTATTAATTAACAATTTGTTGGGCATTTTGTGACTGTTGCTTAATTTGTGAATTGTTTTCATTATATATTGAGCATTTTTGGATAGCAACTGTTGCTTAATTTATCAAATGTAGCCATATGTTGGGTATTTTATTTGTAACAAGTGTTTATTATATATTGAGCATTTTTGTATAGCAACACGGGGTAGGCAAATAATGTGAATTCTGGGCGATGCAGCAGAGCTACATACATCATGCAACAGCTCACGAAATTGGCTTTTTTGGACAACAGTTGCCTAAAATTCACATGTGCGTATCTTGCATCAACTGTTGCGTGATTGTCCTCAATGCTCATGCAACAGTTGCCAAAGTGGAATATTTTTACGCAACATATTTTAGCAACAGAAACAGTTTCCACCAACATTTTAAGGACATTGTTTTCGACGAATTGCTCAACGCTGGGGATCTTTTTTACTTTTATACAACGCCCAACTTTCTACATATATTGAATGAATTCTAATCAACACGTCAACCAACGGATGATAAAGGTACTTTTATCAACGTATTTTAAACAACCTTTTTGCAGTGTATATCAGTTTTGAAAGGTGTCTTGTCGGGAACACATGACCTATTCGTTACTGTTTACAAAAGACAAACCAGACATTTATCAGACCAAAATCGCATAAAAATCACCAACTCTTTAGGTTGAACCCCCCCCCCCCCCCCCGGATTTACGCGATATAAATGTACACATTGTTTATTAAGGGCAATTATGGATTAAGGACACTATGATGGTCTATGGCATTTATCATCCATTTAGTAAAATATATCGAAGAATCATCAATTAACAAGAACTATAACTTCTCTAAACTGATACACATTTATTTACATCATAATACTACACTACGTCTCCTACACGTTACCTCAAAATACGTGGAGTCGTAAATTAAGTATTCCGTAACTCAGGGACAGAAGAATGTACTACGCGACATACCTTATAATTGAAATTCAATATATATTTATTCATGACAATGTCAATAAGTAAAAGGATACACCTGTTATTTATTAACTAATATTTTATTTATACGTATTCTTCAATTTAATTTGTTATTATCTTGAAGGCGCTTTTATCTTGCCCGCGTCCTATTGATAATATATTGATCTGCAATAACATACTTAAAGTTAAAGAGAAAAAGAGGACTCCCGGTACTACAATAGCTGATGTGCTGTGCATGTCATTAATTGTTGATTGATACCCCCGATGTATACACTCATGCGTACGACGTGAGAATCCGGAGTTTTTAACATCCTTGTCAAGGTTTTTCAATATTTTACTATATCCCGTTTTCTACTAATAAATCGCAATGGATCTTCATACAATGAGTGAGGCAATTCGAAATACAAAATGATTGTTTTTCTTCGAATTTTGTTAAGGAATAACTTCTACTTTATATGATTATGTTATGTTACGCAAACCCCCACACGCTAATTGTTATACGGATGGTGGGATACATCAACTACTTACAGACATTCTTAAAACCATTACCGTTCTTTACAATTAATTGTAAAACAATGATTAATAACTTTAATTGATAAACATGTGGATCTCTTAGTGGGTGTCATATGCAGGTTATCAAAAAAAGAAAAATTATTGGGCTGAAACCCCTTTACTTTAACACCGGGGAATATGATCATGTTTACACATTTGGATTCATTAGAAGCTCTTGTTCAATGAACTTTGTGTAGCGATTATAATTGATAATTCTTGATTTACAAATGAAATATAAAAAAAGGTAACGATATCCGCAATATTGTTATATATATAATGTGAGTTAACACGTCCGTAGTTTTTGTGTGGGCAAACCCTGTATTACAATGTATCTTCATATATCGTGTTCAAAACTAGATACCTGTCAGAATTATTTACGACCTTCTCAAGAGCTCTCGTATATTAAAATATACTTCTTATTCCGTCAGCGAATGTCAACTTTAACATCAAACTTTGTTGACATTTAAACTTAAAATAAGTACTCTTTCCCGACGAACACTTTGAGTTATCATATTTGCTCTCTTGATTTTGTATTGATAACGGAAAGAACGTTCGAGGAGAACTTGATATTTGCATTTTGGGTTGTTTGTTATTTTTTCGTACGTTATGAAGAAGCTGTGATCATAAATGTTAGCATTTAGAATTTGACTTTACAGTGCTGTAATAATAATAAAATAGGAATAAAGAAACTGCAAGGTTGCCTGAAGCGGTCTTTAAGACGTTTGTATTAAGCAACGTTAATATTCACCGACATCATTTTTTAAACAAATTTAAAAAAACCGTCCGAGGAATATCTTCGGTGACAATTATTTTATTATCAGTATTTCAAGGCGTTCGTAAATTGTTTTGGACAGAGTCTATGATATTTATTTCGCGATGCTCTTATTATTATCCATACGTTATAAATCCCACAATAGTAGAACAAATGTTGATAAAAAACTATCTCTCGACGAGGAACGGAAATAATATTGAAGATATAAAATGTCTTTTTATATTTTTAGACTCTCGAAATTTCCGGGTTTTTTTTATACAAACTGTCTACTACAGTGCAACTTACCATAAACGCCTTTTATTTCAATTGGGTATACACCCCCTCCCGTTGGTCAATGAAATATGAAAATTAAACCAATTTAGTGTTTTATCCAAATACTGGACTCAAGTTCAACTAAATAATTTATTCTCCGTATATGAGTTTAAATGTTGTTATACATTTCTATAAAACCTCTTTTGTAAATGGTTTTTGCTTAAGTATGCACCATTCACACCTGTATAAGGCGGCCCAGCCAACTAGAAGGTAGCTTTTAAGGGACCTTTGAAGAGTACAAATCTTCAATTTATAAAGACCTATAAGGGATGTCAATAAGCACTATTTCATAGTGTTTGGGAACATGTCTGCTTGACTCAAATACAATACAGAGACGGTCAGTCTGGATAACATGTTCGGCAGTGCGTGAAAGGTATGCAGATGATCTCATGAGAAAAGCCACAAATGACAATATTTTGAGTTTTGACTGACATAATTATATACAGACCAAAAAGGATAATGTGTTGCCTTATAGTCAAGTTGTAGACCCTGCCTTTAATATCTTCTCGAGAAGTTGATGTTCGATTTATTCTTGAATGGATTGAATTTCAAAACAACTACAAAACGAGAACACTTATTTTGCTTTCGGGTGACACCAAGCTGTTACGATTCAGTTAGTGTCTTGTATATCCAATATTGCATGGTGTACAGGAGCTTTTTCTCTACCCCCAAAAAGTGATTAATGTTCATGCATACTATCGAAGTGTGTTTGATATACAAATAAAGCAATCTACTACGAGCTCTGGAAAACTGATACACAATTTACATTATACTACCCCTATCTTCTATTCACCTACACGTAATCGTGATTCAAGGTGTTTTTTTACACCAAGGACACCTAACAAGAATATAATGCACGAACTATTGCAATTGAAATTCAATGTATATATATTTAATTAAGATAAGTATTTCAGTTTCAGTAACAATTTCAGTACAATGTCAATAAATAAATTTCAAAACTTGTAATTGATCAATTCATATATATATCTGTATGTATTCTTAAATAAAAAGTGTCTTTAAATCTGCTACCTTGTCAGGATATCACAGCTCCATATTAGTTGTCACTCACGAGAAAGAGAGCAATTTAGGTACAACATTACTTACTGAGGAGTCGATGTCAGGAAATGTTGATAGATGCCCCCGGTGTAAACAGTTATTCATAGGTTAGTTCAATATGTGAAAACCCGGAACGCCGTAGGGTTTGTATCTTCATTTTAAATGTTATAATAAATATCTGTCGCTCACTAAATCCGAAAATGTGGGACGCCTGTAAACACTTTCCGTAGACTCGACATAAAGTAGTAACTCGACTGCAATTTCTTTCAGAAATGTTCTGTTCTTGTTATTTAATACAGTTCCTGGTGAATATATTGAAACAGATCATTACAATATGTCGGAGAATTGTAAAAAATTAGAAAAAAGTCGAATGCCTCCAGAAAATAGGATATGAACAATTTCGTTATGAATAATTTTCAATCGTCAATATCAGTAAGGCGTTCAGTTCCTTTATCATGTGATTATATAATTCAATTATTATACAAAGCTCACACGCAGGCGTATTGTTATATTAAGGAAAAGATATCTACAATTATATATCTACTTTAACGTATCGCCGCTTGCCAAAAGTCATATATCATGCTAATAATACTACTCTACTAAGTGCTGGTAGCGCACGCTTCCCCATGCTTGACTAGGCGGACTATATCATACGCAGACGAAAATGTTAACATTTACCAAGTTTTTTCGCTGGCTAAATCAAATAGGGTCTGGACTACCATGCATGCGACCTGGGTTTGATTCATCCTGGTGCCGGCTCAGCTGGTTTTTCTTCGTCATATATAAGTTTTTGTCCCAAACCACGTGATCGGAGTTAGTGCTAATTTTGAAGAACGAAAATGTTATGGCTTTGCTGACAAACAGTGTGCCCAAGTAAACGTGATTATTCGGCGCTTTTGTTATCCAACGTCAATAGGATTTCCCCCGTTTTGTTATGGGGAATAGAATTATGTCAACTACTAGAATTTGTATAATAACCTATACAATAATACTATGAAGAATTGCGGATATGGTTTTCAAATTACATCTGATTATAATTCCATTACCTAAAATGTAGAGTGTTATAAATACAATGCATTGATTCTTCCTAAATGAGTAAATATGACTGCATTTACGTTACATATAGGGAAACAAAAACGTATGTCCAGAGAAACCGGTATTAGAGCTTGTTCGAGTCTAGGGGCCGTATTATCGTACTAAACACGGTTTCAGCTTAAAACCGTGTCTAACTAAACGCGTGTCTAACTTAAGCGCGAGTTTATCTTTTAAACAAAGTGTTCGATAAACCACGATTTTAAACCCCTCGAATCACGTCCCCAGAGTGGTCGTGCGTTACTGTATACAGGTATTTATTTTTGTTGTGGCCCTAATGTATTACAATAGATATCGACCGAATACCTCAAAGGCACTTGTATTTTTAATACTACACGATCTGAACGTCAGCTTGCAGCAGACACGGTTGAGTGATTATTTAAGGCATACAATTGGTGTATGAGTTTTGTAAAACGCGCTTTAAACTACCCCAATACCCATGTTTAAAGTTAGACACTTTTTAGTGAGTAAGACGCGTATTTAAGTTAAACAAACTTTTGAGAATTACGTCAAGTTAAACGATGTGTCTAAAGTCAAAGTTAGACGCGTGTTTAGCTTGAAACTGTGTTTAACTACGTACGAGAATACGGGCCTAGAAGTCTATCTGAATTATTCACCAACTATTCATGAGCTCTCGTATATTCATAAATACCGTCTGAAAATGTCAACTTTAACATAAAACTTCGTTTCCATTTGCACTTTAAACCAAATACTCAAACGGACGAAAATCTCCATTAAACATTGTTATGGAGACGTTAGCGCACATCAATACTCGCGGTTTGAAATGTTGAGAATAAAGTGCGGCAATTATAATGAATGAATGAATACGTGATTTTTTAAGCGCATTTCCAAAAACACGATCAATGCGCTTTACAGGAATAACATATAAAATATAAACATATTTAAAAAAACCAATCAAAATACATTAACATACAGGCTGTCCCAAAATGATTAGTACCCATCGATGCTCAAAGTTCAATAAATGTATTCATCATCAAAATCAATGAGATTAGATCCGGGTTTTTTTAATCATATTTGCTATACTCTACCATTTTATTAGAATTTTAGATCATGAATATCGGACTTGTTTTATTGAAGTTACACTCCATTGTGTAAGACATGGTGATTTCACCTTTTTGGCACAGTGCAAAAAAATGTGTTTTTTAACAGCTTGTTTAAAAGAAACTAATACATTCTCTCAATCGCTTGTCTGCTAATAGCTTTGGTTCCTTTCTATTTTACTGCTGTTGTATGATATTGTTGTTCAAACCATTAATACTTCTTCATTTTGATTCAATTTGAAGAGTAAAAATGGATCGTCACGCATGAGCGACCCCAAGCTTTGTTTCTATAATGAGCTAGTTCTGAGGCTAAACTTGAGGGACATTTAAACAGGTAATTAGCAGTGGCTTAGACTTCTTTTTCAAATTGGGGATGCAATTTCCTACAAACTTGCTAAAAATGATATAGCCCCTAAGTGTTTAACCTCACGAAATCCATTATCCAACGTGAAATCTAAGCCACTGGTGATTCATCAAATACCACTTCATTTAGAAGTCGCGAAACACTTGTGAAATAAAACAATGCACGGGGTCACTCAAGTGTGACAAACTTCTTTTACCCGTTAAATTGAATTAAGGAGAATAATTATTAATGATTTGAACACCCATAATTAATAACAGTTACAACAGAAAGACACACAAGATTGTAATGAGTAGACAAGAGGTTATGAGAATACACAAGTTTCTTTCAAACAAGCTGTAATTAATAGCACACATATTTTTTAGCACTTTGTCAAAAAGGTAAAATCACCATGTTTTACATATTGGAGTGTATCTTGAGTTTGATAAATCCGATATTCATGATCTAAAATTATAATAAAATAGTACAGTATGACAAAGATGATGTAAAAAAGCGGACCTAATCCCATTGATTTTGATGATGACAAAAATAATTGAACTTTGGGCATCGATGGGTACTAATCATTTTGGGACGGCCTGTAGGTTAAAAATAGTTAAATACACAATGTAATAATATACAGATACAATGTAAGCATTAAAGAGCGGATATACTCCCCCCGTGGCCTAGCGGTAGATCGTATGCCTCTGAACCCAGAGGTCCGGGCTTCGAGCCCCCGGGGAGTGGAGGCAATTTTTCCCCTCGCTATTTGGCCGCGAGAACAAATTTCTTTGGAAAAGGTGCCTCGGGGGTTAGGGTTATGGAGCGATTTTTTCACTATTTTTCTGTTTTCATTTTTTTCTTCTTATTTTCATTAACCCTAACACTCTTGAGTACTATAAAATACTACGATGCGGCGTGCTTGTGTCACCCGGCTCGGCAGTTTTTCGATGAAATGATGGCCCCAGGGTATATACAGGCCTAGTGGTAGATCGTCTGCCTCTCAACCCAGAGATCCGAGGTTCGAGCCCCGGGGGAGTGGGGGCACTTTTTCCCCTCGCTATTTGGCCGCGAAAAAAAATCTTTTGAAAAGGTGCCTCGGGGGTTAGGGTTAATGAAGTTTTTACCCTAGATATCAAAAGAAGACCTCCGATTCTCTTTAATCCACGGTTCACACAAATATATCCGTAGAACCTACAACACAGTAACTAATAATCAATGGATACTCAGACGGTCACAGCTGTTAAGATTCTATTTTGATCAAATTATATTATCGTGCATGTATTAATATTGAAAACAAACATAAAACAATATATAACAAGTACCGCAGTACAAGAAAATTAATGAAAGCGAGCCGGTACTCGTAGTCGTAGGCAACCTGTGTTTCCCGTGAAATCAGGATATAAAATGTATATTGTTTAGCTTACGGACTTGTAGTTGTCTTGCGTCTTGTCCTTGTCTTGCGTCGATGTATTGATTATGTGGTCATTGTTGTTTCTCGTTGTTCTCAGTGTCGTAGAAAATACTTCGTCGTCGTTGATGTCAAAACCCTAAAATATAACTTCCAAAATGGCTGTATAAATTACAAGACAGGAACATTAAAAAATACCAGTTCGCTTTTTACTAAATTCGTTATGCATTGGCATAACATAATCCACTGATGAATAGTCTGTATATCAACATTATTTACTGTCCATTGTAATGCAAATATAAACATTTCTTTGATGTATCCGAATGACCTTTTATTATAAACGCATTGATACACTTGAATATTTCTCAACTACTCACAAGAGCTTAACCTGATAATGAACAATTCCACAATCAGATTGAATATAATGCTACCAAGTTGATGAACTCCAAAATGAATCGGTTTTTGGATATGCTGCTAAAATCATATTGGGTTTCTAAAACATGATCAACACAACATTTAATTAACCAATACAAGAGTGTTTCATCTCTTGCTTTAAATAACATCACTCTGCCGAAAATTAATAAGGAATAATTTTCCAGAAATAAAATTTGGTGTATATAATATGATACTGAAATTGACTTAAACTTCACCAACTATTATCTAATACCGTTAAAAATCGTCTGTAAGCCCATACTGAGTAATAGTTAATAAGCTGAAAATAGATAAAAAGATATGAGCGCCCTCTTTTGATCTAGAGAAATTAGCACGAATGAGTTTAGTGTATTCTATATTCAATACTATAAAGTTGTATTACTATCTAAATAATTTCAGGGACAGACGAATTGCTCAATTGGTAAAGCGTCAACTTCAGTATCACGAGGTTGGTGGTTCGATTCTCAAGTACACCCTTTGCAATTTCTTTTGAAATCCTAGTGATATAGAAATTAACGCAAACTTGAATGTAAAATTATTACTCAATTATACTAGCTTTATTTTCATTTTTCAAAAAACAAGCGCATAATTAATTTGATTGTAAAAAGTAATGATCTTAATAATCCAACCTTTTGATAAGCTAAAACACATTTATACAGCGTGTCCCAAAAAACTGGGTCCAAAATCTGCAGAGCTTGTAACTTAAAAAGTTGAAAACGTAGCTGCTTCATATTTAAAGATATTATGGTACATATACCTGACCTTAGTTGGTTAAAATGTGAGACCAATCAAATAGCAACTTTCTGAAATACAAAGCTTTCAACAGAGCGTGGTTAGAACCCTTTTTTCCAATTCAGCAATAATCCACATTATGCCTTGCATTTGCGTTGTGTGCAATTTTCCCTTGCATGGTGTTTATTCTCCGAAATATCTTATGTTTGGTAGAATAGGGTTAAAAAATAGGTATTTTGGATCAATATTCAGCATTATAAATACCCATCCCACCTTGTCGTTGAATATATACAAAAACAGAGCAACTGTTACCCTGATACCATGCCTGGGAATAGCACCAACCCACCTGCCCATAGCGGGTAAATTTTGTGTCGGGAAAAGGTACCCCGGCAACCGACTGGCGGGTAAACAATTTCAAACTCACGGTGCAAGTGTGAGAGTTACACTGGTTGGTGGAATTTCTGTCGGGCAGGTATTTTTGTGAGTTACCTGCCCGATTCCGACTGGCTGGTTGAAAAAAATCTGAAGTTCCAGCCCTGCCTCTAATCCCTTTGATGAGATGACTGACTTAACGGCTGGTTTCCAATTTCGGGAAAATGGTTCTTGAACTGCTTCAAAGATGGCAGTGTCTCAGAAGGTTATTTATTGATTTTTCTAACAAAAATCATAGGTATTTACACTTTTTATCCCCCCTTATGACGAAGATTTCCCTGAGTAAGTCATTGTTATGAAGTAAAAGGCAAAACTTTGATGACGTCAGTACGATGCGCAAATGCAACTCATGGACGGTTCATGGGCAAAATCGGAAAAAACGGGTTCTGACCACGCTGTATGCAAAGCTTGGTATTTCTAAGACCTTTGATCCGATTGGTCTTACAATTCCACCAAATAATGTCAGATATATTTACTTTTATATTCCCAAACATAAAGCATCTATGTTTCCTATATTTTAAGTTATAAGCTCTGACAGTTTTGGACCCAGTTTTTTGGGACACGCTGTACTACAAATTAACTACATCAAAATGTATTCATTGGCTTATTTTAAATGTTTCACACAGTAATCTTAAACGTTTCCTTCATCATGATTTAAGGGCGAATTATGATGATGCATATTAGGTTAAGTTAAGCAACAAAATGAAAGTAACTATGCAAACCACTATGATCCTGGTCTCACAGGATTATAATTGAATGGCTATTAAATCAATTTATTTCCAATAAGATAGAGGGCCGTCCATTTATACCGACCCATCAATCATACATGTAGTTATAAAACAGTATCTGACATAGCAGTCCCGTTTAGCTCAATTGGTAAAGCCGACAGTTTGGGCTAGGGCTAGGGCAATCACTACCGCGGTGTAGTAGTTAGGATCTGGGCTCTGGTGCTAGAGGTCCGTGGTTGAAATCCCGGGGTCGGGTGACCTCTCTGGTGAATATTGGGGGTCGGAAAAGAAATCTGTTGCCGCGTGGTGTACTAGAGTTAGGGTTATTATCTTATACAGTATATAGCAAACACGTGCATGACTCACAACGGTTTAAATAGTTTTGGGGTTTCCAGTTGATATTTCTGGAGATTGTTTCTAGCCCGTCATAACTAACAGTATTGACAAAGGACACACAGGGAAACGTACACATTTTTACAACATACTGTATCAGATAAATAACCTACATTTAATGTAGGGAAATGATTTCAATTTCTTGATAAAAAGTGAATCTTATGAGGTTTGTCAGAATTGTGGATTTTAAGACTGGTAACTTTTGAGAGAAATTTTATAATTTACCTCTCCGCACCTGATCTTGTAATATAATCCATTATATCAGTGAATTGACACGTTTGTATCAAATGCTATCGTCTATATAGATGGATATTGCTCTTATCATTGACAGGTACAAGAGGCACGATTGTTTTTACTATAAATTAACACCTGAGTACCAAGAATCGTCAAAGTTACCGTAGCAGCAGTCTTTGTTTATTCTTAACATACATTACAAACACTTGATATTAAATTGCGAAAAGGAATGTTGACACAGGGCGATCCAATTTATAAGACGCTCCGTGTTTTCATTAGGGGCAATGTTTCGGCATACTACGATCAGAATGATGTTATGGCTGCAAGGATTCAGTGTTGCAGATGTGTGAAAATATCGAATAAAGAACAACACATGACTTTTTAACACAGTTGGTATTAAGGGGGCGGTCTAGGTTGATTTGCACCATCTTTGGAAACACATTTTCTCAATGTTGCCGTGGACCTACGGCTCAGTGTTATATATCAAATTAAAGCTTATGTCAAGACGTTTCAAAAAATGTGTGTGTTTTATTGATCTGGTTGCCATGGTTACCATGCAAGGTCTCTGATTGGCTAAACACGGGAGCAAACGTAACTCAAAAACGAAAGGTCATAACCATGGGATTTGCACCAGATTTGAATTACGATAACAAATTACCTGATTGGTAGGTTCACGGTTGCCATGGCAACCGTATAAAAAATGCGGATCCATGGTTTCATTGTCAGACTATCCAATTGTTCAACTCGTAATGAAATATGAAAAATGAAATAATTAAATATATGGAATGATTTTGACATCACAACCAAGCGTCCTAATACGTTTTGTTGCTAGTGTATTTTGGTCACACTTGGCTACTTTTTAACAGGACTTGGATTTTCGTTTTAAAAAAACCCTGCTTCACAGGTTGCGTTAAAATGCTCATATGCAAATGGTCTGTTTGTAATGGATAATACGGATGAACTAATGTTTTCTGCTCACATGAACTAACTATTAACATTTAGTAGGTACATTATAGTTGATTTGATTGATCAATCAATTTCACACTGAATGACGATTCTCATACAAGATTTCTCAGAGGTCGAAGATGAATTTGACATGCCTTGGTAGCTTTGTAACAAAGCTCCAAAGTAGATACAATACAATAAAGATCTTCTGACATATTAAAGATTGCTAACGATGATTATTACTATTTTACATCAATTTTGTATATTGTTCATGGCTCCAGAAAATCATGTTTCACATGGGACATCTTTTCGCAAGAACTGTATACAGATCGTGCAGATATGGTAGGTATCGAAAGCATTATATAGCGGTGCGCCTTTAGTTAAGTATTAAACGTGCTCTTTTCTAAATAATATTCCGCAGGAGTCGTTGATCTCTTATGTGGATAGTGATCAGTAGAATGCCTCAAGATGCAATTAAGCCAATATCCATGTTAGTTTTGACATCGGACACTGACCTTGGATACATACGTGTTAGATGAAAAATGTTGACGTAAAGTCTTCCTCCGATTCACGGCATTATGGTTTTACCTGTAAACTGACATGAAGGTCATTGATGTGTACACAGGCAGTCGATAAGCGTTAAATTATTAAGAGATTTATCTGCTGGCGATTCGGGAAATCGTGTGATAGTCAATGCCTCATGGGGATCCACCACTCTACGTGTCGGTAAGTCTATGTAATTGTTTGCAACCTATCAACTGATCTGTACAATGATTTTACTATTTGAAGCACTCCAGGATTTTTTGAATTTAGATTTGACAGGATTTGCATTGTTGTTCCTTTATTGAAGCAAAACTGTTTCCTTAAGGGAACACGAAACGATATGTATCTTTATCTTAACTCGATAAACAAAGAAGCTGCGTAGGTTTGATTAAAATAGATGATAATGTCCAGAGAATGCGTAATATGGTTCAAACCTCATGATTTCATTACAATACCGATATTTCGGCCATAGGCCTTTACCAAGGTAGAAAAAACGATGCGACTTGGCGAAGCTAAATAAACAGAACGCGGGGCAATTTAGGGCTAGGCAAATAATAAATGAGCTAGTGTGTCCTTATTGTTCATGTCCCGACGGTGAATTTGTTTACCGTAATCAACATTTAGATTGACACTGTGTTTTGCACTTGTACTTACATTACATTTCCTTTGTTGAACAAATATCAAACAAGGTTTATACGCAAAATGCTACGACACCGGGATTCGAACCAGTAACCTTTCTTTCATGGGCCCTGTTCGATAGCCATTAGTCCACGAGGAGATGGCTGACAGCAATTGGAATTGTAATCGATATGATTTTTAAGGAATAAAGCTAATCTGTTTTTACAAGATTATAATACAATAAAATGTGCGAAAGACGAATATGTATAACGTACAGCGAGCTTTCTGTGAACTACGCCCGAGCTACGATGTTATTATTACACATTTTAACTAGCCTATCCAAATGTTGGTTACGGTTAATTATTTCGCGTCCCGGCGGTAGGAGGCCAAATTTGGTGTATCATCGAAGATATTGTTAGTCGATTGGTGTTCTTGCAGTATCTTCCAGTTGCGGGTAGTGATGTCAGCAACAGGTATTGTACGCGGATGGTATGCGAGTACAATCACTGGTCTGTTGGATTGGTTTGCTGGTTGTTTAGGCTCTAGACTATCCTCCCTATTAATATTCTGGCATCGTCGGATGGCGGTTGAGATGGCATGATGTGGATAATCCCTGTTTGAGAAGAAAGTGGCCATTTGGGCTGCGTGTTCATTTAAATCTGCACCACTACTGCAAAGGCGTCTGAGACGAAGCATTTGAGAGAATGGAATAGCATTATTACATGTATTCGGATGAGAGGAAGAGTAGGCCAGGTAGGAATTAGAGTCCGTAAGTTTGTAATGCACAAATGTAGATCCATAGTGAAGAAAGGTGGGTTATCGTCACATAGATTCACCCTTGAAGAATACGAAGTGCATGGGGTGAGTCTTGAACAAATGTGAGTAGAGATTCCACTATCGGCCTCAATATCTCGTCCGGGGATTGAGCAATGCGCACAGTACGGCAATTGCAAGCAGATACGATGGGTCTACCCGGGTTCCCGGTCTTATATATCTTAGGTTGTAAATAGAACTTACTAGTTCTGAGCGTCGGGTTGATCAAATGTCCGGCTACTTCGGGAAGTTCACCACAGTCAACCATTCCGCTGGTAGTGTCCTTATAGGAAGTTCCTAGTAGTGCTCTTCAGTGATGTCGCGTTCCACATGTTCATAGGTCGATTCATCAGATTCCGAAATGTACATGTCCTTGCGCCTAACGACTATGGCACCACCTTTGTCAGCCGGCTTGATTACTCTATCAGGGATGTTGCGTAGAGATTAACTCCACGGACGTGTTTTATCTTTGGAATAAAATTACCCAGGGGATAAAAATGAGTAAAAACACCTATAGCAGTGTAGCATTATTTTGAAGTGATGAGGAATTATGTAACGTTATTGAGCGGCAATAGTAAAAACAAAACGTGTAAGATAATACGTCTAAGGTAACACGTAAGGTTATGAGTGGCCATAGTAAAACAAATAGGGGAATATGGGGCAACTGGACCGTGGGGCAAGTGGTCCGAAATGAAGGATTTTGTAATTGTATGGGCATACTGCTTTCTTTTGAACAATACGACTTTTGTTGATACTTGACATATATCTTTACCTTCTACAATCCAAAACATTTGGAACTTTAGGGTATTTACACATGTGATTTTTTTCCATATCTTTGAAGCTAACTCCTTGAGTGACTGATTAAAAATTCACAGATAGTATGGGCGATATATGAAGATGGGTTTAGATCATGTTTAATGTACTTTATATGATTGACAGATATGCAACAGTAAATATATACATGCAGTACAGTCGTCTTAAGATACTAGGTGCATATTGCATTTGATGGGTGCTATATTGTAGTGTGCTTAAGGACTTTCCGAAATATGATTAAAACCATAGGTTGTAGTTGAAATGACCGTAAAATGGCGCATATTGCTAATTTGGGACATTTGTGGTTTGGATTTCCGATCAATATTATCATTTAAAGAATGCTTCAACTTAAATCATTATCACGGGTATTCATTTGGTAGAGTTATTAGTTCATGAATTTGCAAATAACAAAGTACACCATTTCTTACTTATCTAAAGACACTCGTCTACTTGTACGACCCGAACGCCGTAATATTTGCGAATTCAAAGATACTCACTGGCTTCAGAAATCTGTGTAATGGCTAAAAACAAAAAATGCAGTTTTGCCTTTTTTTCTGAAATGTATTGGAGTTATTGATTATTATGACAAATGGTGGTATGTTTTAAAACATTTTGGCGTAAAATGTATTACGTCACAGGCGTGTTTTAATAACGTTTCATCTCGACAAAGTGCTACGTCATTTGTTGGGGTAAGTGGTCCGAAGGGGTGTGGGGCAACTGGACCGCCTGCAAAAACTTAATCAAAATTGTAAAATTCATTTTGAAAATGAGTTGTTAGTGTCAATAAAACATGACTCGGTATTGAAATGTGAATAGAATATGAAATAATTCACATTCTCAAGTTCTTAGACATTTTGGGGCATTTCGGGTCTAATACCACTATTTCTGATATTGAAGGATTACAATATGACATGAAATTGCTTTAGAATGGTTTAAAACCTCGGTATTATGAATTACATCTTTATTATATTTTGAATGGTGTCTGCAAAGGTATTTGCTATGACGAAATATCATGATTTATGTATTTTATCCACTGCGTTTTGTGTATATCAACCGTCGGGTCACCATTGTCATATTGACTAACTTCCCCTGTAACATGAAAAGCTGGCTAAATATCAAGATGGTTTATTATAAGTACTAAATGATGATTATATGAAGTAAATAAAATCATTAAAGAAAGGGGTATATATAGACAAATGTATGGGGCGTATGAATATCACAACCATGTAACCATTTAACTAGGTTCATACCGTTTTATCTAATAAACATGATAAACGTGCAGTCGAAAATTGCGCTTGCTTTGTACACCATTAGTATTACTGCTTTTTACACGTTAACCACGAAAACTGTATAAAACATGGGTTTCATGAGACCTGTATCATTTTTACACGTTAAATAATATGGAAAAGAGTTTGTAAAGAAAATACTGCTTAGTTACCGTGTTGTCAATCAATGATTTCTGTGTATTCTAACCGTTGGAACATATAGGACCAGTTGCCCCAACGATGGGGTAACTGGACCGTGCCAAGTAAAGTTTTTAGTTAGTGGTAATTGGCCTTTTGTTTGGATATTTTTTAACATTGATTATATGTAATATGTAAACAGTTACATGGGTGATATTTTCATAGCAATTCCATAAATATTTACACGAGCTTTAAGCTTTTATATCATGAAATATGCTTAACCGGTCCAGTTGCCCCATCCTCCCCTACGTGTAAGGTTAGTCGTCTCACATAACATCTTACACGTCGAAGATGAGCAAATACAGTTTACAAATAGTGTTTATTCCGTAAATAGCATCATAAGCATGTAAGATATCCAATACGGGTTTGTCCTTGTTTTTCCATCCTCCACTCCCCCGGGTTTCTTTGATTAATACTTGTTTGCAAATAGAAAGTGTTACAATTGTTAACAGACTAAGGCCGTGGGTTTTAAGAAAATAATATTGGCAAGGGCAAGTAAAATATATTATAAATTGGCGTATAAAACCTATTGAATACTGATTATAAAAAATTGGTCGTCATTAGGTGATTGCGTGCCCCGGATCCGGGAGACAGTGTTGAAGTTTAGTGTACCTTCATAAATAATCACTTTTCTAAAACTCTGTCGGATTACGTCTGAGACGGTCTGGTCGTTCAACTCCTGACAGTACTGCGGCATCAAATAAAAATGCTCCCTGATGTAATACGTATATAGAAATAAGTAAGGCATAGGAGAGAGTTGACACATACTGAACACTGTCTCATCCATTATCCGAATAAATGCAAGGCGAAAGAATTATTGCAACTTACCATAAAATGTCAAACCGGTCGGTCAATTATGTTTGCTTATAAGGCACATTTGTTATCTGAAATAAATGCACTATTGCTTCAATATTTCGCGCTGACCTATTGCATTTTGAAACGTATTATGATACTAAAATCATTAACAATATCTAAAAAATGTACGATAAGCAATCAGAATAAAGTATTTCTTTAATATCGCTTACCATGGTTACTTGCAGTAAATGAATGCTTCCTAATGTTTACTATATATTCAAATTACTTGAAATGGCACGTGTCAGTACCCTAAAATGAACCGCACTCCTTTAATGCATCCAAGACAATTCAATTTAAACCAATGATGCCGTGCTACATCAATCAATCGGTCCAATTATACTGTAGCAATACATTTTTCACACATTAGTAACGTCTTCGTTACTGATATTTACCTTTCAATATGCATAGAGCATGGCATCTTCTTTTCACGGATAGAAAATACTGTTGGCGTTCAGCCGGGGATAACACAATAATAATTCTACCCATATACTCATAATCATGGTTTCAGTAATATAATACATCACTACTCCCAATATGTGAAGCCAGAGGTGATAAGACAAAATGATCAACTACTTTAGTGGATAAACATTCAGTGTGAATTATACATGCATTAAGCCATATACCCAACAACCAATTTCATTCAGATATCGATGTCTGGTTTCATTAATACTCTTATCTCTTCATTACCAGCTAAATAGAATGGCAGATTGCTTTGAATTATTAGAGTAAAAGTGTTGGTGTTAAAGAAGAAGCAGACACATAAAAATAAATGGTTACAACACAAACTATTGTTAACACGAGGGGAAGTTGGTACTCCTATTTTGGAAATTATAGTCAGGTATTCGTCTCAAGTGTGAATTACACGTACGAATTACCACAATCGGCAAGGATATATTTTCCAATAAGCTGACAAAAGTAGCAGACATATTCATGAAGGCAGATGTGTTCGTAATTTACCTGTTTGTACTTGATACATATGTCGAAGGAACATATTATAAGTGTTGGAAACATTGAACAGTGAACCATATCTATATTGTAATCGGCTTCATATCGGCGGCCGTGGTAGCGTAGTGTATGCACTCAAGTTAATCGACACAATGGCAGTGCAAGAATTGTTATGAAAAGAATGGGTTGCGGGTTATAATGTGTAAGCAATTCAAACGCTGCTGAACAATGCCTGCTTCTGTTATTGATGTCTTTGTTATAAATGTTATTGGATGTGCTGGACTATGTTGTCTAAAGTATGTCTGGTGTCATAGTATTGACACAATGTACTGTGTTAAATTGAAGCCATGAGCTTTCCCAATGGCATTTGGCAACGTTGCAATTAGAGTCCATCCTTATTCTATATAATCGGGAATTTCCTAGTTATGAACATTGTTTGCGCTTTGTTGGTTGGTTGGTTGGTTGGTTCGGTCCTGTCATGACTGACAGCTCGTGACCTTACAGATACTACGCCACAAATAACGATTTTCAGCAAAGGAGTAACAATCACGGAGAGGGTGTCCAGTAATCAATTTTATTTGGTCAATCCACCGGGAACGAGGTCTGCCTCTCTTGCGCTTCCCTTCAATCATGCCTTGCATGATTATCTTCTCTAGGTTGTTACCCTTGCGACGTGAGATATGGCCGAAGTAGCTCAGCATTTGGGTGTTAATAGCATGAAGAAGTCGTTTAGACACCCCTATTTCTTCAATAATACTGGCATTGGTCCTTCTCATTGTCCATACGATACGAAGCATACGCCTCCAACACCACATCTCGAAAGCAGCTATTCTGTTTTTGTCAGCTTTGGTTAGGGTCCACGTCTCACATGCATACATGGCTTTGTAACATCGTTAATCAAATGTATTAGTGGGGAAATATTCAAACACCGTTTAGAGATTAATTTCTTGCCCTAATTCCGTCGGTATAAATATTTGAAATCAAGACTAAAATGTTTATTCAATATCAAATATGCTTGTACTAAAAATAAGACTTTCTTACAATTGTTGAAAAAAGGAAAACGTACTTTAATCATTAGTTATATATTCTGCAAACTTGTGAACATAGAAGATAAATATGTAATTGATTTGAACAGTCACCTATACTATGCAACTGTATGTTTCACACTGAAACTTTAAATGTATGTTGCCAGTAGCAGACTCCCACAGGAACAGATGGAACACACGACCTTGTTATTATACCGTATTCCTCACGCTAAAAAAACACCTGTCTTCGTCTTCAATCAATCCGGATTCTATCTACATTTCAATCATTGACAACATTAAGTAGTCTCATCTTGCAAAATATATTCCTACCTCCGGTGAAATTTACAACAAATTTCACACCTTTGGAGCAAAATAAATTGAGTATAAAAATAAAAGACATAACTTGTATACAAAACACTTCTAGAACATGTGTAATACTTAACCCAACTAAAAGAGGACTTTAAACTACCACAACAGTGACAGCAGGTATGCAGGAGAAAAAAAATGAAACTGATATATACATTGTTTATTTATCTCTATACTTTCTATTTTGTACCATTTAACATTGCATTATAAATGTTATTAGATATTTCCGTTCATAATAATAATACGCATGGAATATAATCAAAGAGAAGTATCAAGCTTCTATCGTAATTATGATACATTCACTCCGTGCCTCGATACCTTCATGACTTGTGTGGTATATTATCGAATCATACTTCTAAAAGTCATAGCATGCTATTATGAATCCTCAACACTGACATATATTTTAATTTGTATGAACAGATTCAATAACCTGTCTTATGACAAAAACAGAACAAAGGAGTCATATGATACCCAATAAGTGAATGTTAGCAGATAAGTGTACACCACATGTTAAATGTCCTACTTATGTTGATTATAATAACCTAATTACCTGCACTGTTAATAAACTCCTTAAAAAGATTGGAAATTTATCAAATGTGATTAGAATGCGGTATCAAAAAAGCAAATACTCGAATCTAATCAAATAAATACGGATAATGTAATCACATATTTGATGAGGTGATTCTAATCAATTATCAAAATAAATACACCACACATCGGATAATCACTGAATAGATGACAAAGTATTCAAATATTAAGGGAATTCAGCGAGACCTGAATTCAAACACCAACATAATACAACAGCGCCAACAGCGGGAACGCTCATTTTAGAAGAGAGCAATCTAACCAACATGGCCACGGCATCAGATTGCCGATTTTGAATCTATACAAAATGAGAATACATGTTAATAATAACTCACCGTTCTGCACCGCATCTTACTGGTCTTTCCTGCGTGTTTATTCGGCGTAATTCGCTAAAGTATGACCTACTCACCCGTTCCGATGGATTGTTAGTGGGTAAGTAACAGAGGTAAAGTTGACACATTATGACAATAACATATACTAATATTAAAAGATAATGTCTACATTATGACAGTTTAATAATGAGAATAAAGGTATTGTTTTTAGACCTCACCCGTTTTATTTTGTCATGACATAAATGCGCTCGGTATATAGAATTATATTTTGGGCAGAACACAATAAAAAATAATACTACCGGCCGCATGTATGTCTGACAATATAGCACGGGAACAGTCTAAAACAACACCTTTATTCTTGAAATAAATTCTTGGTTTGTCCAATGGATTACTGCGGATGATTGGAGTCAATAACAAAAGTTTCAGTTTCGATTGTAGCAGATCTAAAGAAATCGTATAGATGTGTGAGTTATACGTGTCAGCTCCCCAAATGTCAAACTCCCCTCACCTATTTCCCCAGGTAGTGTAGCCTTTCCGCGTGATTTTCGAGATACTAAATAAGTTCAACAAACGAATTATGCGATTCTATATGCGGGAGAATACGGTATTATTTGTTTCTGTTTTCAAGGCGAACGTCCCCGGAATTGTCTGCTTCTATTTCATGTCATCCAATACAAGAAACGTGGTATACGAACCGTAATGTTGACACATACGTTACATGTTTAATGTAATAACGAAGTATTTGTTTGTTCATATCATCCATTATATTATATGATATTATTGTTTTTAAAATCTATTATTGTATATCTTGCATTTTTAATGTATTTTTGTAATTTGTAATATTGTGCCAATTCAGCCGGCTGGCTGCGATGACAATAAACTATACCATGAATAATAATAATAATGATAATAATTATAAAACTCGATAATGTAATTTTCACACAGAGCAACGCAACCTTTCAGTAGGTGCCATAATATGGCGTAATGCGAGCATTGTGATTTTATGTATGGATTGATGAAGTATGTTGAATATACGTGAACATGTATCTTATACAAACAACAAGACATGGCTTTTGAACACATACTATACAATTTAGTCGATATGTTATACAAGTGTACAATGTGTTATCAACAACTAATTGCTTAAAACATAAAAGACCAGGTCGGACAAATGTTAATCTTAAGTAGTATTTTCATAAAGAGGTCAAATCAATGAAGTACCCCTGAAATCGTTAACAGATTTTGAAGTTGTCAATAAGCTTGTTCACTTGATGGATTAGCATTTGATTCGAACTTACATTCAGTCAAAATAAATATAAGATATAGCTTCAGGATTTAGTTATTTAATGTTAAGAAAATGTAAAGGGTGAAACAGCTAAACTAAGCTCTGTGTGCCGTGTTGTTTCGTTGTTTCAGTCCGACTCAATGCATTTAACGGAACAATGCGTGACATTTCGTTATCGACTTTACATTGAAAATGAACAAGAGAATTGACATAACGAAATCGATTGAGTAATGTCGATTGTCGTGTCATTTGTTTGCTGGATTCAAATTTGCTTCTAACATCTTAGGGACCGTTCATTGTTTATGGTGGAGGGCGGTTGGGTAAACTATAGGGGGGGTCATGTAACTTTCATATGTTGAAATAGGGGGGTTATGTAACTTTTTATTCTTAAACAGGGGGGGGGGGTTGTGTAAATATGTTTAAACTATAAAGATGGTGGTGATTGGAGTGATTTTAGAGGCTATTTTGGAGTGTAAATGCCATTTTTTTCCTGCGCTTCGCGCATATTTTCTTAAAACCTATCGACTGCAAAACACTTTTACTATGAGACGACTTCTGGACAGCAAATCGACGATATGGTTGAAAAAACATCATCAACGGTCGAGACATTAGAGCCACCCCGGGTGTATAATGTTACAAAATCCAATTTCATGATTTAAAAATGTGATTTATTGCATGCTTTTCACCTCATCTCAGCTTTGCACCAATGCTCACAAAAGTAGAACGTTTCACTGGATTATACGTTTCTGCTCAGAATGTTCGAACTTGTTTGGGTTATAAAGACTCACAAAACCACCCAAAATGTATAAATATGAAGAAAAAAATTCCAGCTCGCTACGCTCGCCAATTCTAATTTCTCACAAAAAAAAGAAGGGGCATCATCAAATTATTGGCTGTTCAGATAGGGCACAAACAAAATTTGCCCAACGCATCCATGAACAAAATTCCAAAGGTAAAGACAGCCCCTTATAAGTATGTGACAAGATGATTTTTTTCGGGGAGGGGGGTTGTGTAAAAATCTACTGGTTAGCAGGGGGGGTCATGTAATTTTCTGTTTCAGCTGTAGGGGGGGGGGGGGGGGGGGGGGGGGTGGGGTAGGTAATTTTAGCATACGAGTCTCGAATTTGTCCCAACGCCCCTCCACCATAAATAATGAACGGTCCCTTATATAAACTTTTACCATCGCCAAAATATAGATAAAATAAAATTGTCTGGAAATAATAATCGACGTCACCATTTTCCCGTTTCGTCTTGCGATAAATCTCTTGAAGCCCATGTTTGCCTTTTAGTGTGCGTGAAAATTAATAAAGTATTGACACCTATCATGTCTCATGTTAGAGAAGTCTTAATGTTACTAACCGATCGGAGACTTGGTCGATCTGCACTATGAGAAAGGTGACTACTGTTAAGACTACTAAATGTGTAGGAATCATCTGCTATCAGATAAGATATGTTTAAGATCAAATCAAATGCCTAATGATATGCACTTTTTCAGGTAAGTAGTTCATCCTTCAAAATTAGAAAACCCCATTAAGAGAACGGACAGGTAAAATAATTGTCAATACTTTATAAACATGTCAAACTAGATTTCCAATATAACATTGATACCGAGCGGATTGAAAATGCTGTGTAACTATAAAGTTTGCTGTGACTAAAATAATTGATAACTTCACCCAATGCCTTTATGCTACTTATAAAGAGCCAAATGTTCAATCACCAGAAAACCTCCGGTCAGAACAAGGATGACCTATATTGCAACGTTGCTAGATGCCAGGAGGAATGTTCAAAGTTTCAATTCAACAGGATATGCTTTGTTTTAGACGATACCAGAAATTCTTCAAAGGAATTTTTTAGTAGCGTTTGATTTGCTAATACATTTCAACCCGTGGTTATTTCTTTTCACAACATCCTTTTTACTTTCATTGCGTCGATTTACTTAATTACATAAACTACCCAATCAAGGCCATGTATATGAAACTGATAACAAAAACCAATCATATTCACCCTTACCTCCCCACCCCAACATTTTCAACATGTTTCGAGAAAAACCTAGAAATAAAGTTCCTTGTGATAATTTTGTTATGTTGCTGGAACTGTACCACCAAATTAATTCATTCCAGCTAGTAAAAGCAAGACCATCAAGCCTATATAGCGAGGCCTTTAAAACGAGGCCCCACATGCCTGGTGATGTAATACAACCGATTTTGCTTATTTCAGTTATCAAAATGGGTGATTTCGTTGAAGGAAAAGTCAATGCCGTCCTAAGTGATTTCATCTTATGCTCTTTATACAATCGTGTGTTTGATCTCTGGAATGACGAATTGCTGAAGGAATGCATACTCGATTCCTAATGGATCTGAGCTCATCGGTGGTATCACTGGGTATGCTTTAGATGAAAAAAGAGATTATGGACAGAGCAAAGCATATTGTATTAAGGGAAGTGTCAACCCTATTATTTTGATGATCAACTTTTGCTTCTAAGTTTGAGAATATTGAATAAAAGTACATAAAAGTATACATTTTTAAAAAGGAAATTTGATAAGGAATCCGATGGTGATATCAATGTGATACCAAATAAACTAAATTTTGAGAAATGAACCAAAAAGCAATTTTTTTACCCCACATTTTTCAGACAGCATAACTATAAAATAAAAAATGGTAATTTGTTCTAATATACGTTTTTGTAAACAAAACAATTTTGTCTAGGAGGCAATTTTTTCTTTTTCCAAAATAAAGCTTGGTTTTGGAAATATTGCTAAAAACATGGGAAAAGTGTCAAAGTCGTGTTTTTTTGCATACATTCCGCTAGAAATGGATGCATATCTCGAGTTTAAAATCCAAAATCGAAAAAATAAAAAATTGCCTCCTAGCGCTGAAAGTCCTCTACACAATGGTAGTAAAAGCTTACCGGATAGTTTGATATATTTTTAGTTATGTTGTCTGAAATTTCGTAAAATTACTTCAAATTTGAACTTCTAGAAAACATCGATTTAGTAAAAATATTGACATTTTCCACCATTTAAAGCTAAATGTTCACGGAATACACGGGCGTGTGACCTAAAAAGCGAGTATACTATTATGAACAATCATAATAAACTATCAGATTCAATTTGTATTGTCACAATGTGAAGAAATTGGAAGAAAACTGAAATTTAAATGATCGTAAGATTGGCCTTTGTTTACATTTTTAGACATTGTTTAGCGCTCTTTTGTTTTTCGCGTCTACGTCGCGGATATTAAGCGGCGCGTCTAGTATTACGCGCGGGGAGTTTCAGCGCGCGACGCAATGATCGAACAGCTGTCGCAGCATTTGAATAGCGCGGAACTCCGCTTAAATTCCCGCCAAATAACCATGCGCCTTTTCCTGACTCAAACTTACCAAAACAACAATTTAAAATCACCCAAAAGAACGGGAAATAATCGCTTACGATTAGTTACTTATGATGGTAATGATAGAATACATATAAAAGTATTAAATAATAGAGAAATATGAAATTCAATTTTTGAAACAAGTGCCGGGTTGACACTGCCCTTAAGTAATAGATCCATTACCAGTCAGCTGTAGAACGGAGCCCCGTTTCAATTGAGGGCGCTCTATTTAGTGACGCACTGCCGTCATTTTTTACACGGCTATTCATACAGTGACGGAAGTCCGTCGCCCGCCGGAATACGAACAAAAACCACTTTTCAATAGAGGGCGGGCTTGGGAACGGGACAGCGTTTCCAAGGGAACGGCCTCACGTCACAGCAATTTTCAAAATTCATAAAAAGCTGATTTTAAACAACGAAATAACTCTCTTATCACAGAGATAACCGTTATAAAGGCATCACTTCTGAATACTATTGGGCTTATATTTAATGTAAAAATTATCACATTTACCCTAAAAATTCTTAAAATTGGTGTAATCTCGTCTAGAAAATGGTGGTCTCATCGCAGCAAACCGGTCAATAAATACATAACTTTAGCTTGTGTCGTGTGATGTTGGGGTCAAAGGTTAAATTAAACCATCGAACTGGATATCACAAGGAGTTCTGGTACCTTATGCTGCCCTCAACTCGATGGATAGTTACTTTTTATGCTGATAATTGGAGGTAAAAGGCGAAAATTCAATAATTGCGCAAATTGACGGGTGTGCGTTACTTGTTACGTACACCCGTCGTTTTAGAGCGCCCTCAATTGAAACGGGGTCCCGTTCTACAGCTGACTGATTACAGCTGTTAAACATGAATTACGACGAGATTAGACGAGATACGAATGCTTATTAGGGAAACTCCATTGGGTACTTTACAATTGAAATAGGAAGATTCCATATGGTTCATATGGATTTTTCAGTCCGCGTTTTATTTTCAAGGTTTTATTGTCACGTGTATTAACAAGTATGGTGTTATCTATTAATTGATTCGATATCCATAACTGCTGGACTGAATGCTATCAAACGAATTTATAGGTTAAGGTGACTACATCCTGAAGGTAAATTGTGATGTCCACGAAATATTTAAACACGCACATTTATGGATATTACGAAAACGTCTACTTTATTATGAACGTGTTAGCGCCTTGTTTGTTAAATCTATGGTTTTGCTTTTCGTGCGTTTCGTTGATCTGTTCTCATTCGTGTCCGCTAATTGAAGTTACAAATCCCTCGCTGTTGGTGTAATTGATATTGAATTATCTACGCTTTAGACGAATACCTAACTATAATTTAAGTACAGGCTGTACCTACTCCCCTTTTGTTATCAAGGGTTTCTATTTTCAGTGACAGTTTCTTCTTACATTTAAGCTTCTACTGCTAACACATAACCATCTAGCCCATAATTACTAGCACTCTGTCATTTAATTTAGCAGGTACGACGATATAGAGCATCATAGAGTGTTGTTAATGAAACTAGACATCGAGGTCTCACCCGTATGGAATTTGTTTGTCGGGTAAGGCGATATGTTTTGAACTCACCACCCAAAAAGGGTGGCGGCGTTAGATTTTTGGTGACAAATCGTCCATCTCTCGCTATTAACTCAACAACTAAATGTGGTAGAGTTCAGGTGTCATTTAAAAGCCTATTTATCTAGCTATATTGTGTGAATAAATCAGGTATTTCAATAACTGTTTTGCTGAGATATGATTGATTATATTTCGAAAGTCAGAGGTAGAGGCGGCGGTGGGAGTGGCGATGGCGCTGTGTACAATCTCTATGGGGAATATAGAATATGTTTCCAATTAATTCTTCGTTTAAATTACAATAACTCCTCATCCCTATATGGTACACACATGGTTTTCAATAACTCCTCATCCCTGTATGGTACACACATGGTTTTGTTCTCATTTTATAGATTGTTTTATATTCTATGATTTTCTGTTTCTATAAACGTGTCAACTAGTATGTAAGCATTGTAATCATGAATAGATTGCATTGTCCTTGGCTTTTTCCCTATTCGCTACACAGTGGACTTTCTATAATTATTAGGTGTACATACATGACTATAACAACAAAGATATTCAACCGATGATAGCAAAATTCGACATTTTTGGAAAGCTCTCAAATAGGGGAATTCAAAAATGTACTTAAAACAAATATTTGAATACTCGGAAAAGACATGTTATTTTAGATAGACTAATTAGGTAGTTGATAGGTTGAGACCCGGTCGGTCCCCCAACTCAACACAAAAGTACCCCTTTGCAAGGATTTTGCAACAATTAAACCCCCTTTTTTGGCAAAAAACGAGGACAAAATTGGGGTGAAAAATACCCCCTTTTTTGGTTTTCAATGACTATCATTTCAAACACCCTTTTCAAAGACACTTGATACATACATTCTAGATAAAAACTTGTTGCTCCCAACGGTAACAGGTGTTTATGGTCCTGTGTTATAAACTGGTGTACCACAAATGGTTTATTTGGGTTGTTACCATGTTCTAATTAAATGATTAAAACCATACTGCATGTACTGTGATGTTTCTTCTTCGTAAAATACCCCTTTTATCGAATTTCGCGGAGACTAATTCTTGAAATATCCCCTATTTCGCTGTCAGTGCTGACAATTGAAAATATACCCCTTTTCTGCGATTTTTAGAGCAGTCATGGTTACCAACTTTGGTTGAGTTGTGGTACCGGGGGTTGAGAGTATGGGATGATGTATCTTATACTTTAACCGTGACTTGTCCTTGGGAATCTATCCACGGTGCATGCGCGAATGCGTGTCTGTGAGTGGCCAACAAAAATATGAAATTTGTGCTCGTTCACTTCCCGATATAGTATATTTCAACAAGTTATATGAGGAATTAGTATGCACAGCACAATTATGATTGGGATAGGTATACAAATATTATTGACCTTTAATCAAAATATGAAAAAATCGATAGTTTTAGAACATTCTTAATCACAACATGTTACCATTAGGGCCTATCTAATTTCAAATAGCATATTTGGATTTCTTGTGAGATTACCACTCATAAATATATACTTTCTATGTGGTAGAACAAGTAGTTATTGCGATATGCTAATTCGAATCTCAGGTGGTGTAAAATGCTAATATCTGGACATGCAACAGGAAGGGCGGCTAGTTCAAAACAAATGGCCGTAATGGTTTCTAAATGAACTGAATGTTTATCCACTGAAGTATTTAATCATTTCCGCGTATCACCCCTGGCCAATCACATTTGTTTGTACTACTGTATTTTAGCACTGATAGTGCCATGAGGTATAAACATGTAAATTATTTCTTATTTATTACAGTTATCAGTACATTTAGAACAACAACTAGGCATACGCCCCCTGGTAGGAAAAAAAACCGCAAACCTACCCACACCGATCAATACCTCAACTTTGACTCTAATCATCACCTCGAGCATAAACGGTCGGTAGTGAGGTCTCTCAAGGACAGAGTCGACAAATTAGTAGCTAAGTATGTCAAGCAAGCAGAACATAAACATGTCAAGTCCGCACTCAAAGCTAACGGTTATAAACCATGGATATACAAAAACCAAAATCCAAAAAACCTAAAACCAAGGACACTAACAACACAGACCAGAGGAATGTGAGCATACCGCTTCCGTACATCAACGGAATATCAGAAAAATGTATGCACATCTTTAGGGACCACGGGTTGAGATCTTACCACAAACCGATCAACACCATCATATTTCAATGATTAAGTAGCCCCCCCCCCCCCCCCCCCACTTTCTTCTGCAGCTTTCTGATGTGACTTGGTAAGCCGCGTTGCCCGGCCCGCATTTGCCGCGTTTTCGTTTTCCTTATACACGCCCGCGTTCTTGTCCGCTTTTGCCGCGTTTAGTTTTCCGCGCCGTTTTTATACGCGCGCACGCACTCGCCCACAATTGCACCCGCGTTCTTCTGTTTATTTAGCTTCGCCAAGTCACATCGCTAATTTCTACCTTGATAAAGGCCTATGGCCGAAATATCGGAATTTTAATAAAATCATGAGGTATGAGGTTTGAACCATATTACGTATTCTCTGGACATTATTATCTATTTTAATCGAACCTACGCAGCTCCTTTGTTTATATATGATCATATTTTTGTTGGTACACCCCAAGGACAAAACCCCTGATGTAAAAAAATGTGGTGTGATATACCAAATTGACTGACCAGAGAGCCCAAATCTTAAGTGGGTGATACCAGCAGAGCGCTTGCCACCAGGTTAAAAGAACACTCGAACCACACTGTGGCAGAACACTCAAAAGAATCGATGCACACAATTATGCTAGACGACGTCCAAGTGATCGCCAGAGAAGATCAGTTTTGGAAACGTAAGATCAGAGATGCTATCGAAATAAGGACACTGAAACCGACCCTCAACCGAGACACCGGCTACGACCTACCCGCCATCTACGATGACCTGCTGTCATGTGATCGCCAAAAAGGTGGTCATGTGACAAGTGGAGGGAAGTAAACACTACGCTCAATGAGGGGTCGTGATGACCTCGAAAGCTACGGAGATCAAACACGATGGTTCGAAAAAGGTATCTAAATTATTCCTAACTATAGGGTTCATTCATAGTGAGCAACTCAAACGAAAGAGAAGTATCCCTTGTTTGTCTGCGTGGCCGCGGGCATATTATCTGGTTGAAATATGTCGAAGTAGTTATTTCAGAATGTATACACTTCTGCAATATGATGTATCTGATGACTCCCTTTCTTCTGCTTGTAAACGTATCAAGTGGACCTTGTTTGTCTCCTACGGTATTCACCCCAAGTTGCAGCTGATAATTTCGTATCTAAGGCGCACATTTGGACATATTTAAAATTCCCTGCCGACCTGTGAAAAATAGACACAAATTATGTACCAATAATAGGCAGGAAAGAGACACCTATCATAAAATGTGTAAGTAAGGTTAATTACGCAGACATTAAAACCGGCAAATGTTACACATTATTTTTTGTTAATTTATTTATTTATTTTTTATTTTATTTATTTTTTATTTTTTATCTTTTATATTTCTCGCCCCTGGTGTTAGCGATATGTTTTATTTTTCTCTTCTTTTAACAAGACATAAATGCACACAAAAAAACAATAATCCCAATAGCAACAACAAATTAAAAATCACCAATGACAAGACCCATTCTCCAAGCTCATAGGCTTTAGTTATTAGCCCATAGAGTCATATCGGTGGTGAACACATTGGTGGAAGATTCAACCACCGACTATACGTCCATTAGGCTTGTAAAATAATCCGTCCAAAATAGCCCTGTGAGTGACAGTGACATTTTTGTTGGCTCCTAATAAACATTTGTAGGAAGTAACCCTGCACACAATATCTATAAGCTGTTTCATAGACGCCAATCAGACTTCCTCTTCCCCTCTTATTAAACACGTAATTAAATCAACCTTTTCAACGTCAACTTCAACAAGAAGATAATTGCCGGTTTAAGAAGCCACTGAACACGTCTGCTCCTTACGGCACCTCATGCTAGTTTGATAAAGGTTGTGTGTTTTTTTGCGTGGCATTACGAGAAAACAAAAACAGCTTACCACTTATGTGATCAAGAGCGTCTCTGTGCGTTGTCTTTTTTCCGATACACCACAAACTACTTCTTGCCCAATATTTGGTTTGCATGTCTAAAAAACATGTTACTCAGGTCTCTAGATATATTTTCTATTACCGCAAACTATTCACGATTTTGTAAGTTAGTTAATTAATTATTTCTTTACACGTGGCGTTACTACTTATGTGACCAAGAAGATCTGTATGCGGTTTTGTTTGGCATAATTTACGCGCCAGGTTTTCGCCCGTCATTTTATTGGTCTGTCTCACTAACATCTTTCTCTTGTCTTTAAAGACAAAAATGATATTATTGCGAGGCTAGAGTCCTTGGCCACCGATGGAAGGAAATCTATTTAAAGATAGAAGCCTCTTCAATAAGCCTATCGAAACACTTTTGTCAGACAGTACAGAGTTAACATGGATACATCGTAACCTTGTCATATTCCAAAGAGAACTGGAAGTGGCTATAGCAACCAAGAGTGATAGTATGCCTTTAATACAAAATCATATCCAAAAGTATACACAGGATTTACTGAGAAATCCCTGTTATAATATTGCAGCACTTATTGAGGATAATTCATATTTACGCTTCTATCTCCATCTTCATGACCTACAAAAGATATTAACATCCTTTAAGTAAATGTGTTTACTTGCACTATGGGCATAGTGCACCAATGTCGGTGTATGTGTAGATGAAACTGCCTAATTGGGACTTTCAAGGACTTATTTCGTCTATCTTTATCGATCTACATCTCATCCTATCCAGACTCATCCCAACAAATCAATAATACTTGAATGAAACATATGTCAGCCGTTTGTCATAATAGCTTGCATCTATAGAAATCTATACAGGTCAGTCATAAATATTCCCTCTCAAAGGAGCTGTTGGTCGTTTGAAAAATGATCCACGATTGGACTTCAATACAAGTATCGATGAACTGAGAGGATGGATTACATAGTTTTAATCGGGTAGCCTTGCGACAAAGACTGTCCTTCCGATTCGTCACACATTCCAGCTTATATACCGATGTTTAATATTTAATCTTTCTCAGGTATAGTGACAACTACATTGCTACCGATATATGGTATTGTAGGTATGGGGAAACTACACTGATACCGAAGTGTTCGGTTGCAGATATGGAGAAAACTACGCTGTCACCGATGTTTGCTATTTCAGATATGGGCAAAATTACATGTTTATACACTGTCACCGAATGTTGGTATTGCAAGTGTGGGGAAAACTACACTCTAACAGGTGTTTAGTATTGCTGGTATGGGAACAACTAAACTGTCAGAGATTCTGGGTATATCAGATTTATATTTAAATTACACTGTCAACGATGTCTGGTATTGCAGGTGTGGGGAAACCAACACTGTTATGTTTTGTATTACACCGGGGTAACTACACTGTCGCCAATTGTTGGTAGTGCAGGTATGTTGAGAATACACTGTAACCGATGTTTGGTATTGCAGGTATGGGAAAGCTACACTGTAACCGATGTTTGGCGGTTCAACACACCTTTGGTCCCTCCTCTCCGTCATGCGAGTAATTTCCCAAAGGCACGTCAAAAAACCTATATTAAATTTCCTCAGACATCGTTTTGAACGGAGTAAATAGGTTGATTATTGCTCCATAAACTCAATCAAGCCAGTGTCCAAATAAGCTCATACACTACTTATACATGGAAGGATTGAAAAACCTACTATACAAATACGCTAAACAAAGATGGTAGCGCCTATCAACTCTAGATAATGTATGCCAGTTTCAATATAGCAACACCCATAACACAATCTACGTCGTCATGTATAGATAGCATATTGAATCACGACAGGCTGGAATATGTTAGTATGGATATCTACAGGGTTGATTAATATGCGTCGAAATAGGTTTATTCATTGAACAGACAAATAGCACGTGTTACGTCAGATTCTGGACTGTACTAATACCGTCTGATATACTGGAACACCCATTATCGTTCGATACTGGTACACAATTTGGTGTTCAAGCATCGACCGATATTGAAACAGCGATACAGGCAAATGTTATTTTCCAGTTTTGAACGATACTGTTACAATACTGATAGGGAGCAAATCAAAACTCGACCGCGCGGCAACCGGCGGTTCCACCCGGTTGACCGCATATCATTGTTTAGAACAATAGAAACCGGCTGCAACCTCACATAACTGCACGGAACCGGCAGTTGCCGGGCGGTCGAGTTTTGATGTGCTCCCATACCAGTATCTGGGACCTAAAGTACACTTTTCCCCGACGGATGCATCCCGTTTAATGTACAATGGAAACATGCGGCTATCAAGGCCTACGTCACAGGTAGAATGCTGCCATTGTGAAACTTTGGAACCCATGTACTATGTAATGTGTTATCGGGAATACACAAACTATATTGAATGTATCTTTCTGGGGGCGAATCTCTTTCGTTGTCGATTTCGCCTGGCTACATGGATAACCTCTATTATAGGGCTAACAAATATCGAATGATACTGGGCTATAATAACACGACTGTTAACATGTTGTCTTTCGTGTTAGTAAAAAAAGCCTTTTCTCCCAAATATTTTTAAATAATAAACCAACGCTTACGTCAATTTGTTTCGATAGCATATATTAGTTCATGAAATAGTTTCATCAGGAATTCAGAAGAACATGATAATAATTTTCGTTAGAAAATTCCAATTAGGAAACTTACTTTTTCCATACGGGTTTCGACAACACATCGGTTGTCTTCCTCAGGGGCTTACCAACTCAGTCATCTTTACGACTCAGTGATCCAGAGGGCGTCATCATCCGATTACGTCATCAATAAACAGACTAGAAACACTAGCTCTGGATCAAACACAATCCACTGAGGAAGACAACCGATGTGTTGTCGAAACCCGTATGGAAAAAGTAAGTTTCCTAATTGGAATTTTCTAACGAAAATTATTATCATGTTCTTCTGAATTCCTGATGAAACTATTTCATGAATTACGGACTAAACTGGGACAATCTACTGTAAAAACTATCAGTGATGAAAACGTCGTAAAGAAAATCTCGCGCCAAAGGAACCATCTAGTTTACACTCTACGATGTCGCGATGAGGAATTGACACCGCCGAGCCTACAAATTAAATGCCCGATCAACTCATCAAAAGCACGGGACATTATCAAGAAAGCACAGAAAGACCTAGTGCGAGAACGTATCAGAGTTATCAACAATAAACTTGACTCTCTCAATGTCAGAAGTTCGGACTTTAAAGCAGAAATTAAAAAATCACTTCCGGTAAGCGTCCTTAGTAACGTTGAAGCACATATCGAGAAATCTCGCGAGACTGAATTTACCAAAACAAAACAAAGACATGTGACCAAACTCGCGCGATTTAAAGAAAAACAGGCTAAAAAATCGGCCGGAAAACACGGTTTCAACGGTAATGCTGAGGATGTTGATCTAAGCGGAGAACAGCTCAAGAGGTGGGTAGTTAACCTATCTAAGTATAAGCTCAATAAGGATGAAAACGATGTCCTTAAATTAGGGTTAAATTTCTGCCCGACCGCGACCTCCATCCCGGTTGATGAATTCATTGTTGCTACTGAAAAAGCATGTTGGAGTGTCCCAACAGCTGAACGCGACTCGGTCAGAGCGAAAGTCGTAGGCGCGATAAAATCAGCTAAATTACCGAAATCCAACATTAACCGGAAGCAGCGTGAAGCGCTAAAGAATCTCGCGAAAAACAAGGACATCCTTGTTATTGGTGCCGATAAGGGCAAAGCCACTGTAATCTTGGACAAAGATGATTATGAAACCAAATTGCAGGCCCTACTTGACGATGAGAAAACGTACGAAAAACTTGATAAAGATCCGACCCCCAAATACAAACGGAAGCTAGTGGGGATGCTCTCTAAGCTTAAGAAAGAGGACAACATTACTGATGCACAGTACAAATACCTCTACCCTACTACTGAGAATGTGCCTCGTGTATACGCGACTCCCAAAATTCACAAAGCACATGTACCCCTCCGCCCTATTGTGGATTACACGGGTTCGATCGGTTATGCGACCTCACGGGCTTTGTCGGACATTCTTGCCCCGCTTGTTGGTAACACGGCTCAACATGTCAAAAACTCTCAAGACCTAGCGGTTGAAGTCTCCGAGATTTTGATAGAGGAAGATGAGAACCTATTATCTCATGATGTCATTTCTCTGTTTACTAATGTCCCCATCCCCAAAGCGCTGGACATTGTACGCAGCCGTCTTAATGCAGACCCCACTCTTAAAGACCGCACTAAACTTTCGGTTGACGACATTATGGACCTCACTGAATTTATTCTTACCACCACGTATATGCAATCCCGCGGCCAAATTTACAGCCGGAAATTCGGAACAGCGATGGGTAGCCCGGTGTCCCCAATTATTGCCAACATTGTGATGGAACATCTTGAACAGTTAGCGATTGCTACTGCACCACTGGAGTGCAAACCGCGCTTCTTCAAACGCTACGTCGACGACATCCTGGAAATTATCGCCCGCGGCAAAGAAGAGCAGCTCACAGAACACTTAAACAATGTCGACGACACTGGCAATCTCAAATTCACCTACGAATGCGAAAAGGATGGCCAAATTCCCTTTTTAGACACACTCATCGTTAGAAAGCCGGACGGCAGCGTGAAACTCCTCATATACCGGAAACCCACACACACTAATCAATACCTCAACTTTCAGTCAGCCCACCCGCTCCATCACAAACTCGGTGTCATAAGAACTCTCCTTGACAGAAAAGACAAGGTGGTAACTGAAGAGGCGGACAAAGTTCTGGAGGAAGAGATTATCCAATCTGCTCTCAAAACGTGTGGGTACCCGGATTGGTCGTTTAATAAAGTCAAGAAATCAATGTCGAAACCCAAAGCCAAAGTAAACAAAAAGACGAATGCCTCGGACAAAAAATCGGTAACTTCGGTCACTCTCCCATACATCCAAGGTGTCACTGAACCGGTTCAGAGGATACTGCGCAAACATAACATCAGCTCGGCAGTCAAACCACACACCAGTCTCAAAAAAATCCTCGTCCACCCCAAAGACAAACTTTCTAACGAGGACAAGGCTGGCGTCGTGTATGAGATTCCGTGTGCCAACTGCGATAAGACTTACATCGGTGAAACCGGCAGAAAATTCGGTACACGCAAGAAGGAGCACAAAACGGAAGCTGATAAAATGGGCGCTCAGAGATACACTCGGTCCACAAGAAAAGAATCCGAGAACACAGAACTCAAGTCCTCAATAGCTGAACACGTAGTGAAAGAAAACCACGTCATAAAATGGGATGACTCAAAGATCATTGCCAGAGATGAAACTAGAAACACTAGATGGATACGCGAATCAATTTGGATTCGTAGAAAAGGAGGCGTAGACCAACATAAGCACCTAATGAATGGCGACGAGGGGGCTTACCAACTCAGTCATCTTTACGACTCAGTGATCCAGAGGGCGTCATCATCCGATGACGTCATCAATAAACAGACTAGAAACACTAGCTCTGGATCAAACACAATCCACTGAGGAAGACAACCGATGTGTTGTCGAAACCCGTATGGAAAAAGTAAGTTTCCTAATTGGAATTTTCTAACGAAAAATATTATCAAGCATATATTAGTATTGCAATGAATTGCTTTTCATGGCATAAATTATTATTCACCATTGTATATCATAGTTTCTCCAACATTTGAGGTTATTTAGAATTTTTAACAAGACGTCAATAGTACTTATGACATTTAAATTTACAGGGTCATTCCATTTGTGAATATCAACATTCACACGAGACTTCTAGCACATTTTGATATGTAGATAACACTTAAACCCGCGATTATATTTTTAAACATATTTGTATTATGTATGTTTTATTAATTCGTTCAATCGACATATTTTACTTACACGATCTATAACATGTAAATTGCAAGAAAAACAAAACAAACACAAAACACGCCCGACCTTTTGACACTACAGAGAGATCCTATTTACCGTAGACAGGATGTTTCTCTTTCGTTGCGTAAGTGTATAATTTTGCCCCCCCCCCCCCAGGAAAATAAATTAAAAAAATTCACTCATGTTTATCCCAAAACCATACCATAATATAAAAAGTACCACGACTGGGCACGTTGGTACCACCTGGCGTAGAAGTTTTTCGATGACAAAATGAACCCAGCCCATATAGTTGACGCAACATACTGCGCCAACTAGCCTTAACACCCGTGATGTATTGGGGGAATTGTTCGCCTCTGGTGCTGGAGGTTCCTGGATCAAATCCCAGGGGGATCGGGGGATATGTTGGTCGATTTTCATCGTTGAAGAACAAAATCTGAAAAAGTGGGGGAGGGGGTAAGAGTTAGGGTTAACCAAATTATTGTTTTTAAGAATAATTTCCATTAATAAAGGTCCATTAATAAAGGTTTGATTACATTATGACTGGCTCTAATACCGAGCTACGAGAGTAACTAGATGCGACCGATAGAGCAGAGTATAGGCTACATGGCTTAGAGGGTCACAGTTTCAGGGCTATTGAGGAGGAGGCACGATTCCAGTGCTTATAATGACTGGGTCAAATGAAAGGAGAAGATATACGCTTTCATATGATAGCAGTATTAAATACAATTCAAGAATAACAAAACCATGAGTGAAAAATACAACATCAATTGTTAGCACCCTTTGACTAAAATTTAAAAAGATTTAATTGAGTACATTTTATTTTGAGATCAAAAATCCTACAGCATTTTTCCCAATGTGTACAAAACTTGTCCTATTATAGGCCTATGCTTAAATGATTTAAAGAAAACACGGAGGAGCTTATTTCATCCAATTTGTAGTGATGGTAAATGTATCCAATATAGAATTAAAAAAATGTCGAGGAAATTGGAAGAGCTTATATAATTTAATTGTGTTTTGGGATATATACTATCATATTTACGTATTTTAATTGTCTAATTTGATTACTGCAATACATACAGGGATAAGCAAAACAATATTAAAACCTACGTTACCGTGACTAAAACGCATTTAAAACTCAATCAAAGTATTCGTGTTATCTGACAGGGAAATCTTCTATTGTCCCTGAGGTAAACCAATACACAATGTCTACGCTACGGGGTGGGGAGGGGGCAGGGGAAACTGTACACCCAGTCTCGACCCCTGCCGCCGCCTACTTGTCACATCTGTGATCACGCCTCACCCCATTTTATTCCCCACATAAGTGAAAATGTTGACTTTTTATGACAAAATTCCCTTAAACTAGCTCATACTTGGTCTGAAATGTCACATTGTCTTTCTTGAACCATGCCTTCAATCTCCCCTAGAATACGTTGTATATTATGTATGTGTAGTATGACGCACATTACCGACCAGGTGTCCTTCGGCCATATGTTGTAAGGTGTATGCATACTTTCTAGGATACTCTTCATAAGGCAAGGATTGTCAAGAAAGGGAAGAAGTTACCTTAAACAGTCACCTTTACCAAGAACACTTTTGAAACGTTTCAAAATACATCCCTTGGCAAACACGGCGTGAAGTGTATTTGTATATGATTGCTCCGGGACCAAACAAAACTTATTATAATTGAATCACTGTAATAAATTCAGGGACAAACTATATGCAACCTTGGAACGTCTATTACAGCGATTATATAGTGGCATTGGACAATAGTCACGTTCTCTTAGCTGCGACATGGAGAGTTGGTTAATTTGGTATATTTCCATACAAATAGCAACACATTTTGTTCATATATAATGTTGTTTTGTATCTATACAACTACTGAACTACGTTTGTAACATTGTTGTAATACAAGTAAAACCCAATGGCCTCTCAGTAGTTGAAATGTTTTGAGAAAAGTGTACTTTAGGTCCCAAGTACTGGTTGTCCTTTTATCGTGCAATATACTGGAACATAAAAGCTGCCAGTTTCGGTCGATACTGGTACGATATTACTACTCCAGTATCGATCGATACTGAAACAACAAAATATGTTCCAGTATCGAGCGATACTGGTACATAAGTGGTACTAGTGAGATTTTTCCCAGTTTTACACGATACTGGTACAAAATTATGTTCCAGTATCGCCCGATGCTTGAACATTTTATATGTGCCAGTATCAACCGATACTGGAACACTGACTTTGTACCCGTATCGAACGATACTAATGTTCTAGTATCGGACGATACTAGTACCAAGCACACTACTAAGCACACTTACAGATGTTACGGATACAGATGTTAACTACATCAGATAATAGCAGCGCGAACACGGAGTATAGTAACAAATAATTACAATTCTAAACATTGAATTTAATTTAATTAGTCGAGGGATATGTTAACCTTGACCGTGAAATTTCGTTATTGCTGCAGCTTTAGCTAGGTATACGGGGTGGAGCTGTATATCAACATCGGGCGATTTCAATGTACGTGTTTTAGCAAAATCGTAGCCGTTTAACCGGTTTTTCATTAGTCACTGATGATCCCATGTTTAATACTCCTTCACATGTGTATATTTCTAATAAACACATTTTTGGTATGAGCGGTGTCATTATAGCATGGTTTATTCAAACATTGTTGTTGTCGATCTGAATTATTTACGAGGCGTCGAGTGTTCTCCAAAATAATCAAACATACTTTATACTGTTCGAAAATGTCAACTAGAGTTATCACAAGACTACAACAATTGTATTTGAAATTTAAATAAGTACTTGAACCCTCCAGCATCGTTGATGGCTGCGTTTATATTTTATTCATCAAAACACGATGATGTATTTTACACAATCCAACATTTAACGCTGGAATAAATAACGGGACACACAACACGTAACCTGCAAGCGTATAATGCCAAGCGCAGACAGTTGTATTATATTTCCTTCATATTTCTTTTATTTTAAGAAGCTGTCGTATTTTTCACATCAACATTGCGTATAACTTGTCTATCTTTCCTTTTGCCTCTTTTCCCGGCACAAACTGGCACAATCTTGACAGTAGATCGGACAAGAGGGCTATGACTTCGGAGTGTATATCACACAAGTTCTGCAATACTGTACCACATACATTATAACTGCATGGCCTGTAAAGTAATATTATATCCCATATCAATCAAAGTCCGACTATTCACTCGTTCCAATATTAATGCAGCAACGCTTACAGATCTTCATGATAATTATACTGAAATTTAAAGAAATAACAAGAATACACAATATTTCGTTGATGAAGTAAATGTTTTCACTATTAACGTTTACGGCTCAGTGCACTTATCACAATCGGCGAGTAACTGAAAAATAAAAGTACCTTGCTTGTATGTTAAAAAAGCATACTATTTTGAAATGCTTGTGCTTGGTTGGTTTACCCATGTTTTAACTAGATCTTGACAGCCCACTCTCATGTATGCATCTATTGACCCTTCCCTTTGCTAAGCAACTATAATATCCCCTTCCCCGGGCTGGTTATGCGACTATATCATGCAATATTGTGATCTTCTGTCAAATCCAAGCAATGGAAAAGTCGCCTAGCGGAGGGTGCGATTTGAATGAAAAACATGTTGACTATTTACCATGAAAGCAATATTTAAGGCCCCCGCATAATATTTAGACTATTTGGTGTGGTTTGAGGGCCATTCTAATATTAAAACCTCTAGAAAACATGTGCGCGGACCGCGTAACATTTTGAGTTTATGTACTAAAATGGTTGTAGCGTTGTCTCTAGAGTTCAGTAAAATAAACCCAACAATGATCGCCTAGTATCAACGTTCTCCTTCATGCATCTTTTCACAAGTCAGTCAATTTTCGTTTGGATACTGATCGCCGATGGGTGACGATGGAAAGGTTTAAGGCTTGATATTTTAAATCTTAAGTACTTAAAAATATAGCATACAATAGGGAGTTTATGGGATATAGTCTAGACATAATGTCCCGAGGCTTTATACGCAAAAATAAAACCTCTTTGTAATCTTTGATTGCTTACCGGTTTTAAATTCGACGTCCTTTTGGTGGCATTTTACCCTCACGCCTTAGTGCCCCCACGGCCTCAAATAAATTAGAACCTTTGTTTTGGCGATGTTGTTTTGTGAACTTTGAACTTTGTTTCACTGGTGCTTCTTAATCTAACCTTTCAGTGTTTAGTTAAGAATTGGCCTATACTGCCCCTCCATGACAAAACAGCATAACATACATTTTGAAGCTTATGAGATATAAGGCAACGTACGTTTGTAAAGCCTTTAGAGACTTTGTGACTGTTTACATTATGTTTCAGCTTGTCTGAATCGACATTAGGCATGTCTTAAAAGATGTTGTTATTTTTTTGAAAAATCTCGCTCAAAATGTTACGCTCAAAATGTCTGTTATGCTGTTTTGTCGTGGTGTTACTGCTTTTACAATGAATGGACACACTTTGACAGAAAGGAATTAATACAAGACGCTGTTAATTCAATGAGTGTTGATATTTAATATTATGTACATGTTGAATTAAGTGTTCAAATAACATGGATGTAGGTGTTTACCTAAAACTATGTCAATTTGTACCGATTTTTAAAAAAGAAATGACGATTTTATATGAAATTTACAAAATCCAAAAAGCTCCACCACTCCAGCTGGTATAGATATGTGAAAAATGCAAAACACTCATATTTTTCAAAGGGAATGAATAATTGTGGGCTTAACTGTAATTCAATATCAATTACACCAACGGCGAGGGATTTTATCTTTATTTAGCTGACACGTTTGTGAATAGATCAACGAAACGCTCGAAAAGCATAACCATACATCTAACTAACAAGGCGCGTTCAAAACAATCCAGATGTTTTTGAATTATACGTACGTGTATGTTTATAAATATTTCGTAGACATCACCATTTGTCTTAAGGATGCAGTCATTTTCACCTAAAGATTCGTTTTATAACATTCAGTCCAATGGATATCTAAAACAATAAATAGATCTTCTGTAGATGTTGAAGTGTTTTACTGCAAACCCATAACTATCTACTCCATGATTACAAGCACGCTGTCATTTAATTTAGCAGGTATGACGATATAGAGCATTATAGAGCATTGTTAATGAAACTTGACAACGAGGTCTCACCCGTAGGGAATTTGTTGTCGAGTTAATGGCTTCTACATGAACTAAATGTTTATCCCCTGAAGTATATAATCATTTCCGCTTATCACCCCTGGTCAATCACACATGTTTGGAGTACTGTATTAATTTTAAGCACTGATACCGCCATGTGTTTAATTCAATTGTGTTTTTCCCTGCTAAATGCCAATGGTATTTAGCTCAGGGCAAACACTTACACTTAGCTTCTATCCATGCATACTTACTGCAAATTAAAAGGTTATTTTTAGTGAAACAGGTTACACAAATAAACTTTCGCATTGCAAACACATATCAATCTACAATCCTGTAAAAAAGTATTGGAACGCTTACTCGTTAACAACGGGAAACTAACTCCCCCGTGCAACTTTTAGGAATATTAATGTCTTCAGCAGTTGTAGTTTTTCAAGGTGTCCTAACATCGATCGATTGGGTGTTGGGAAGGGAAATTGTTGTCGAAGATGTTCTCTTCAGAGCTTGACAATTAAACATCATAATAAAGAATCAGCAAACAAATCTGCACATAATGCCCAACACGTGTAAAGCGTTCCAAGGACTTTTTTCTAAGATTGTAGCGATGATCTCATCTACTTTTGCCCTTTCTCTCGTAGTATTAATGTATATACTTTTCATTATACGAGGGTCATTCAATAAGCTCTACCTCCTCCCTCATAACATTGCTAATATGAATGTCAGCCTCATTACATTTGTCATAATTATAGCTCTGAATCATAGCTACACATTTATAGTAAATGATAATTGATATCTGTTTTACTTTTCATATGATGCGGTCGAATCCGGAGAGAGATTTTGGACAACGGAAACGGAAAATTACGTAAACAATAAATTAATGTTTTTCGGGTGTTTTTTTCGTATTATATGGTTTGATATAATAGCATGATTTTAATACTGAAAATGGAAATCAATGAATAGTATCTGATAAAAGTATAGTACTATCATGTATGAATGAGATTGTAAGCAATATTAATTCTTATAGGCTCGCAAATAGTGTAATATCAACTCAAATGTATTGCTATGCCGTTGGCATACTGGAATACTGATAATCAGTATAATTATCGTTGTTACAACTCAAGCCACAGTGATGCCTCGACGTTAAATATTTAACATGATAGTCACTTTATGAGTTTTCATTATGTGCCACCTTCAGAATAGTCAATTAGGCAGTAAATGATAGAAAATCATCTCTTTGGGAGACTTCTAATTCCTCTATTTAGTCCGGTATATTGAAAACCACTCGGTTCTTATGAAAGTTAAATATGCCTTTTGCAGGGTGCTCTAGGGGAGGGGTAAAGTTATGGTTGTCCCAATCAAAGTTGATATTACACTAGTACTGGTTAATCAGAGGACATACTCAATCCAAAGAAATCAGTCACATTCAGTGTTTATGGTCTCTGTTAAAGAGATCTGACATTTCGAACGGTTATAATTGACCGATAGGTATGTTTTACCTCTTACAACAGGTCAAATGAATAGCACTTCGGCGAATTTTTGCTGTTTTTCATCCGTTTCCGTCACACTATATGTAAGGTTAGTTTTCACTACACCTCTAGAAAAGTACAACCAGTACCCAGATCAATTTACAATGAATTTGTAGCGGAGGTTCCAAGCTACAATTGTGTGATATTTCATAAGACTGGCTTATATAATAATAAAGTTATGAGGTAGGAGGTAGAACTTATTGAATGACCCTCGTAGAAACACAATTTAGTGCTATTTTGACACCTCAACAATTATATTCATAAATAAGTTTATATCAACACAGTCAGTGGTGGTTGGGAAGGTAGGAGTAAGGATGGTCACTAGTTTAAACGCTAAATATTAGATATTAGCCTAGATTCTTAAAATATTGTCAGTGTTATTGCGCTTTGTTCCATTAAGGGCGCTATACGAAATAAAGCTAATCTGAGCCAGTAACGTTACTGCCGAGCAGTAACCTCTAGGACTGGTTACTGTTATATACTAATACACACAGGATATATACGTTAATTATTACTGGTTACTGCCCTACAACATTTATCAGTTAGTAATGGTTACTGCAGCATGATGACTAACAGCAACGTACGACGATTTAATTTTGAGACCGGGTTTGTAGTCCCGATTCAGTTTGATTGGGTAAAAAAATTCCTCGGATTATGGTGAAACTCGAAATGAATTGATGAGCTATATAATAGACGCTGTTAGATTTCCGATGGAACTTTCAAGAATCACTGTAGCATTACTAATACAAAACAGCATCATCATGGAAATGTCCAATCGTTTTCGCGGATAGAAAAACACCCGTCATATTCCCAGAATGAGATTTTCCTCATCTATGATTCTACGCTACTTTGAAATATCGGCCCGAATTGGTTGATGTATCAGAAAATTTCAATTTCAAAATACAAGGTTTCAACGTGCAGCGTCCGCCCGCTCTTTGGCTTACTTTTGAGTTGGTTGGTAGTATCGGAAATGTAAATGAACAGGGAGGGAAATTCGATTATTTTGTATTAGAATGTAAAGATGAATTGATTCTAAAGCTAAGGTGATGAGGAAATAAACCCTTCCCCATTTCGGGAATATGGGTCGGTATTCATTTGCACGTAAATTTCCCTAACATATTTGATAACGAAATAAGTCGATATGGCCCGTAAAACAGAGTTTATAAATTATTTTCCTTCCGTTGAGCTTCATATGTCGATTGCGTAAAACTTTCTCCTCGTCTAGTTATTCAAATAATGAAGGATACGGTTTTCACCATTTAAACTATTAGACTCCACATCTTTTAAGTGCTATAACATTTCTTTGTATGAGAATCTAGTGACCTAGACATACTATTGTCGGCTAAGTTTAATATGTCAATTGTATAGTTCTTTGTCCTCATCTATATACATTATTTACTCCAAAAAAAAAGGATTATACGGTTGTCATTATACAGGCTGTCCCAAAATGATTAGTACCCATCGATGCCCAAAGTTCAATACATTTTGTCATCATCAAAATCGATGAAAATAGGTCCGTTGTTTTAACATCACCTTTGTCATACTGTACTATTTATTTAAAATTTTAGATCATGAATATCGGATTTATCAAACTCAAGATACACTCCATTATGTAAAACATGGTGATTTCACCTTTTTGACAAAGTGCTAAAAAATATGTGTGCTCTTACAGCTTGTTTGAAAGAAACTTGTGTATTCTCACGATCTCTTGTCTACTCAATATAATCTTGTGTGTCTTTCTGTTGTAACTGTTATTAGTTATGGGTGCTCAAATTATTAATAATTCTTCTCCTTAATTCAATTTAACGGGTAAAAGAAGTTTGTCACACTTGAGTGACTTTATGCATTGTTTTATTTGACAAGTGTTTAGGGACTTCTAAATGAAGTGGTATAGGGTGAATCACAAATGGCTTAGATTTCATTTTCACATTGGAGAATGGATTTCGTGAGGTTAAACTCTAAGGGACTATATCATTTTTAGCAAGTTTGTAATAAATTGCATCCAAAATATGAAAAAGAAGTCTACGCCACTGCTAATTACCCACGACCACGTCTTTACCTGGTTAAATGTCCCTCAAGTTTAGCCTCAAAACTAGCTAATTATAGAAACAAAGCTTGGGGTCGCGTGACGATCCATTTTTACTCTATCAAAATGAAGAAGTATTAATGGTTTGAACAACAATATTATACAACAGCAGTTTAAAATAGAAAGGAACCAAAGATATTAGCAGAAAAGAGATTAACAAAATGTATAAGTTTCTTTCAAACAAGCTGTTTAAAACACATTTGTTTGCACTGTGCAAAAAAGGTTAAATCACCATGTCTTACACAATGGAGTGTAACTTCATTAAAATAATTCCGATATTCATGATCTAAAATTCTAATAAAAGGGTATAGTATAGCAAATATGATAAAAAAAAACGGATCTAATCTCATTGATTTTGATGATGAAAAATAATAATTGAACTTTGGGCATTGATGGGTACTAATCATTTTGGGACAGCCTGTATGCGCTAGAATTCACATCTTTCAACTGCTGCTATCATTTCTTTGCGGGAGTCGAACGACCTAGGCAGATTCTAGGTTATTTGACAGACTTACTACGGTGAGTATACCTGAAGGAATATTTGACATCACCGCTCTCACTAATTCCCAAGGTACCAGCTGCTGCTACAGCACCTATGAAGCACTATCACCGACTGTTATAAACCGCCCTGTGAAAAAGACACACAAGCTATGTACCAATATTAGGCAGTAAAAAGACAACTACCGTAACATGTGTAGGTAAGGATCATTTCATGACAGGCAGACATTAAAACCGGCACATTATTGGATCCGTCCAAAATATAGCCCTGGGATAACTGTTGGCTCATAGTAAACATTGTTAGCATGTATTTTTCTGACTAACCCTGCACACAATATCTATAAGCTGTTTCACAGATGCCAGCCAGACCTCCTCATCCCCTCTTGTCAAACACGTAATTAAATCAACCTTTTTATCGTCAACTTCGAGAAGATACGCGCGTTTCAACAAGAAGATCCCGTTTAATAAGCCAGAGAACAACATGTCTGCTCCTTACGGCACCACCTGCCAGTATGAATATCCTCGATAAAGCGGTTAATTAGGCTCCCAAACGTTTTGTATTAAATATGCCCAATATTATATTATTTTGTCAGAATTATATCTATATATACAGTATATCAACAAGTATCCTGACTGTGTTAAAACCATATATATTTTTGTATATGATTTAATATTCAATTTAGAAGTGTACAAATTAGAAGTCTACACAGTCATAACCCACTAGATGAGTTCACCACAAACCAACTTGCTATATATCTGTTCATTTGGTGACAGACAGTACATAGTTAACATGGATACATCGTAACCATGTCAAATTCCCAAGACAGTGGCTACATGAAGCAAGAGTGATAGCATGCCTTTAAAACTATACATCATATCCAAAAGTCTAAACAGGTTTTACTGAAAAATCCCTGTAATATATAATATTGCAGCACTTATGAAGGACAATTCATATGTATGCTTCCATCTCCATCTTCATGACCTACCAAAGATATACACATTCTTGAAGTAAATGTATTTACTTGCACTATCGGTAGAGTGCACCATTGTCGCTGGATATGTAACTAAAACTACCTCATAAGGAATTTCAAGGACTTATTTTTTTTCTATCATTATCGATCTATATCTACAAGCCTCATCCCAACCAATCAATCAAAGCACTTGCATTTAACATACGTCCGCCGTTTGTCATAATAGCTTGCATCTAAGAAGTCTCTAAAGGTCAGTAATCAACACTCTTTCTCAAAGGAGCTGTCGGTCGTTTGGAAAATGGTCCCCGATCGGAATTCAATACAATTATCTATGACCTGACAGAAGTGATAACATAGTTTTAATCGGGTAGACTTGCTACAAAGACTTCCCCTACGATTCGTCACACATTTCAGCTTGTACACCTTAGCGTTGTAAGCAGGTTTTTTGAGTTCACATATATATGGAAAAGTACACCATCCGTTGGTAATGGAAAACTAGAAAAAAGTGTACTTTATGTCCCAGATACTGGTATACCAGTATCGTTCAATTCTGGAACATAAAAGCTACCGGTATTGGACGATACTGGTACGATTTTATTGTTCCAGTATCGGGCGATACTGGAACACCAAATTGTGTTCCAGTATCGAGCGATGCTGAAACATTTTTATGTTTCAGTATCGGGCAATACTGGTACACGTGATACCAGTGATTTCCCCAGTATGGAACGATACTTGTACATAATTATGTTTTCCTGTATCGCCCGATATTGGAACATTATATTTGTGGCAGTATCGCCCGATACTAAAACACTGACTCTGTTAAAGTATCAGACGAAACTCGTACTGTACATAATATGGGATCTTAAATCCACTTTTCCGAAAACTACGCTGTGATCGATGAACCCGGTATTGCAGGTACGAGTAAACCAATAATGTAGTCAATGGTTAATAGCGCAGGTATTCGGAAAGAAATACTATGATCAATGGTTCGCTAAGTAGGTATTCTAAAAAACCAAACTTCAACCAATGCTTAGTATTGCAGGTATAGGAAAATTACACTATAACTGATGTTTGGTACTTCAGGTATGGGAAAATTATAAACTGACCGGTGTTTGGTATTGCAGGTATGGACAAAAATACACCGATGTTTGATATTTCAGGTATTTCAGTACAGTAAAAACTGCATTGATACCGTTATTTTGCATTGCAGGTATGGGGAAAACTACACTGACACCGATGTTTGGCATTGCAGGTATGGTGAAAACTACACTGTCACCGATGTGTGGCATTTCAGGGATTGGGACAACTACACTTTAATCAATGTTTGTTTGTGTTTTTATGTGGAAAACTACACTCTAACCGTAATTTGGCATTGCAGATATAAAGACAACTACACCGTAATCCATATTTGGCATTTCAGGTATACGGAAAACTACGCTGCCACCGATGTTTGCTAATTCAGGTTGGGCAAAATTACACTGTCACCGATGTTAAGTATTGCAGGTGTGGGGAAAACTAAATTCTAACCGGTGGTATGGAAAAAATAAACTGTCACCGATGTTTGGTGTATCAGGTATTGGCAAAATTACACTGTCAACGATGTTTGGTATTGTAGGTGGGAGAAACCTACATTGTCGCCGATTTTGGCAGTGCAGGTGTTTGGTATTGCAGGCATGTTAGCAACTAAATTGTAACTGATGTTTGGTATTTGCTGTATGGAGAAAACTGCACTCTAACCGGTGGTTGGTATTATCAATATGGGAAAACTACCCGTCTCGTCACCGATGTTTGGTATTTCAGGTATGGAGAGACTACACTGTCACCGATGAATCGTATTTCAGGTATGGGGAAAAGTACACTGTCACAGATGTATGGTATTTCAGGTATGGAGAGACTACACTGTCACCGATGAATCGTATTTCAGGTATGGGGAAAAGTACACTGTCACAGATGTATGGTATTGCAGGTATGGGGAAAGCTACACTGTCACCGATGTATACATAAATATAATTAGTTACATCTACTAAACGTTAATGTTACCCTATTGTGTTCACTGTTCAACACGCTCGTATAATAACATAGCGTGCATACGCTTATATTACTTTTGAGCGCGGAGAGTTAAAACGCGCATTTCTCGCCATTTTTGAACTGATTAAACAATAAAATCCAACAATTGATACGTAAAGGGTTAACCAAAATGCAATTGTAGAAACTGCAACTGTCTCTGTACTCTTTTGTTCTCATCCTCCGGTGATTAAAGTCGTATTCATTACATACATCGATATTTTTTCACCTCAGGAATGACATCTTTGGTGATGATGTATTGACCAAATATCATTGTTAACTTTGTATCTGAATCGAAGACGTTGCTATATCAATAGTTAATTGCCCGTGTTTTTTAAAAATAATAATGCATCTATATTAAACTGAGAAGCTTTGTCCATAATAACTATATTAAATCTCCTTAGAAATCGTTTTGAACGCAGTAATTAGGATATTGCTCCATGAACTCAATCAAACCAGTATCTGAAAAAGTTCATTAACTCCTTATACATGGAAGGTTTGAAAAGCCCACTATACAAATACAAATCTAGATAATGTATGACACTTTCGTTATACAGTTGTAAGACGCCCTATACGACCCCGGGAGAGGTGCGTCATGGGTGCGTCGTTTACCACCACATTCTTGAAGGAGGGTACGTCAGTGTCAGCCTTTGGTCCGCCACGACATTGACGAAGGGTGCGTCAATGTCCGTCACTTAACATTGGTGCGTCACAGTGTACATCATTTTTACACGAACAACAAAATACGAACTTAAATAATTTAAATTTATGCCATACTGTACCACCAACCAGGCTTTACTTTACGGCAAATAACTTTTTCCGATATACCGCATGTTCTTAAATGCCTGAAATCACTCGATCGCCATTGCAAGTGTGCAAGAGTTTATGAATTCAAAAAGTCATGAGTAACTCCGTGTCATGCTGATATTCGAGGGACCTGTGTTGACAAAATCGGATAAGGGCAGATCCCCGTGAAACAACAGTAGTTTTCAGTAGTCACATGTTTTATCCAGTTCAGTCAACGATATCTGACAACGGGGATGCGTCACATGGTCCGTCAGAATCAACCAATAGTGCATCACAAAAATGACTGAGGGTTCGTATATTGTTTGGCGAAGGTCCGTCACTTTTTTGACACAGGGTGCGTCATGGTACATGAGAAGTTGACGCACCTCGGTAAAGTGACGCACCATTCCCGGGGTTCGTATAGTGCGTCTTACAACTGATAGGTGTAGTATAGCCACACCCACAACGCAATCTACGTCGTCACGTAAAACTTATAACAGAAGAGGACAAGTCGCAATCTGATGAAGCACCAATCTTCGTATTCTTCGTCGTTGTCCATTTTCATAGCACATTTAATCACGACAGGTTGGAATATGTTAGTATATTGATATCTATAAGCGTAGGTTGATTGATATGCGTCGAAGTAGGTTTATTCATTGAACAGAAAAATAGCACGTGTTACGTCAGATTCTGGACTGTTCTTTAAATCGTCTGATACTGGAACACCCATAATGGATGTTGTTATATCATAGTTTCTCCAACATTTGAGGTCATTCAGAATTATTAACAAGACGTCAATAGTACCTATGACATTTAAATTTACAGGTCATTCCATTTGTGAATATCAACATTCTCACGAGACTTCTAGCACATTTTGATATTTAGATAACACTTAAACCCGCGATTATCTTTAAACATATTTTCATTATATTTATTTTATTAATTCATTCAATCGACATTTTTTATTTACACGATTTATAACATGTAAATTGCCGGAAAAACAAAACAAACAAAAAACACGATACACTTTTTCCAAAATTTAAATTAATTAATAGATTACGGATACAGATGTTAACTACAACAGAGACTAGCAGCGCGAACACGGAGTATAGTAAAGAAAAATAGTTCGTTGATTTCAAAATTCTAAACATTTAATTTAATTTAATTAGTAGAGGGATATGTCAACCTTGACCGTGCAATTTCGTTATTGCTACAGCTTTAGCTAGGTATACGGGATGGGGCTTTATATAAACATCGGGCAATTTTATTGTACGTGTTTGAGCAAAATCGTGGCCCTTTAAACTCTTTTTCAATAGTCCCTGATGATCCCATATTTACTATTCCTTCACATGCGTAGTCTTTCTAATACAAAAAACATTTTGGTATTTGCGATGTCATTATACGAGGGTCGTTCAATAAGTTCTACCTCCTCACTCATAACATCGCTAATATTAAAATCATCCTCATGGTATTTGTCATGATTATAGCTCTGAATCATAGCTACACATTTAAAGTAAATGCTTATTGATACCTAGTTCACTTTTGTCATGATGCAATCAAAGCCAGAGAGAGATTTTGGACAACGGACACGGCAAATTACCCTAAAGATAAATACATGTCTTTTCATTTTCTCTCCGTATTGTATGATTAGGTATAACCGCCCGATTTAAATACTGAAAGTAGAAAATAATGGATGATTTCTGAATACAATGCTATAAATCAGATTGTAGGCAATATTTACCATTGTAGCTTGCAAATAGTATAATATCAACTCGAATGTATTGACACGCCTTTAGCATACTGGAATACTGATGTTCAGTCAAATATTCGTTGTTACAAGTCAAGCCACAGTGATGCCTCGAATGTTAAATCTTAACATGATAGTAACTTTAACAGTTATCCTTATATGCAACATTTAGAATAGTTAATCAGTAGTCAGTGATAGAGAGACTTGAAATATATTCATTTAGTCCTGTATAACGAAGATCTCTTAGTTCCTATAAAAAGCAATGACGTTTGCGGCGGCTCTCTAGGGTAGAGTTAAAATTGATGGCTGTTCTGGTCTAGTTCTGGCTAATTAGAGGGCAATTTCCGCCAAGACTTCAGTCACTTGTATTGTTTAAAGTCTGTTCAAGAGATATTTGTAACTTAGACCGATTGTAATTGACCGATGGGTAAATTTTGTCTCTTAGAATTGGCCAAATGAATAGCACTTGGGAGACATTTGGCTGTTTTTTACCCATTTCCGTCGCACTAAATGGAAGTTTAGTTTTTACTGCATATCCATAAAAGTACCAATAAGTATTCAGACCAATTAACTATGATCTTTTAGCAGAGACTCAAAGCTTCAATTGTGGAATATTTCATACAACTGGCTTGTATAATAGCAAAGTTTTGAGGTAAGAGGTATAACTTATTGAATGACACTTGTAGCATGGTTTATTCAAACATTGTTATTGTCGATCTGAATTATTAACTAGGCGTCGAGTGTTCTTCAAAATAATCAAACATACTTTATACTGTTCGGAAATATCAACTAGAGTTATCATAAGACTACAACATTTGTATTTGTAATTTAAATCAAAAATGGCTGCGTTTATATTCTATTCATAAAAACACGATGATTTATTTACACAATCCAACATTTAATGCTGCAATTAATAACGGGACAAACAATACGTAACCTGCAGGCGTACAATACCAAGCGCAGACAGTTGTATTATATTTCTTTTATTTTAAGACACTATTGTATTTGTCACATCAATCTTGCGTATAACTTGCTTTTTTTCCTTTTTCCTATTTGTCCGGCACACTGATAAATCACTTGACAGTCAATCGGGCAAGTGGGCTATGACTTCGGAGTGTATCACACAATCTGTGCAGTACTGTACCATATACATTTTACTGCATGACCTGTAAAATAATATAACTGATTATAAATGAACCAACTCTTACAGATCTTCGTGTAAAGAAATGACAATAATACACATTCATTTTTCGTTGATGAATTAAAGGTTTTCAATATTAACGCTTTCGGCTCAGCGCACTTATCACAATCGGCGAGTAACTGATAAATAAAAGTACCTTGCTAGTATATTAAAAAACATATTATTTTGAAATGCTTGTGCTTGGTTGGATGGTTTAACCATGTTTCAACAAATCTTGACAGCCCCACTCTCACGGGGGCCCACTCTCATGTGGGGCCCACTCTTACGTGGGGCCACTCTCATGTGGCTATGCGACTATATCATGCAATATTGCGATCTGTTGTCAAATCATCCAAGCAATGGATGAATCGTTCAGTGGAAGGAGCGATTTGAATGAAACACATGTTGACTGTTTACCATGAAAACAATCTTGTAGCGTTGTTTCTAGAGTTCAGTAAAATAACCCCAACTGTGATCGCCTGTTGATCTCCATCATGCATCCTTTCAAAAGTCAGTCGATTATCGTTTGGATACTGATCGCCGATAAGTGACGTTAACTTCGATGGTAAGGCTTAAGGCTTGACATTTTAAATGTTAAGTTGTTTGAAAATAAAGTATACAATAGGGAGTTTATGGGATATAGAGTCTAGACATATGTCCTGTGGCGGTCATACGCACAAAATAAAACCTTTATGTAATCTTCGATTGCTTACTTATTTTCAATTCGACATCCTCTCAACAGAATCATGTATATAGGTGAAAGTATACCCTCACGCCTTGTTCAACTCTTTTTCTTAAAGATTCATGTAGGTGTGATAATTGTTAATTTTTACCTTATTTAGTGTCCCCCGGCCCCAAATAAATTAGAACCTTTGTTTTGGCGATGTTGCTTTGTGAAATTTGAACTTTGTTTCACTGGTGCTTCTAAATCTTGACTGTCAGTGTTCAGTTAAAAATTGCAGTGTTTTTCAGATTCCATTATCTAAAGGAGGGGTTTCATGTTGACTTGTATTTTGTTTAGGAAAATGGTCGAGGCGTCTGCAATGATGTAATGATGTGTATTGGTTTGCTCTGCTGAGGTTTAGTCACTGTGTATACAAAAATATAGAAAACTGAAGGTTACAAGCACTCTCCATTCATTCGGATATGAAACTCAAGAAAATCAACGTATGGCATATAAACCAAAATAGACGAATAAAGGCAAAACCTGGTGATTTGTGGTGCTTTGAATTGATTTAGTCGTCAATATGAAGGGTTTCTCTACTATTATATAACTGCATGGCAAGTAATAACTGATAGCGTTAATGCGGCATCAGATATGCTTGGTGCAGATATCCTATAACTGCTCTCAGCCACCAGTAGTTGTGTAGTTTCTAATCCAATAGAATGTTCAAACGACAAAATAAAGATAACAGACATGTTTACTGAAGATAGTCGGGTATGTACAGAGGTTCCCTTGCACCACCCGGTACTAAACCAAACCAACTTGTTAGGTGCCTTTTAGGATCTTTAGACACATTTGAGATGTAAACAGTGAAAAAACCCTGATGCTCTCCATTTATCCCAGTTGGCCGCCAATATGGCTGTCAAAAGTGGAAACATTTGAGAAAAGTCATATATCAGTTAAATAATATATTAAAAGAATAAATGAAATGACCAACATTTGAAGCTGCTTATATATATCAATTTCAAGAATTCCTTGAATGTCTGGCATTGTAGCACAACCGATTGTGCTCATTTTAGCCACCAAAATGGGCGATTTTGTTCAAGGCAAATTCGATGCCATATTAAATGATTCGTATTTTCATCTTATGATCTCTATACAAGTAAACGTGTGTTTGAATTCGCAAGCAATCACTGGAATGACCTTCACATCGAATGAATTGCTGAAGAAATGCATACTCGATTTCAGCCCCGTTATATTTTCAAGGTTTTATTGTCACGTGTATTAACAAATACGGTGTTATCTATTTATTGGTTAACTGTTGGACTGAATGTTATAAACGAATCTAAAGGTTATAATGACTGCATCCTTAAGATAAATGGTGATGTCTGCGAAATATTTATAAACATACATGTATGTATAATTCAAAAAACATCTGCATTGTTTTGAACGCGTCTTTCAGTTTGAACAGTCATTTTGCTTCTATTGGCAATGAAATAATACACCTATCAGTTGTAAGACGCACCCTATGACCCCCGGGAGTGGTGCGTCACTTTACCGAGGTGCGTCGACTTCTCATGTACCATGACGCACCCTGTGTCAAAAAAACGACGGACCATTGCCTTCCAAATACGCACCCTCCGTCAATTTTTGGACGCACCATTGGTGGATTCTGACGGACCATGACGACGCACCCCGTCGTCAGATATCGTTGACTATAACTGGATAAAACACGATGACTACTGGAAATGAAACTACTTTTAATTCACGGGGGATCTGCCCTTATTCGATGTTGTCAACCCTGGCCCTCGAATAATTATATAGACTCCGGACCGGGACCGGGATGGACCATGGACGGAACCAAGAGGAGAACTTTTATATGCACAATGTTATGTCTGACTGGTCTGGTCTAAAATTCATAAAATATTTAACTGATTATCATAAACGTCAGGATGAGGATGAAACAATTTCGAGAACATTCTGCCCATTCTGCTTTCGACCCGTTCAGTGGCGTAACCAGGAGGTGGGGGTGGGGTGGGGGACTGGGGGTGGGGGACTGGGGGTGGGGTGGGGTGGGCGGCGGGGCATCCTTCATCCCTTTATGTTATACATGTAGGCTTGCGCTTATGCAATAAGGTAAGTAGAAAATTGGGTTCTCGAACGGTGTATAACCAAAATTGGGTTCTCGAAAGTGTATTTAAACATTTGAACTTCGGATTGGAAATTACACCTTCTATAAACCATCAAAGGATTGAAGGGAGCACTTTAAAAATACCAAAAACATTTCTAATTTAATCATCAATATCACCCATATACTTCGAGAAAAGGCATCTAAAAAGGTGGAACATACACGTACCGCTATTGTGATAAGTCCCCCCGGGGCTCCCCCCTCCCACCGTTATGCCCCCCAAATGAAATTACAAACTCGATGTGAACTTTTGTAAACTAAAACAAATAGTCAGATATGCCCCCCCCCCCCCTGATGATCCACATGCGATGCCCCCTAAATTTGACTAAAATTGCATGGACAACACGGCCACGGGTGATTACGAGTGGTTCCCCCGGTAGAGTAGTCTCAGGCCAAGACCCGGGGGGGGGGTTACTCGCCTAAGATGGTATACGGGGGCGTGCCGCTCTATCTAATGGGTAGCTTTTTGGGCACAAAAGCCCTAAACATAGAGTATGATTTTGTGCTGGAAATCCCTAATGATGGGGTCACTTTTTACAAGTGGGTCTATTTTCGCGATTTTTGTGTCTATTTTCGCGAAACTTTGCAAAAATTAGGTCTATTTTCCCGATAATTTGCGAAAATTGGGTCTAACATGAAGCAAAACCCCTAAAAATGGGTACCGTTTTTTCCAAAAACACCCTGAAAGGGTAGGGGTTTTGAATCTCCAGCGGCACCCCCCCCCCCCCCCCCCCCCGACCAAACCAAATCCGAGTACCGGGGGCTGTGGCCTGTGATCAAGGGAGTGGTCATAACCAGTCATATCGGAGACTGTCATTTCATTTCGGTGATTTCGGTGATGGGGACAACAGTGGCGGATCCAGGATTAAAATTTACGGGGTGGGGGGGGGGGGGGGGGGGAGGGGGGGGGGGAGGGGGGGGGGGGCTGACCAAGACTGTTTTGTAATTGGTACCAAATCGTAAAAGGTCCCCAACATGAAAGGTACAGTGGTACACAAAAAAAGGTATATTGTCAAATTTTACGAGGGGCGCCCGCCAACCCCCCCCCCCCCCCCCCTCCCCCGGACGGTGTATCCGCCACTGGACAGGGTGGAAAGCCTGGCAGGGGATGCCCGGCTCTCAGCTGGGCCTGGCCTCGAATGTATTTTAAATACATTCGAGGCCAGGTGTTAAGGGTTGTTAATAACAACCCTTAACACCATTTGGCCTTATTTCCGGGCGGCTGGGCTCTATTAAAAATAGTGTTTTGTTTTGTTCAAATCAAATATCTCCCAGTTTTTTTTCTCTCTTTTAATACCCGACTTTTTGTTGTTTGATGTCTGTGTCCGTGAGCTTGATTGACAAATTATGTGTGACCTTTCTTCGGGGGGGGGGGGGGGGGGGCGGTGGGAGGGTACTCGCCTAAGCGGTGGCGCTACATGTAGTGCCGCTTAGTCGCTTTTTGCTTAAAAAAAAACATAATGGGGTATGATTTTGTGATGGAAAATCTCTAAAAATAAAAAAACTGCCCCACTTGCTACAGATGGTTCTATTTTAAAATCCTTACAATTGCGAAGATTGGGTCTAGTTTTCCACAAAGAAAATCATATAAATGGGTGTATTTTCGCGAATGCGAAATTTTGGTCTATTTTCCAGATAATTTGCGAACGGGGTCTATAAATGAAGCAAAATCCTTAGAAATGGGTACCGTTTTTTCAAAAAATCACCTTTTAGAAATGGGTAGGCCTATGTTTTTTTATTTGAATCTCCTGTCGCACATCCCCGACCAAATTCAATTCCGGGGGCCTGTCCTACTACCTCTGTGTTCTTAGATTGTTCTGCGCTTGTGCGGAAGAGCGCAATGCTGATCCCCTATCTTATACCATGAAGATGCTTGTATACGTGACACTTCTCTTAAAATGAAAGGTTCTCGGTCTACTGCGGTTCCTTGTTTTTTTCGTTTGCCAAACTCTTGTATTGATGATCGAGTGATTTCAGGCATTTTAGAACATGCGGTATAAAATATCGGAGTGATGTTTGCGGTATTAAAGTGGAGCCTGGTTGGCGGTATTAAGGAGTTATGTGGTATAGTAGCCCTATAGCGTATATTTAAAGGTCGTATTTTGTTGTTCGTAAACAGATGTACACTGTGACGCACCCATGTAAAGTGACGGACCTTGACGCACCCTCCGTCATTTTTTTGACGGACCAAAGGCTGCCACTGACGTACCCTCCGTCAACAATTTTTGGTAAACGACGCACCCACGACGCACCTCTCCCGGGGGTCATAGGGTGCGTCTTACAACTGATAGGTGTATAAGCACGCAGATAAGTCAAAAAGTCTTACACGCCTAGTCATTACTGACTTTAGCAAAGCTTTCAATCGAGTTGACCACAATGTTGCAATCCCCAAATTGTTGAACATGGGTGCTAGGCCTTCTATCATACCATGGATTTGCAACTTTCTGTCTCAAAGATTACAATGTGTCAGATATCGCGATAAGCTGTCCGATTGGAAGCAATAAAAAAGGTGGTGTTCCACAAGGCACACTTACAGGGCCAGCTACTTTTTTTGGCAGTGGTAAATGATGATGCCATCAACATTGATAATGACAAACTTTCCTTAAAGTATGTGGATAATCTTTAATTGAGAATACATATGTAAATAAATGCAGCACAATTCAAAGCGACATAGACAAGTTCAGTCAATGGGCTGCTGATAGCAATATGTTGTTGAATCCATCTAAATGCATGTCTATGGATAACAATTCTACCAAGAACCCCAAGGGGCCTGTCCCAATTCAATTATGTGGCCTGGATTTACAATGTACCGATGTGGTTAAGATCCTTGGTATCAAAATATCTAGTGACTTAAAATGGGATATCCCGGTCAGCGATATGATCGAGCGTGCTAGTGGTCGATTGTTTGTGCTTAATACTGTTAAGCGTTTCGGGCTGTCCATCGAAGATCTTATCACCATCTACATTGGTTATGTGCGTCCCCTCCTTGAATATGCCGGATTGGCATCCTGGTCTCACTGAGCGGCCAAAAAAAGATCGTGTAAAATTATTTTAGGCTTTAAATATGATTCGTACCAAAATGCTATTTTTATCATGTAATATTCAAGAGCTCAGACCTAGGCGGGATCATATTTGTTTTATTTATGCCAAGACTCTTATGCGTTCAAGTACTTTTGTGGTTATCCAGCCAAAGAAAGGTCGTAACTGGGTGTGTGCTGCGCAATGGCAATCACCTTACTATTCCTAAAGTGAGTACCAAAAGACATGCCAACAGTCCAATCCCATATCTTGTCAAGGTGTGGAATAATAACTTGACCAATGACCACTAATTAATCATGTTTTAAATGTTTGCATCCATCTGTCCATCATCTTGGTGATTAAGTGCAATATTACTATTATTATCTTATTTTTAAACCGTGACAGTGGGTTGTTTCCATGTGTGTTCCTGGTATGTATGGTGTCAGTCAGGTGGTCACGTAAATGTAGCATGTTTTATGTGCAATATCTTTTGGGTGTTTGGTATTGCAGGTATGGACAAACATACACCGATGTTTGATATTTCAGGTATTTCAGGTATTTCAGTACAGTAACATTGCAGGTATGGTGAAAACTACACTGTGACCGATGTTTAATATTTCAAGGCTGGTGAAAACTACACTGTAATCAATGTTTGTTTGTGTATATATGTAGAAAACTACACTCTAACCGTTGTTTGGCATTGCAGATATGGAGTATAATGTGTTTTGTTATCGAACTGGTCAATCCGCGACACATTTGACGGAATAAATGACATTCGCGTTGAAACCGCAACGAATAAACTCTTTTTCACAGCGTTCTAGCCTCAAAATGCTGAATATGAATATCTTAAAATGTGCCCCCCCCCCCCCCGATTTGTTCTCTGGGATATTATATTACATTTTGAGTTGCGTATAATGTGTTTTTTTGATCGAAACGGTCAATCCGCAACACATTTGACGGGATAAATTACGTTCGCGTTGAAACCACAAAAAACTCTTTTTCACAGCGTTCTAGGCTGAAAAGAGTGAATATCCTAACATGTGCCCCCCGATTTGCTTTTTGGGATATTATATCACATTTTGAGTTACGTATAATTTTTTTATTTATCGAAACGGACAATTCGCGACACATTTGTGTGAATTACGTATAGTGTTTTTTTTATTCGAAACGGTCAATCCGCGACCCATTTGACGGAATAAATGACGTTCGCGTTGAAACCGCAACAAAAAAACTCTTTTTCACAGCGTTCTATGTTCAAAAGGCTGAATATCCTAGAATGTACCCCCCCCCCCCCCCTCCCCCTCCCATTTGCTTTTTGGGATATTATATCACATTTTGAGTTACGTATAGTGGATTTTTTTATCGAAACGGTCAATCCGCGACCCATTTGACGGAATAAATTACGTTCACGTTGAAACCGCAACGAAAAAACTCTTTTCACAGTGTTCTAGGCTGAAAAGGCTGAATATCCTAAAATGTGCTCCGCGATTTGCTTTTTGGGATATAATATTAAATTTTGAGTTACGTATAATGTTTTTTTATCGAACCGGACAATTCGCGACACATTTGACGGAATAAATCACGTTCGCGTTGAAACCGCAACAAACAAAATCTTTTTTACAGCGTTCTAGGCTGATAAGGGTGAATATCCTAAAATGTGCCCCCCCCCCCCCCCCCCCCCCCCCGATTTGCTTTTTGGGATATAATATCACATTTTGAGTTACGTACATTTTGTTAATCGAACCGGTCAATCAGCGACACATTTGACGGAATAAATTACGTTCGCGTTGAAACCGCAACGAAAAAAAACACCTCTTTTTCACAGCGTTCTAGGCTGAAAAGGGCGAATATCCTAAAATGTGCCCCCCCCCCCCCCCCCCGATTTGCTTTTTGAAATATTATATAACATTTTGAGTAACGTATAATGTTTTTTAGTCGAAACGGTAAATCCGCGACACATTTGACGGAATAAATTACGTTCGCGTTGAAACCGCAACGAAAAAACCTCTTTTTCACAGCGTTCTCGGCTCAAAAGGCTGAATATCCTAAAATGTGCCCCCGATTTGCTTTTTGGGATATTATATCACATTTTGAATTACGTATAGTGTTTTTTTTATTCGAAACGGTCAATCCGCGACCCATTTGACGGAATAAATGACGTTCGCGTTGAAACCGCAACAAAAAAACTCTTTTTCACAGCGTTCTATGTTCAAAAGGCTGAATATCCTAGAATGTGCCCCCCCCCCCCCCCCCCTCCCCCTCCCATTTGCTTTTTGGGATATTATATCACATTTTGAGTTACGTATAGTGGATTTTTTTATCGAAACGGTCAATCCGCGACCCATTTGACGGAATAAATTACGTTCACGTTGAAACCGCAACGAAAAAACTCTTTTCACAGCGTTCTAGGCTGAAAAGGCTGAATATCCTAAAATGTGCTCCGCGATTTGCTTTTTGGGATATAATATCACATTTTGAGTTACGTATAATGTTTTTTTATCGAACCGGTCAATCCGGGACACATTTGATGGAATAAATGACGTTGGCGTCGGAACCGCAACAAAAAAAACCCCTAAATCTGAAAGCGCATCCTAATTTAAAAAAATATTATAACAATGATGGATTTTAGCAAGTTTTTAAACCTAAACAATAATAAGAGACACTTAAATAGTAAAATCAAGCTTGTATGAATTGCCACCGTCACATAAATAGCCAAACACTGAGTAAATGAACACAGAACATAAGAAAATGTGTTTAAAAGTCCCCCCCCCCCCCCCCCCCCCCGTCCTAACTGGTGCATATCCCTTTTATTTATAATCCTTGGTTACGCAGCGGCACGGGAAACTTTACTGATATATCGATTAGGGTTTTACAGAAGTATCTGCTGCCCTCTGTTGTTGTAGATGCGCTTATAAATCGGTATTTTCTTGATATTTATTTTATTTTAAGAAACTGTTGTATTTTTCACACCCATAATATTGCGTATAACTTGCCTTTCTTTCCCTTTGCCTCTTTTCCCGGCACACTGATCAATAACTTGACAGTCGATTGGGAAAGAGGGCTATGACTTCGGAGTGTATAAGACACAAGCTCTGCAATACTGTACCATATACATTATAACTGCATGGCTTGTAAAGTAATATTGTATTCCATATCAAACAAAGTCCGACTATTCATTCGTTCCAATAATATTATTATAAATGGACCAACGCTTGTATTTAACCATAGCCAATGATCCGTTTCGTCCTCTGGGAAAATGATAAGATAATTAAAACAGACGCCTTCTCATTCAGACATCAATATGACATGGGAACCTTCAAATCGGGGGATACTTACGTTCGGTTTGACCCCTGAGCTAAGCAACATATGGGGCTATTTGCATGTGTATACTTGGGCGCTGTACATTTCACTTCGAATTAAAAAGGAAAAACCCGGATGTTAGCCGGATTATTTGGCAATGAGTTGACGTTGTCCAACAGACATTCTCCTCCTTTTTCTTCGTCGAAAGGTATCCTAGACTAGAATACTAGAACACCTAGAATCGTTCGATACTGGTAAAAATCGATTGCTCCAGTATAGTTCTATATATAACATATTCCAATATTGCCCGATACTGGAACAAAAGAATGCACCAGTATCGTGTGATACTGTTATATTTTGATGTATCAGTATCGCCAAATACTGGAATATTAAAATATACCAGTATCGTCCATTATTATGCAGTTAGAATCTTCCGTCCTATACTGGCAATGTATTACATGTAGTAAATACCTATTATTTTGCACATTATGTAACTGGAGCGAACTTGGCCAGACCAATATCCTTCGATCAGTTTTGGTTACCTGCCTCTTTAACACATTTAAAGCCTACGCACGAATCCACTAAATGCGTGTTTAATACGCCGACTTTAGCGACCGCATGTGTAGCGTGCAGAAAATGTAGAAGATACTAATTTTTGGTTTTACGATAGGAAATAGGTCATCAGGTCATTTGTGATAAAAAATGGCGACTGGTTCCAGGAGCATACGTTTTGTTACGCTAAATGAAAAAGAATTTCCAGGAATTAGGCCGACAGTTCTGCAACGCGAACAAGCACCGATACAAGTGTGTCTATCTGTATAAATGGAGACGTTCCTGGCCTAAAAATGGCGATCATCAAAGTTTGTACTGTAACTTGTAAGTCAAGGTAAGCATATTACATAAACAATCGTGTATTTTTAATGTTGAAAACAGACGATCGCCGAAATATGTCTTTTGAATTTATTGCTGACTGTAAAACTTGAACTTGTTACGTGTTTGGAATTTGTTTTGGAGCTTCTGTTCTGTCATTCTGTTAGTATACCAGTATTGTTGAACCGTTTGGAAGGTAGGCCTACAGACTTTTTACTTTTTTTAGTACAGTGTTATTCATTTATTTGATAGGCTCAAGTCATTTCTCGAGTATAGAGTCAGATTCTCACTGCATAATAATGATTTTTTCGCATGATATACAAATATATTGGTCTCGCTATGAGAAAAATATTCCGATCTTCTCGTAGGTTGGCCTGGTATTATTGGTGACACTCTCCTACTGGAGCTGATGCTGTTACGCCTCATGGCTTGGGCTAGAGCTTGTGTTGCTGCTTTCATTTTACCAACTGGCGAAATGGAACGGCTGGATGACTCGGAGTTCTTGCGGGCGGAGCGGCTGAGCTTATTCATGTTGTAGAGATGCTGGGGAGCAAATGGTACTATCTGTATGGACCAATTTCTTTGTGTATCACGCTCAATCCATCCAATTTTATATCAATATTGGAACAAAAAAAATTACCAGTGTCGCCCAATATTGGATTATATAGTACCCCTTTTTGAAAATGTTTATCCGTGTGTACTCCGCTTGCACTTTTCGTCAACTAAGCGGTATATCTGCATTTCATTCATATTTGAGTTCCCATTTGAATTCCTGTGCTTACTGCTAAATGAGCTACCTTGGCGGGGTATTCACTTCATTGAGGTCAGATAATTATCATTAAAACAAATAATACTATTGTAGATCGGCTATTGATTTGGACCTATTCTATTTAACGTAAGAGGAACCACAATGGACAAATCACGACGATATCGGCAGCGTTTAGATGCTATTGGTTTCGCTGCGATATAATTGACTTCAAAGGGATGAAGCTACACATCCCAAAATATCGTGAATTTAATCTATCTAGGCAAATAGCGCGCTGTTCAAACGTGCCATCTTAACAAGTGAGACATATTGATCATCATTTGTAATCCTTCTTGTACAGATGAGGATTACATTACGGCATGATAAAACATGGTCACTATTCTGGATATGAACTACCTACGAAAACGATACTGTGTGATTCAAGACTTTAAGTAAGCATTGAACCATATTTGTCGTTAATCAGATTTAGATTTCAATAAATTGCCCCGTCCCCTTAATTAGACGATAATACATGGTAGTCTGTGAATCTGCTATAAAATTTATTTCGAGATATATCCGAACGTATTGCGGCAATATTTTACCATTCACTAGTTATTTTCAGAAGGCTTATCATTTATCGACATAAATGATGCTCATTTTAATCCACGTAGCGTAGTAGATCACCTTGCGGCAGCGCCATACTGAGAGAGGGTTGCAGGGAGGCACTTGTCCCTCGATGCTGTGTCGTGTCGCTGATCTCGACGTAAGAAAAAAATATAAGAGATGAAACGAAAATACAATGACACAGATAAGATACGTAAAAGTTAAAAAGAATGAAGAAAACAGGATCTCAAAAAATACACTGGGGCCAAATGTACTATGTACAACGGGGCATTATTGAACCCAAATTTGTATTTTACATTGGGAAATGCAGTGCCCTTGGATTACCATGCTTACATTTAAAACTTGTCTTCTCTTGGTTGGGTTGTTATGTCAGTGGAACTTACCCATTCACTGGTTCGGTCAAAGGGGCAACGTCATTTCTCCCACATTGATAAAAGTACAGTTAGATCGAGGGTGGAATTATTTCACAAAATGAAAAGGATTATAGTTTTTCCCTGTCCAAAATATATCGTTGACCTATCTAAACATGACAAATAAACGTCGGAAAAAGTGTACCTTAGATCCCAGATTCTGGACTGTACCTAGTTTCGTCAAATACTGGAACACCCAGTATCGCTCGATACTGGCACTAAGTCAGTGTTTCAGTGTCGGACGATACTGGCACATATAAAATGATCCAGTATCGGTCGTTGTCAACACAATTATGTACCAGTATCGTTTCAATACTGGACCAATCACTATACTGACATCATGTGTACATAAACACGTTCCAGTTTCGCTCGATACCAGAACACAATTCGGTGTACCAGTATCGAGTGATACTGGCAATTATTATGTTTCAGTATTGGACTATACAGGTGTACCAGTATCTGAGACCTAAAGTACACTTTTTACAACATTTCTAGCCCCCTGTTCATGTCCCTTCAAAATTTGAAATGACCGTTGCCGAATTTAGAAGACTTGCACTGTATAATAGAACAGGCTAACATAAAATAAGATGCAACTATTACATTGGAGTCAATCATATAAGCCTTACGTAACAGTTTTGTAGTACGGCCTTACTAAATTGAGCGCTCTACAACATACAGTTGTTCCTCCTGCGGTGGACAACACGCGGACAATCCAAACTCATAAGTCTGTATTGTAGCTGTTTCAATTCAAACAACGATCCAGAAAAGTGTACTCCAAGTCGCAGATACTGGTATACTTGTATCGTTCAATACTACGAAGGTCATTCAATAAGTTCTACCTCCTACCTCATAACTGTATTATTATGTAAGCCAATCTTATGAAATATTACACAATTGTAGCTTGTAACCTCAGCTACAAATTCATTGTAAAAATATCTGAGTGCTGGTTGTACTGTTCTGGAATGGCAGTGAAAACCAAACATACATTTAATGTGACATAAACGGATGAAAAACAACAAAATATCACCGAAGTGCTATTCATTTGTAAGAGGCTAAACATACCAATCAGTCAATAATAACCGTTATAAATATTAAATATCTCTTTAACAGACTCTAAACAATAAAGGTGATTGATTTCTTTGGCAACAATATGCCCTCTGATTAACCAGAACCAGATCAGGACATTCATAAGTTTACCTATCCCCAGAGAACCCTGCGAAAAGCATATTGGACTTTCATGAGAACTAAGTGATTTTCACTATACCGAACTTTTTAGAGGAATTACAAATCTCTCAAAGAGATCATTTTCAATGTAATTTTCTGTTCCGTTGTTCGAAATCGCTCTCTGCCTTTGACCGAATCATATCAAAAATAAAACAGATATCAGTTTACTATAAATGTGTAGCTATGATTCAGAACTATAACCATGACAAATTTCATGAGGCTGACATTCATATTAGCAATGTTATGAGGGAGGAGGTAGAACTTATTGAATGAACCTCGTAGAATATAAAAGTTTACTGGAACACCAAATTATGTTCCAGTATCGGTAGATACTGGAACAGTTTTATGTTCCAGTTCCGGACGATACTGGCACACGTGATACCAGTGTGATTTGTCCCTGTATTGAACGATACTGGTAGATAATTATGTTCCACTATCGCCCGATACTGAAATAGTTTATACCAGTATACCGATAGAACAGAATCTGAGAACTAAAGTACACTTTTTACAAAACTTAATTACGCTATTTCGCCAGTTCCATAGTAGTAATCATTTCCTTACACGATTGAACACCGACGAGCTGTTATAGCAAAGGGCTGCCCATTTAACATTACACAGAGTTAGATTTGTAGCTTTAACGCTTAACATCATGCTTGTTGTTGAATCCTGAGGCAACATTTTATCAATTACGCTCATATTCAGTTTAATTGAGGGTCATTTACAATCATATACAAATCCACCAATTGCATCCGATTGAATAAATTGACTGCCGAACATCAACAATTAAAACAAATTAACGCATTCAAATCACAACCTTTGGGCATCTTATAAATGACATCGCCCAGTGTCAACGTTACTTCTTGCAATTTAATGTCAAGTGTTTGTAAAGGATGATATGAACAAACAAATACTGCTCATACGGTAACCTTGACGATTATTGATACTCGGGTGTTAGTTTGTAGTAATAACAATCTTGCCTCTTGTACCTGTCAATGATTAGAGCAATATCCATCCAGATAGACGATAGCGTTTTACAAACGTATCAATGCACTGACATTATGGAATTGTATAAATCCTGTGCGGAGAGGTCAAATTATAAAATTGCTTCTGACAAATCTCATTAGATTTAATTTGTATCCAGAAAAAGTGTACTTTTAAAAGGTTCCAGATACTGGTATACCACTATCGTTCAAAACTGAAAAATATGTGCCAGTATCGGTCGATACTTGTACGAATCAAATGTGGATACAAACAAATATTCTGACACATTAAAGATTGGTAGCAATGATTATTACTATTTCACTTCACATCAATTTTTTTATATTTTTCATGGGAAGACAATATCCATGTGTTTTTTTGTTGCTAATCGGACACTGACATGTTAGAAGAAAAATGTTGACGTAATCAGAAATTATTGAGCACGTTGAGAGAATTTCCAATTTACCGCCCGCGCTAGAAATGGTCTAGTCCTGTTCCGTTAGCCAATCCCACGCACGATTGGTATCTGGTTTGACGCCCCGCCCCTTTGATGTTTTCGCGATGCCGCGCTGGTTTAACCAGTCTCATTATATTTCGTGTCTTCAAGGCGAGAGGTTTATAAAAATATTTGTCACACACAAATTTGCCTTTCCGCCATTCTGAGGAGCGGGGGGAAAAAAGGTCCATAATCACCCTAATTGTTAGGTTGGTGGCCTTATTCTAAATAGTAGTTCAAAAATGATCGCAAATATGTGTTAGCCCGGGTTTCGGCTATACAAAAGAAAATTTTAGGACTAGCCTCAAGTCTCAATTTCAGTCGGGTTCGACATTATTATTGTATTGTTCTCAGTGTGTTTGCGTTTGCAAGGGGTTCTAATTTGGGTTTATATAATCCAGGAACAGGCGGAAAAAGGGAGGAGCCCTGCTCTATGACTCTTGCCTTTCCGCCATTCCAATTTACTGTGTTTTATGAAAACATGTGGTGTATGAATTGAGCATGGGTTGGCAGTCCTTAATGAAATAAATGAAATGTATAATATCTCGCTAGACACGAGACATCCGCAAAAACAGCTTTCTTGTATTAATTTCTCGCGTCTGGAGGTTTTAACCTCCAGACGCGAGAAATACAAGAAGGGTTCCGCCGATTTAGGGCATTATTATGGTTTTACCTGTAAACGTACATGAAGGTCATTGACTATATCACGGGCAGTCGACAAGCGTGGTGTTAGTGAGACCAACATAAATTATTAAAATATGTATCTGCTGGCGATTCGAGAGACAGAGTGAAGGTCAATGCCTCCTTGGGATCAAAAACACTACATGTCTGTAAGCCTATGTAATTTTTGCAACCTATCAACTGTACAATGATTTTGATAGGTTTTGCATTGTTGTTAATTATTCAAGATAAAAATGTTGAGCACGAAATGCAAAGGTTCAATATGCCTAGTTCACCCAGGGTGAACTGGCTTTTTAATTAACCTGTTCATTTGGTGACGGAAGAAACAAAGTCAACCTTGAGATCAGCGTTCGAAATAGCGGCCATCCGGTCATCCGAAATGACCAAATCTACCTGCGGATGACCAGTTTTTCTTGGCCGATCATCCGGCGGATGGCCAAAATGATGGGAGATGAAAGTGAAGAAAAGGATCACCAGGATGCATTAGAGGCTATAGACCTGACCGTCATATTAAGAGACGTACTGAAAGAACAAGTCATGGTCGCGAATGAACCAACCCATACATGAGGATGACAATGACACAGCTGACGACACCGACCCTGCAGTTGGAGTTGTGGAACTTGAGGCTTCGTCAGATGAGGATGACTTTAATACAGATCCAATGGAATCAGGAGATAAAAGTGAAGAAGAGGATCATCCGGAATTAGAAGTTGCAAATGGATATGACACTGACACAGCGGACGACACCGACCCTGCAGTTGTAGAACTTGAGGCTGAGTCGGATGAGGATGACCTGGATACAGATTCAATGGAGTTGGGAGATGAGAATGAAGAAGAGGATCATCAGGATGCATTAGAAGCTGTAAATGAGGATGACACTGACACAGTGGACGACACCGACCCTGCAGTTGTGAAACATGATGCTGAGTCAGATGAGGATGACCTGGATACAGATCCAATGGAGTCGGGAGATGAACGAGTGAAGAAGAGGATCATCAGGATGCATTTCAGGGCTTACAGCTGGTCGTCCTATTGAGAGACGTACTGAAAGAACGTGACGACTAGAACAAATAAGTGACTGAAGAAAAATGGTAGTTAAAAGAGAGGAGATTGTAAAATAAAGAGAAAGTTGTTTATGGAGCATAGAGGTTAATGTGGAGTTTTCAATAATTATATGTATGTGTATATGAAGACTCGCTTAAAATATGATTTTTTTTAAGCTTGCCACTGAAAAAATGCGGATAACCAAAAATATTGGCGGATGACCAAAATCCCAATCTAGGTGGATGACCAATATATTTTTCTTATTTCGAACGCTGCTTGAGATATTACCAAAATATCTGGCTGGTAAGAGTGAACCTAAGGGTTCAACTCCACGGACGTGTTTTATTTTTGGAATAACATTACCAGGGGGAACAAATGAGTAAAAAAAACCCACTAATGTGTAGTGATTTGAAGTGATGAGGAATTATGTACATGTACATGTTATCTATGGGCTTAGTAGGTGTTGGCCGTTGATTATGTGGTTTTAAGCGAATAATGTAGGCAAGGTAAAGTTAAATATGTTACAATTGGCGTTCACATTTACTTTTTGGATTGCATATGCAGATCAAGTTATAAAGGTATAAATCTAACCCTGAAACAGTAAGGTTGAGTACGCATTATGAGACTCTACAGGGGATAGTGTCCCTGGAACCGGGAGACATAGATGAATTCCAATTTACCTTCATATATACTCTCTTGTTAAAACTCTGTCGAATTACGTCTGAGTCGGTCTTGTTAGTTCTGCAACAAAAGGCCGTTCAACTCCTGTCCGCGCTACGGATTCAAATAACAATGCTCACTGATTTTACGATTACATATAAATGAAAGAAGCAGAGTAACGATCCGACATACTGAACACTGACTAATCCATTATCCGAGTAAATACACGATGAAAAAACTACGCTGGTAATATTTCAACTTAATTACCATAAATTTCTATTCATTTTACTATCTGAATGAAAATACTCTCGTGACATGGTCTGTCTTTATTCCATTTCACTCTAATACAAACCGATTCCAAAGTAGATTATACTTATTTGCTTATACTGTTCATTTGTTATCTTAAATAAATGCCTAATTTCCTTCAATATGTCGCGCTGAGGTATTGCATTTTGAAATGTATATGATAATATTAAACATATCTACACATATATGTATAATAAGCAATCGGAATAACATATCATTGATGTATATATACACTGTTGCATCCTCATCTTTCACTTCTCGAAGCATTGGCGGTTCTCCAAAGCATTCACATTTTAGGTTATGTTTGATTGTTATTTCGAAACAATATTTTGTATTATACATTTTCTAATATCGATTACTATGGGTACTTGCAATAAATGAATGCTTGTCAATGTTTACTATATACAAATCACTCAATCAAATTGCACATAATAGTACGAGGGCGGACCAGTTAATGCTAAGGCTACACCAGATACACAAGACAATACTGTCTTTATTGTGTTATGTCATTCTTTTACAACGCCGCATTCTTAGCTCCCTCGTATTTACATTTACTGAGGATATTTAGCCTGTATTTAATTTGCTATTTATCCATTTCTGCAGCTACTTATCTACCTGTAAATTTGATCATACAAAGACGGAATCGCATCATGCTGCAACACAACAACAAAATTCCACACAGAGCTTGCCTCACCCAGACTTAAATTGATGAAAATGGGCTCCATTTGATGGAAGATCCACGCTAATCATTCGACTTGGCTTCCTGCGAATTCTGGCCCTATCCCAACAACCAAATCAAAGATTGCCTGGAGATCTTTTTCAAGGATCTAAGACCTGGCCAAAGCTGTACATTTAGATATGAGACAATTCTTCTTAGGACAAGGATCAATGCTATGGAGCACTACCAGCGCCTCGAGAAGTGGAGGATGAGGATGCAACAGTACACATCAAGAGACGCTACGTGTGACTATAATTTTTGAAATTGTATGGCCATCGTCAAAGACATGGCCCAAATGACAACACTTTTTGATAAAGACAACTCGATTTAACACAGTAAACTGTGCTACATTATATCAATCGGTCCAATACAAATGTAACAATGCATTTTTACTCGAGTGTAATGAGGACAATATAATTCGGCATACTATGACTGATGAAGACACTGTTATCATTATTATCTAATGATGCTGGGGTTTTGTATTGGGGTGGCTAAAGAAATTAATTCTCGATTCACGCAGCTTCCAACATTAGGTTTTCGTACATCGTATGGACTATGTACCTTATTTGAAGTTGTATACATTGACAAACCCCAGGAATGTGCAAGAAGTAGATTGATATAAATGAGATCACAGCAATGTGGGTTTACGTGTAATGCTCAATGATGTTTGCACCACTTTTCACACGTTAGTGACGTCTTCGTTACTGACATTTATCTTTCAATAAGCAGGGATCTTGTCATCTTCAATTCTCGGAAAGAATATGCTTGATTAGCGCTAGCTTTAAGCAATAATGTTGGCGTTCAGCAGAAAAACATAATTGAAATTCTACCCGTATACTTATCTCGGTTTCATAAATACAATACAATCAAGTACTCCACATATACGTGAAGCTGGAGGTTATAAGCCAAAATGATTAAATACTTTATTGGATAAACATTCAGTTCACATAGAAACCTTATACCCGACAACCAATTCCATTCTGATACCTGCTAAATAAAATGGCAGAGTGCTGTGAATTATTACAGTAGACGTGTTGGTGTTAAAGTAGAAGCAGACACATACCAATAAGTGGTTGCAATAGAAACCCGTGTTAACACGAGGGGAAGTAGGTACTTATAATTTGGATAGTATAATCAGGTATTCGTTTTAAGTGTGAAATACACGTATGAATTACCACACACGCATTTTTAATTGAATAAAATATAATCTCAAAATATACATGATAAGGCAGTGGTTTGTCGTAATTTACCTGTTTGTACTTGGTACATATGTCGAAGGAACATATTGAAAATGTTGGAAACATTTGAGAGTGAACAACATTCATTTTGTTATCGGCTTTATATCGGCGGTCATGGTAGCGTAGTTTATGCACTTAAGTAATTCGATACAATAGAAGTACATGTACAATAAATTGTTATGAAAAGAATTGGCCGCGGGTTGAAATGTGTTGCAATTCAAACGCTGCTGAACAATACCTGCTCCTGTTATTGATGTCCTTGTTATACATATACGATTGGATGCGCGGGAATACGTTGTCAAAAGTATGTCTGGTATCATGGCATTGACACAGTGTACTGTATTGAATTGAAGCCACGAGCTTTCCCAATGGCATTTGGCAACGTTGCAATTAAGAGTTCATCCTTATTCTATATAATCGGGAATGTCCTAGTTCTGAAACTTGTTGGCGCTTTGTAACATCGTTAAAAGCCTAGGGAGAAATGATCAAATGCAAAAGTGAATACAATATTCAAACACTGTTTAGACAGTAATTTCTTGCTCTAATTCCGTCGGTTCGGTATTAATATAATCGAAATCTAGACTAAAATGTTTATTCAATATCAAATATGTGTTCAACTGCCTTGTATTGGAAATAGGACTACTTTCTTACAGTTTTTGAAATAATGAAAATGTACTTTATTCATTAGTTATTATATTTGCCCCGTGAAAACAGAAGATAAATATGTAATTCATTTCAACAGTCACCCATACTATGTAACTGTATGTTTACACTCTGAAACTGTAAATTGATGTTGCCGATAGCAGACAGGAACAGATAGAATACACAACCTTGGTAAAATACCATATTCCACACGCTAAAAAACGTGTCTTCGTCTTCAATCAATCGGGATCTTATCTACATTTCAATCATTGAAAAAACGAAGTAGTCAAATCTTTAAAAGATAGTACCACCTCCGGTGACAATTAAAACAAATTCACATCTTCTGAACAAAATAATTTAGAGTATAAAAATGAAAACACAACTTGTATACGAAACACGTCTAGAACATGTGCAATACATAACCCCACGAAAAGAGGTCTTTAAACTACTACCACAGGGGCAGCTGGTATACAGCAACAACATTACAGTGATACGTTATTTAATTTATCTCTACACATTTTATTTTGTACCGTGAACATTGCATAATAAATGTTATTGTGATATTTCCGTTTCTAATAAGCATGGGATATAAACAAAAAGTAGTGTCAAGCTTCTATCGTAATTATTTCGGATATGAACGGATAGCCGTGCCTCGATACCTTCATGACTTGTGTGGTATATTATCGAATCATACTTTTAAAAGTCAAAGCATGCTATTATAAATTCTCATTACTGACATATATTTTAATTTGAATGACAGAAACAGAACCCAGGACTCCTATGATACGCAATAAGTGAATTTAAGCAGATAAGTGTACATCGCATGTTAAGTGTCCTACTTACGTCGATTATAAATACCTACCTGCACTTTTAATAAACTCAATAAAAATTATTAGACATTTATCAAATGTGATTAGAATGTGGTATCAATAAAAATTCCTTTAAAAAGGAAAAGAGGCGGTCATATAAATTTAAAGAAACAGACAGCAGAGTGTGATATAGGTAACACAAAGAGTGGTTAGTCATAAGTGTTATTTATCAATATAAAACATGAATGGAAATCACTAACTAATGTTGATAATACTATAAAAAGTCAGGACAATGTTGACGAGTCAAAACATTAAAGGCTTTTGGAATCAAGTATGTTACATCTTAGAGCTGGTTTATCACGTTGGCATTTTACCACAGATAAATTGGTCATAACCTGTTACTTGTTGACTGACAGTTTAATGGAGAAATTGTAAATTTGTCAATTCCTCAAAAGAACTGGGTATGGCTAGAGCCCCACAGTGGTAGATTGCCTTTAAAAGGTACTTTATTTCTGATATGCTTAAAGGTATAGTACGTTATCTTATAAGCATAATTATTTTGCTTTTAAAGAAGGTAGATTTTCTTGCAATATGTGTTTTTATGGTTTTTAAGGGTTGAAAAACAGATTGGTTGCACGAACAGTTGAAATGTTGTCTAACAAATATGATTTTGATTATGATTGTTTCAATCTGTAACTTGGAACGTCAAATGAAGTGGCTTTGTTAAAGATTGTCTACAACCAATAAATTTGCGTATTTCTATTTAGCTTAGCACGTTCTATATATAAAAATGTTATTGTTTACATCCTGAAGCATTATTTTAACGGTAACAATAAGTACATATTACAGATGTTCATATAACTTTGCCTTAATTGAAGGTAGTATGTGATCTTTTCCATGGGACGCCCTCAATCCCCGAAAAAATTGGAAGCAGATTTTCTTACAGATTTACTTTTCTGATCAAAATTCATAAAAATATTCCAAGATACGATTCCTAATAACCTCAAAATCATGGTTTAAAGAGTGAATTTGGAGTAAAATGTTTTCAAACCATGATTTTGAAGTAATTGGGAATCGCATCGATCTGTAACTTAGAGGATCTTTATGATTTATGATCACAAATGCAAATCTGCAAGAAAATCTACTTTCCATAGTAAAAATCAATGATAGAGGGCGCTACTTGGAAAAGATCACATAATATGCCTTTAAATACATTTTTTTTTGTTAGGGACATTAAGTGGTGTTGACAATTTTGAAAATTTACTTCAGAATTCAAGATGAACATAAAATTTGCCATTATTGTTGTTTCTACTAACAAAAACACAGCAAAACTTGATTAAAACAATACCATCGCTATTTATTGAAAAACGCCCCTATGCAAATATGGTTCGTGTTATGTATCACGCGTATTGCAGGGGGACCAGCATTTTTGAATCGACGTTTTGTTGTACAAAGAGGGCTGCTATTTCTTAATCCTTATAGGTGTAAGTTCATACATGTAATACAATTGTAAAAATATATAAATCCCAATTGTTATCATATATTTTTGTAATTGGGGGCGCTGCCTCCACCACATCTCTTAATGCCTCTTTAACAACGGAAATTCAAAATTAACGGCCGTTCGTGTCCACCATCGTCTGCTACAATCACGCCCTATCGGTATAGCGCCTCTAAGGCTATGCTGACGTCGCAAATATATACCCTTTGCACGTAATTGATTCAATATCTTTTAACATCGGAATTCGGTATCTTAATTAATACCCAATCGATTTCCACCGTTCAAACGGGAAACTATACCAATAAAGATACGTTCTTTTCATATTTTGCATTTAAAGTTTCCTAAAACAATAAAAAACGTTTATTTTTTTAAAGCACTTTGTCTTCAATCAAGATGTAATTATTGCTGGTCCTAACGGTCCATGAATTATCCGCAGCTGTGTAAACAGACACCTCCCTGGTGCAAACAACTGTTATTTGAGCAGATATGCAGTGTTGCCAGACTACATCACAAATATCACCTAAAACACCACCATCTGTGCATAAAATACCTCAGCCAAAGCCAATAAGTAGCCCAATTCAACAGAAACCGTTTAAGCACACGTTAAAACTGGCTTTAATTGAAAAAGGTCAAGCAAACTCGTTGGTGATAGGAATACGCTACAATAGAGAGGATCTGTTTTATGTAGTGGGACATACGTAAAACATAAGGGATTTATTGTCGCGTGTAAACCGTACGTAAGATGTCGTTTTCCCATTATGTCAAAACCTACCCATAAAGGAGGCGAAGGCCGTTGCCCCGCCTCCAAAAAGCAAATACTCGAATCTAATCAAACTAATACGGATAATGTAATCACATAGTGGATGATGTGATTCTAATCAATTATCATAATCATTGATGACAAAGTATTCAAATAGTAAGGGAATTCAGCGGGACCTGAATTCAAACCCCAACCTAATACCACAGCGCCAATGGGAACGCTTATTTAGGGGTTCAATAAGGTTTCGGAGTTGTTTATCTTGAATCGACAACGGTAAGACGGGTTTATTTTGCGAGGAGCTGCCCGAGCAAAATAAACCCGTCTTACAGTTGTCGATTCAAGATAAACAACGACGAAGACCTTGTTGAACCCCGTTCAACAACGACCAAACATATTTACATCATTCATATGTGAATAGCGTTTAGGAAAATTGATGAAAACAAGTAAAAAACGTGGTTTAATAGGCTTAATTTGACATAAAAAAATAGCTGCTCTTTAAATAACGGAACAATTTATTATAATTAGGCCCTTATTTGGACATCGTCCGTTCCCTGTAAATGGGCGAGGAAACTTCTGAATGGGATGGGTTACAAAAGGTAAACATTAGAGAAGACAAATTATTGCGCAAGTAATTGTGGAATTTAAAATATTTTGTAAATAACATTTTATTCACACATCACCTTTAACATTCAGAGAAAAATTAAATCAAGAATGCGTTTAATTTACATAATACATTTTGATATATGTTTACAGAATATTTGTATCAAATTAAATACACCCCTCCATTTCAATAGTGGTACGGTCCAAATCGATCTGAGGAATGTCATTTCACCGCGCGATGATACAAAATGGCGATTCTCTTTTGCTGGGTTAGCGACCGTTTCGGCTAAAATTGTGGCTTTAGGAATGATCCGTGACATATGGCCCTCGCCAAAAATATTTTCCTCAGGGATATAGCTACATTTTGGTATATAAAGCTGTTTGCTAACTTTAAGGATCGCATGGCGAAATGCATTTATACGGCGAAAAAACGGGCGAAAAAATGAACACATTTTGCGAACATTTGTTGTTTGTTTACAATTTTGCATCGATGCATGATTTCCAAATAAGGTTCGCCATCCTATTCATTTGCATATGAAGAGTGGGTTTATCTCAAATCAACAACGCTTTGTTACTGTACTTAAGGTATGGGGGAGTTGTTGAATTTGGAAGAGAGCACGCTAATCCACTAGGCCACGACATCGTTTGCCGATTGTGAATATATACAAAACGAGTATACATGTTTATTATAACGCACAGTTATGCACTGCGTCTTATTGTGCCTTTCCTGCGTGCTTATTCGGCTCAATATACGCTGACGTATGACGTACTCACCCACACCGCAAGGGATTGGATGGATTGTTAGTGGAATATTCGATAGTAACAGAGGTAAAAGTTGACCAGTACTAATGTTAGATTATGACAGCTTAATAACGAGAAAAAAACTAAATTATTGTTTTTAGACCGTACCCGTTTTATATTGTCATGCCATCAATGCGTTTGGTATATAGAATTATATCTTGAGTAGAGCACAATAAAAATACTACTAATGGCAGCATGTATGTCTGAAAATATAGCATGGGTACAGTCTAAAAACAACACCTTTATTCTCGAAATACATTCTCGGTGTGTCAAATGGATTACTGCGAATGATTTGAGTCAACAAAAAAAGTTTCAGTGTTGATGGTAACAGATCTAAGGAAATCGTATCTATGAGAAAGTATATACATATCAAATCCCTAGAGGATCCCATCTCCAACTGGACTAATACGTCAGATCATACATGATTTCTCACCGGCAAAAGCCACCTATTTCCCCAGTTATTGTAGCCTTTCCGCGTGATTTTCACGAGGAATGATCTAACATAATAAATAAGTTCGAAAAACGATTTATGCGATTCTATATGCGGGAGAATATTATTTGTTTCTGGATTCAAAGCGAATCGTCCCCGGTATTGTCTGCTTCTCTGTCATGTCAATTATTACAAGAAACGTGATATAATGAAACGTAATGTTGACACATACATGTACGTTTAATGTTTACTGTCATAACGAAGTATTCGTTTGTTCATATCATCCGTTATAAAACTTGACAAAGTAATGACGAAATAAAGCAACGCATATTTTCAGTATAAGAGCCATGTTACGGCGTACTTCGATCAGTTTGATGTTATGGATGGATTGATGAAGTATGTTGAAGAATTGTGATCACTAATCTTATAAAATCAACAAAACATGGCTTTTAAACACATTATAGTATAGCCCTCAATTCTCAAGCATGGAAAAGTCAATGTATATGAAGAAAGTTATGAAGACGGCAGCTAGCCTAGCCTTTCATCAAGGCCCTGTATTCTGTATAGGTGTGTGAGCGCCCTCTATTCGCTCGGCTCAAGAGGCGTCTTTGACAAAGACTACAGCTAGCCCCCCCCCCCCCCCCCCCCCCCCCCCAGTCTTCTGATAGAGATAGTGGGGAAGGACCGATTACAGTAAGGAACTCTGAGACACCCAATGGCGAATCATGCTTAATTAACTCGCCAGAGATTGGTCCGACAATTCTCAGACGACTGCTGGTAGAGGTCAACGATAACTATTGCAACATGGAATATCCGTACTTTAAATGATCGTGGTAAACTACATCAGGTTCGTTCGGAAGCAGAACGATTGAAGCTTGATGTAGTGTGGTTAACAGAAGTAAGATGGACATCAACAGGACAAGTTAACACAAATGGGTGGAAGCTTAACTACATAGGCGATGATAAAGTGCACCATATCTGATAGAGTCATTGTTCTTCGTGTAGATGCTAAACCAGAGCCAATAACAATTATCCAGACATACATGCCAACGTCAGAAGCAGAAAATGATGATGTTCTTGCAGTCTATGCTGTGTTACTGTAGGCAGTTAACATGTTAAAGAGAGTCCTAAGAAAGACAGATTGGTGGTGAAGGGTGATTTTAACGCTAAGATTGGTGTTAATCGTCAGCATGCTGCTTGTAGAAAGTTTGCTCTTGGAGAAGGGAATGACTGCGGACAAATGCTTCATTGCCATCAGAAAGAGTGATAGGAGAGAATGCACAGATAGCCGTGCTTAATTAGTGCTGACTGTGGATCAGACCATCAGCTGCTATGGGCAAGAATATGTGGCCGTAGGTGGAACAGGATGCTCAAACTACATCTGAAACGACTGACAGATCCTTCTGTTGCGGACGCTTTCGAAACTAGTGTTATAGACCATCTGGAAGGCAAAGAAGTGACATGGTCTGAGTTGGCAGAGGCACTTACATCAGCTTCCAAATAACATTTCCCTGTAGTAAGAAAGGCAGACAAACCATGGATGGATGACCCTGCCCTGAATGCCAAGATCAAATATACCAAAGACGCCTAACAAAGAAGAAAAACTTCCAAAGTCCACAGTATCGGAACTTGTGCAAAAATGTAAAGACAGCAAGTCAAAGGCGAAATCATACAGATCTGGAGGTACCAGAAATTTGTACCAGTTGATAAAAAAGATAAGTGTTAAAAAGCCCCCACAACCTGGTATTGGTATCAAGATTGGTAATGGTGAGATGCTGTATAAAGCAGAATCAATTAAGCAGCGCTGGTATGAGTATGGTAAACAACTCTTCAGTCTTAACACCGTACATCACCCTCCCAATGACAAACCACCAAGAGAACTGGAACCAGAAGTAGTGAAGTCTGAAATCAGAGCAGCCATAAATAAATTGAAAAATGGCAAGGCGGCCGAGCTTGACGGTATACCTGGAGAAATTATTAAAGCTGGTGGAGATACAGTGGCACAAGCCATGAGGACCATCATCGACCAGATCTGGAAAACTGGAGAATGGCCCACCGACTGGACACAGTCAGATACCATCACCTTACCTATAGATCCGGGTACGCAAGACTGATCCAACCATCGTACAATCAGTCTACTCTCTCATTCCTCTAAGTTGCTTTTGGAAGCAGGATAGCATTCTTCATAATGCCACAGATTGCTGAGGAACAGTTTAGTTTTGTTTCAGGAAAGGGAACAACCGATGTCATCCTGATTCTACGCAACATCATAGAGAAAACAATCAAGCGACAAGACCAAGAGCTATGGATAATGTTTGTGGACTACTCTAAAGCATTTGATACAGTTAATCACACCGCCTTATGAAAATCACTAATTGAATTTGGCACCAGAATACCTAGTCTGGCTGCTGGAGAAGCTGTATACCAAAGCTAGTGGAGTTATACGCTTAGCAGAAGGCCATACGGATCAGTTCACCTTTGAGCAAGGAGTCCGTCAGGGTTGCATTGTATCACCCCTATTCTTTAATGCCTGTGGCGAAACCATCATGCGACAAGTAGAGGACATGCTGGAAGACACCATTGGCTGCACCATTCCGCGGAAGGGCAATATGAAATCTCCGATTTGCTGATGACACTACAATAATAATAATCAGTATTTATATAGCGCCTTTTGCAAATGGCTCAAAGCGCTGTAATTTTGCTGCTGGTGAATCATCAGAATCAGTTCGCATCAACTAGGGTGCTGCCAATTTCTAGCGCAAACCTATCCGCACTTAGATTGTAACATCCACCATTTTTCATTGCAGCTCCCCAAATACCATTGGGTCAACAATGGTCAAGGAAGTTTTTGATAACCGAAACAACTGATCACCGATTTTGAAAGCAGGAGGAAACCGGACACTTCTAGGACGTTCTAAACAGGGACTGGAAAAGAGATATACAGTCTCCAATTCGGCCTGCATTTAAACCCAGCCAAGACTCATGTCATGATGCTCGGTAACCATGGTAACAAGCAGCCTATATTTCTAGACGGAGATGAAGTTATGCAGGTGGATCGGTTCAAATACCTTGGCTCAATGATAGGGATACCGCACAAGAAATACGAGTCAGACTGACAGTTGCCAGAGGCATCACTAGCCAACTGAATGGAATATGGAAGGCTAAGCAAATTAGCTTGAATCTCAAGAAACAGTTAGTCCAATCACCTGTGTGGAGTACAGCGCTCTATAGCTCTGAAAGTTGGACCCTCAAAGAAAGAGACAAGAGTTGTATCACAGCATTGCAATGTGGTTAGGGCCATGTAAGGAGAATGCTTATTAGAAATCATGTGTTGTACAAGCTCGTCAGTGTTTGCGTAAAAAAGTTACTAGCGCACTCAATGTCTATGGAACAGGCCAATCGCAATACAAGTTATTGAAAAACAGGTTGACTGATTATAAAACGGTTACGATTCGTGTATCAGTTTATATAGAACAAAGTTAGATTTGTTCCGTGTTGCTTTGTTGTTTCAGTCCTGCTCAATGCTAGAACAATGGGTGACATTTCTTATCGACTTTATATTGAAAATATAAAACATTATATGTAGGAAATTGACATTACGAAATCGATGGAGTAGTTGTCGATTGTCGTATCAATCGGTTTGCTGGATACACATTCAACTTCTAACAACCAATACAAAAATGCACTATGCAAAAATATTGCTAATTGGTACGATTACGACGAAAAAGGTAAAATTGTCTGGAGAAAATCGACGTCAGGGACAATTTTCCCGTATTCACATGAATCTCTTGAAGGGCATGTTAACCGTTATTTGTGCGTGAAATGAAGTATTGACACCTATAATACGTGTTATGTTAAAGGAGTCTTAATGCGACGAACCGATGGGGGACTTGGACCATCTGCGCTATTAGAATGTAGAACTGATATCGGTCGCTGAGTTTGCCCGTCCCCGGCCGCTTCGCCGTACGAAATCAGTGTACTAAGGCCGTGAGTGACCGATTCCAGTTCTATTAGAAAGGTGACTGTTTAAATTAATAAATATGTAGGTATCTTTTTGCCATTTGATATTTCGCTTTTAAGAGCAAAACAACTAGTGATATGTACTTTTTCAATTAAGTATAGTTCCAAATAAGAAAATTCCGTTAAGAGAAGGGGTAGGTAAAAGCATTTTCATTATTTTTATAGTATCAATGTATATACTTTCATCATATACTAACAACACCGTACGACGCTTTAATTTTGAAACTGGGTTCGTAGTCCCGATTCAATTTGAGTGAAAGAATCCCTCAGATTATAGTGATACTCGAATTTAATTGATGAGATAGACGCTTCGAGATTCCCGATGGAACTTTCATGATTTTGTTCATTTCTTACTAATACCAAAAGGCATCATCGTGGAAATGTTCATTCGTCTACGCGGATAATAAAAACTCGTCATAATCCTAGGATGAGATTTTACTCATCTATAATTCTACGCTACGTTGTAATATCGGACCGAATTGGTTGATTTGTCAGACAATTTCCATTTCAGAATATTATGTTTCAACGAGCAGCGTCGGTAAAATATATTTTGCATTAGTTGAGATAGAAAGGAATGGCCTACTTTTGTGTTGGTTGGAAGTAACTAAAATTGGAATGATCAGGGAGGGACATTCGATTATTTTGTATTAGGATGTAAAGATGAATTAATTCTTAATCTAAGGTGATGAGAAAACAAACCCAGTTCTAATGGTGGATGGAACTATCAGACACAAATACCTGTACAGGTGTTGCAGTTTTTTGACAACTAAAGGAATTCCCCCATTTCGGGAATATGGGTCGGTATTCATTTGCACGTAAATTTCCTCAATATTTTTTTAAAACGAAATAGGTCGATCGGGCCCGAGTTTATATATATTATGTCGATTACGTAGTTCTTTCTCCAGTCATCTATTCATTCAAATAATGATCGATGATACGGTTGTCATCATTTAAACTATTAGACTCCACATATTTGAAATACTATGTTATTTCTTTGTATGGGAGTCTAGTGACCTAGACATACTTCTATCGGCTTAGTTTAATATGTTATTTGTATAGTTCTTTGTCCTTATCTATTTACTTGAATAATGGATTATACGGTTTTTATTATAATTATGAACTAGAATTCACATCTTTCAACTGCTGCTATCATTTCTTTGTGTGGAAGTTGAACGACCTAGACCTATGCAGATTATAGGTAATTTGACAGACTTGTTACTACGATGAGTATACGTGAAGGAGAAATTAACATCACCGCTCTCACCACTTCCCGAGGGCACGTCCAGCAGCTGCTGCAACAGCACCTAACAAGCATTAACATGCACCGACTATTATAACTCGTAGTATACCATACCACAGACATACTTGACATACTGCATCTTGGGGATACTTAATGTTTCAGTGGCGTACGGTTTGTTATGTGTTACTTTGTCGGTGACAATGATAGATTAGTACATTATGCATTTCACCTAAATATGGAATTACTTTGAAACACTCCAACAACCTAGGCCTGTGATACGTACATTACTTAATTTCGTATGGATAAAATGAGATGGAGTTGCAACTATTGCCTCGATATAGCAAACCCGAGAGAAAACATGGATTACTTGCTCAGATAAATCTGCGGATAACGGGCATTTTTATGGAGGGAAGAGGTCTCTTGGCGGGGCTGACAAAGTCATTGATACAAGCATAAACGTGACAGGGTCTTTGGGTTAACAATTGTACATTTGAAATGGGATCATTTGGTTACAGCAAATTTAAGAATTGGTTCATCTTTTTTCGTAGCTCATGGTGCATGACATAACATCCGAGTATACCAGCGATTTACATTTACACAGCCCTTGATCAATCGTTCTCAAATCCACGGGAGAGTAATTTGGGATCACCTATTTATTGTGGGAACAATTTTCTCCATTACAAGAACAACTTTCAAATCTTGACAAATAATGGACATATTCCACGGCCAAGGTTTGCTAAAAAATATACGTGTAATGTGGAGACACCAAGAGACATTTCATTTCTCATTGGTTTCCCAAGTCACTATAAGATGGGTAAATAATTTAAAGTCCCTTAATAATTTACCTTCGGTCACACAATTCCATGCCTGTTTTTTTGAGCGCGTGAAAATTCATGAACAATTTACATTGTCGTGTCAAATTACCAGTAAATCCTCAACATGACGGATTAGAAGAAGGCTATGCCTCAAGAAGTCTCATCTAACATGTATGCGCCATCAAAGGTCAGTGTTTAAATCCGAAGGCAAAATTCACGTTCTCATTGATATCATGATGAATTACTTCTACTCTCCGTATCAATATCAAGTACGTGTACTAGAAAGATTGAAACGGGCACATTTCGAAGTGAATTAAGGGGTCGTTTTCATATCACAGCATTCTCCATTTGTACTGGGGAAAGCTGTCTGTAAGAATGAAAACGCCGGGGAATACTAGGATTTTCCCACTAATCCCCAGTAAAGCTGTGTAAAGCTGTGATAGAGTATATGGAAACGACCCATACAGGTTATCCATTCTGAATTCGATCACGTACTGCATTGTATTCCTTACACGGTATTACGTTATAAGTTCGGTAGACTAATGTCACATCATGCATATCTCTGTCTCGAACAATGACGATCTACTACACGTATATGGTCATGTCGAAGTTACCGTTTATGGCATATAAGCCAAGGAATAATGACAGTCATTCTCGGATATTCTATGACTTTGCTCTTCTAGCCAAATATCAACATGCTGTAATAAACTTCTTTCTATTTACGAGTGTTGCAATGGCATCAAAACGATTTATTCGAAATGGATCTGCATGTGATGCGCTATTCTGTGAAATTTAAAAATTCAAACTTTGTTTTAACACCATTTGAATTGCTTATTTAAATTTCTTTCTCACTAAGTAGCCAGAATTGAATTATGAAATTTGGTGGATTTGAAGAGTTCCATATAATAATCCAAACGCCAATTTACAAAACAAACCTCGACTAGATCAGTCCGTGATGCAACCGATGAAAATACCTTTTCGGTCATCAGTCAATTTAAAACAACAACTATAGGGTTTCATAGTTATTGACCCGAATGAAAGAAAAGTATCCCTTATATTTCTACGTCGTTGTGCCATCTGGCATAAATTATAATCTAGTTGAAACACGTCGCAATGTTTATTTCAGAATGTACGAACTTCCACAAGTTGCGGCTGTCAATTTCATATCTAAGACGCATAATTGGACATATTTCAATTTTTCTGCAGCCCTGTGAAAAATATACACAGTTTATGTACCAATAATAGGCAGTAAAAAGAAACCGATCATAACATATAGGTAAGGATCATTTCATGACAGGCAGACATTGAAACCGGCACATCATTCGATCCGTTCAAAATATAACCCTGGGAAAGTTGTTGGCTCATAGTAAAAAATGTTAGCATGTATGTGTCTGACTAACCCTGCACCCAATATCTATAAGCTGTTTCATAGACGCCATTCAGACTTCACCATCCCATCGTGTTAAGCACGTAATTAAATCAACCTTTCCACCGGCGAATATGCGCGTTTCAACAAGAAGACAAGTGCCTGTTTAATACACCATTGAACAGTACGTCTGCTCCTTACGGCACCACCTGCCAGTGTGATAATCTCCGATAAAGCGGTTAATGAGGCTCACTAAACGATTTAATAAAGATAAACGTGCTGCTACGCGTATAATCACTGGATGCCTTATACATAGAACTTTGAAGATACATAGTTACCATCCTTTCCGATTCTGTTACCGAACCCATTGTTTTCTCAGAATTAAGTCTATTATTATATTTATCAACAAATATCCATACAACCTTCTGGTCTGTATTGCTCATCGTCAGATTGTAGTATATAGATTCGATGGGAACAAATATGCAACAAAAACTTATTTGGCAACTTTTTCTCACTATGCCACTTATCCGTATGTGTTTTAATAGCCAGAACGAAGTTTCACGTTGATTTGTAAAACATATGTCCCAATATAGGGACTAAAAACCTAGAAAACCATAATTATGTATTTTATATGTTATCGCTGTTTTATCATGTATTTATATGTATTTTTGATGATAATATTATATGTTTTTATATTGTAAAAAATACGCAATTTGGCCTTTGGCCACGATGTTATTTTATAATAAATTGAATTGAATTGAATTGAATTGAGACCTCCTTAACCCTAACCTCCTACCCACATTTTCCACGGATTTTTTTTTCAACGACAAAAACGCGGACAAAAAGAGTAGCGCCGCCACCAGGGCTTGAAACCACAACCTCTCGGTTGCGATACGGACGATCTACCAGTGCGCCACGGGGGCCAACCATACTTGGGCGAGTATATTCGCCCAACTATGTAGCCTGGGGCCGAGACGTCGAGAGCACTTTCATTATTCAAATATCTGTTAATACCATCTAGGATAATCAACTTTAACGATGTTTGGTATTGCAGGTGTGGGGAAAACTACACTGTCACTAATGTTTGGTATTGCTGGTATGGGGAAAGCTACACTGTAAGCGATGTTTGGCATTTCATGTATGGGAAAAAACTACACTGCACCCGGTGCTCGGTATTGGAAAACTACACTGTAACCGATGTTTGCTATTTCAGGTATGAGAAACACAACACTGTAACCGATGTTTGCCATTGCAGGCATGTTGGTAACTACAGTTGTAGAAACTGTAACTGTTATCGACACGCAAATCAGATCCGGGATCAGATCTTCACCGTACTCTTTTGTTCCCTTCCGTAATGATGTATTGACCAATTATCATTTACTACTAACATTTGGTATGGTACGAAAGAGGAATGTCTCATCTTTATGAATTTGTGAACATAAGGTACATGTTGTATAAAAAACTTTAGAGATACCTTTAGTTTAAAAAAAACTTGAACAGAAAACAGAACATTTGAATTTGTGTGTGAGGGAATTGGGGGAAGACTCTGATTGATTTATAAGTAGACCTAACTACGTGCTCTTATTGAATAAGTACTTGACAGTGTATTTCACCATGACTGCATGAATACAAAAGCACCAACTTCACTACTGGTCATAGGGTTGTGTGTGTGTGGAAGTTTTCAAAAATGGTCAACAATATTTTATATGGTGCAATTTTTCTTTAATTCTTATAATTTAATATTTTATTGAAATATAATGTTTGTAGGGTTATTGAAAAGAATAAATTCCCTACAACTTTGGTGAACAACATTTTTTTATCCGATAACTATAAATACCAACTTAGTTGAGTTGAAGCGTGACTTTACTTTGGCCATGTCTACAACTTTTTGGATATAGAAATATACCCAGTGGTGAGGGGTTGCAACTGATTTTAACACCCTAGCGTGGAAAGGGTTAACTTTGTATCTGTATCTAAGAAATTGCTATATTAATAGTTAATTGCCCATGGTTTTATGTTACATTGCATAGCTACTTCAATAATAAGAATAATACGATTTCGTTCGGGCATCGGGTAATTTTGCCTTCATCCCCTCAGAAATGGTTATGAATGCAGTTATTAGGTTATTGATCTTAAAACTCATTCGAGCCCGAATAAGTTAATAAACTACTTATATGCATGGAAGAATTGAAAACACCTACTCTACAAATACGCTAAACAAAGATGATAGCACCTATTAACTCCATATTAAGTATAACAGTTTCGTTATAGCAACTTCCACAACGCCCTCTATGTCGTCACGTAAAAAGGATAACAGAAGAGGACAGGTGGTAATCTGATGCAGCGCTAAGCTTTGTATTCTCCGTTGTTGTGCAGTTTGATAGCCCATTCAATCACGACAGGTGGGAACATGTTAGTATATTGATAACTATTAACGATTGATTGATATGCGACGAATAGGTTTATACATTAAGCAGAACAATATAATGTGTTACGTCAGCTTCGTTTTAATTGATATAGGGAACCAATGAAACTAAATCGGTGATATGTTATCCTCATGTCTGTCATTCCTTTTTGCCAACATGGTCATATACAACTCATAAATATACTTGCACTTGTCATTGTGACTAATATAAGGATTTGATTCATTTGGATTGATCATGTAACGTCAATCATCATCTTGATGAAACATATACTTATTTTTTGCGGTACGATTCTGAAACGCGGCATGTGAAAGACATTGAAATATGTCGTATACGTATTTTCCAATCTCCCTGGGAAATACTGTGTCACACGTGGCATTTTATATTACACGATTAATGCCAACTGTTTTAGAAAGATAAATATTGAAAGAAAACACCACGCTTAATTACTACGGTATATGACATTGCAAGCCCATGCGATGTGTTTTGTAGACGCGAGAAATCACCTATCCATCATCATGACGTCCCCCACCCCCGGTGGGTATGTCCCACAATGCATCAGGTTCATCATAGTTTCCCCTCACGCCTCATCGCTCGAAAGGTAATGTCAATTTATTTTTCTCTCGTATAAATCTGCCTTGTTTAGCGGTTTTAATCATTTGTTTAGTTAAGTGACGGGTCATAGGGGTTGGTGGTTATTTATAGCCCATTACTGTTCCTTCGAATTGCTCGTTGACCACCCCTTTTCCAATAAATCTACGTTTTAAAGTGGTCCGCCGTAATAATTACAGGCTCGAATATTAAATATAGGAACTAGTAATCGTGGCAGCACAGCGCGTTCCGATACGCAGTACATTAGCGCGCACCATGGCAATGGCAACGGCCCAAGTGCACTACCCGGGGGTGCCCCCGCAACAGCGACGGGTTCTTGATTGATTGATTGAGTGAGATAATATTAGGGCGTTTGATTGATGGATTGAGTGTGTGATAATACTAGGCCGATTGATTGATTGATTGATTGAGTGTGTGATAATATTAGGGCGATTGATTGATTGATTGAGTGATTGATTGAGTGTGTGATCATATTAGGCCGGTTGATTGATTGATTGATTGATTGATTGATTGATTGATTGATTGTGTGATAATATTAGGCCGATTGTTGATTGATTTATTGATTGAATAATTGTTTGAGTGTGTGATAATATTTGGCCGATTGATTGATTGATTGATTGATTGATTGATTGATTGATTGATTGATTGATTGATTGATTGATTGATTGATTGATTGATTGATTGATTGATTGATTGATTGATTGATTGATTGATTGATTGAGTGTGATAATATTAGGGCGATTGATTGATTGAGGTGTGATAATATTAGGCCGATTGCTTGATTGATCGATCGAGTGTGTGATAATATTAAGGCGATTGATTGATTGATTGATTGATTGATTGATTGATTGATTGATTGATTGATTGATTGATTGATTGATTGATTGATTGATTGATTGATTGATTAGGCCGATTGATTGATTGATTGATTGATTGATTGTGTGATATTGTTAGGCCGATTGATTGATTGAGTGTGTGATAATATTAGGCCGATTGATTGATTGATTGAGCGTGTGATAATATTAGGCCGATTGATTGATTGATTGATTGATTGCAGAATTGTTTGTGTGGATGATAATATTAGGCCGATTGATTGATTGATTGATTTCATAATTGTTTGAGTGTGTGATAATATTAGGCCGATTGATTGATTGATTTTTGGATGGATTGAGTGTGTGATAATATTAGGCCGATTGATTGATTGATTGAGTGTGTGATAATATTAGGTCGTGGGTTTCATAATAAGGGTGAATTGTCTTGTTTTGTCTTGTGATGTTAATATCAGGCCCAGGTTTTGTAATCTATTTTTATTTTGTACATTTTATCCTGCTCTGTGATTTTCAGGGCGTGGCGATGGTCCACTTGCTTAACCATGTGGTTAATTTTTTTAATTTTTTAATACATAATACTTAATTGTTAGTATTTATTATTATAGTCTAACAGTTTCAAATTGGCGATGCCTGCTGACTGCAGCTAATGAGTACTGAAAGTGAGGGCGCGAGCGTGAAAGCAATAGGCGCACTGTGTATTATATGTGCGAAGCGTGCGTGCGGCAATTTCTTGTGCGTTTGGCCATAATCCGCGAGTACGCATGGAGTGCTTTTGCGCGGGGAGCGTTAAGCACCGTATAGGCTCGCCAATGAAACTATTGCTCACAATGTTGGCTTCAGTCTGCCTATGGGTAGCGTTTCTATGGCCACTGTGTCAGAATTTTATTTCACCACTTTGTGGTCTATTAATGTTCCCTGGGCCTGCATATTTTTCAACCAGTGCCGACTATACCCACTTGTTGTTACTAACGGGGATGTGCATCACCACGGTTTCGTTGCCCAGTCACTTTGACAACATTGGTGATGCAAGCTCCAATTACGTTTCAGCCCGGTCTTGCCTGGTTATTTGTCACAGCGTTGGAATTTGATAGTCATGTCGTGTTGTGTCATTATTGTGTCTATAGGTATTTATATGGATAATGCTTCCCAGTCTCGCTCTCTACAGCATCCTAGTAACTATAGTACGTATTTCTGTGCACTGCATGTTCAATTATTTCACTCGTCATAAAGTAATTAGGGGGAGGGGGTCGCTCACATTTTCCATAATATTCATGCGCAAGGGAACCTAAAGTGCTATAGCAAGGCTAGTCCACTGTTGGCTAGTCCCATCTTCTCATCCAGCTAGTTCATTGTTATTTTCATTTTTATTTTAAACGCTGCTCCGACCCTATTCCAGTGTGGTCGTCTCACCATTATTTCATCCTGTTCTTTCCTTTTCAATAAACATGATAAAGGGGGCAGAGGGCATCCGTGTTACTTTTTACACGCTCTATGCCTCTGGTAATTTCTAGGTAATTTCAGGATACAGGGGGGGGGGGGGGGCTACTTTGGTCTTATCTGCATTATTAATTGCACTGTTGTTTTATTTTATATTATTTTTACTCTGCCAATAGGCCACCATGCTACCTTTTACATTTTTCCGGTTTAGGGGAGTTCTTATTCAAGTAGTAGGGTTTCGCATTCTTGATTGGATATTCATTTATCATTAATAAGTAAAGTTGTTCTTACCACCATATTCGCACTCTCATGCCGCCGGGTAGCTTTGATATTGGGCATAAATTCCCTAATTTTAAAACGAGGATAGTCGAATGGCACGGCTGTCCAAAGACATGGCGAGCGTACACTGCCTCCGCAGTGTTAACATGTATTTGATCTTCTTCAGTTTCATGTGGAGCTTTACCAATGGTAAGTTTCTTTCAATATGGTATTACGTGGACAGACTAGGTAAGTTACCAGGGTTTTACTTTTCCTTGCTCCACACTACCTCTAGCATGGACATTCGTACGGCGCTAGGTTGATCTACATTTGTATGTCTGACACATTTAACACAGTATTTTCAATTTAAGGGCGCTCAGCATATTTGGCTTTTTTACCACTATTTTCATTTCGTTCATAAAATTGCCACCGCATGTGATGTTATACTTGGGTGCATCATAACTATATTCTTCAGGCAGGTAGCTTGCTTGGGTTCGATCACAGCCTACTGGATTTCGTTATTGTTAAAGGGAATAATTATGTATATATGATGTTTACTTCTCTATTTTATACTCGATAAATCGAGTAAATGAATATGAGGAACTTAATCGAATAAAGGAATATGAGGAACTTTGTGATACTGCACCCTTTATTTTCTTTTAATTTACTCCAGGATATCTTCCAGAAGGATGACATCTCGCAAGACGACGCTAGAATTATTCACAAGCTGGCTGAATAAACTATCACAGCACTAGGTACGACTCACACACTGGTAATATTCTTTCAACAAGTGTCAGTCAGCCGCACTACACACACTGCACCACTCTCAGTCCTTAGCACAATATCTGATTATTCCTTACCAGAGATGTTCATATCACAGTTCTCTATTACATTTCATACTTAGGGGAGCGTAATTCCATGTATGAATTAACAAGAGGGGGCGAACTAATTCATGATATACAGAGAATTGGCTAGTTTATCGGGTGATTTGCATTAGTAGGTCGATTAGCAAATGCCTTGATAACTTTTAAATCCGGCGCTTGGACTTAGCGTTGCGGTCTTGACCATTTCAATAGGCTCTGATTCATCATCCATATTTTCATGGTCTTACATACCTAAGCTATGGGGCCTATACTTCTACTCTTGTTGCCAGAAAGTTCACAGTTCGGCAACATTGCTATATTGTTGCTATATTCAGATAATTTGATTTCGTATATTAGTCGGGTATGTACAGGGGGTGCACGTGCACCCCAGTACTAAACCAAACCAACTGTTTAAGTGTCTTTTAGGGTCCTTAAACACATTTTAGATGTTAACAGTAAAAAAATGGGATGCTCTCCAGATATCCAAGATGGCGGCCAAAATGGCCGCCAAAACGGGTCAAATCTCATAAAATGACATATATAGCAATCAAATTGTATGGTGAAAGTATAGTTGTAATAGTGGGATGTATGTATTACACCACTAGACACTCATATCTAAAAGTTTTGCTTTGTTAACACACCTAAATCCAAGATGGCCGCCAAAATGGCCGCTAAAAATGGTAAAATTCCATATATTGGCATATATAAACCAACATCTATGATCAGAGTAAAGTTTTAACAATGGGATTTATGTGTTAGACCACTAGAAACTCATACCTAGTATTTTACTTTGTTCACATATTTCAAAATCAAAATGGCCGCCAAATTAATGGCCGAAATTGGTCAAAAGTGGTCAAAATTCCATAAAATAGGCTAATATCAACTGAAATGTATGATGAAAATATAATTTTAACGATGGGATGTATGTGTCAGACCACTAGTAGCTCACTTCCAGTATTTTTGTTTTGTTAACACAGTTCAAAATCCAAAATGGCCCCCAAAAGTGGCTGAAAATTTGTCAAATTCCATAAAATGGGATAATATCAACCTAAATTTACGATGAAAATTTAGTTTTAATGGTGGGTTGTATGTATTAGACCACTAATAACTCATACCCAGTATTTTTGTTTTTTAACATAGTTCAAAATCCAAAATGGATGCCAAAATGGCCCCCAAAATGGTTCCCGAGGTTGCTGCAAAAATTGTCAAATTCCATTAAATGGGATAATATCAACCTAAATGTATGATGAAAATATAGTTTTAAGGATGGGGTGTATGTATTAGACCACTAGTAACTCATATCTAGTATTTTTGCTTTGTTAACATACTTTAAAATCCAAAATGGCCCCCATAATGGGTCCCAAAATTACTGAACAAATTGTTTGAATTCCATAAAATGTGATGATATCAACCAAAATATATGATGCAAGTATAGTTTGAACATTGGGGGTATGTAATAGATAACTAGTAACTCATATCCAGTATATTTGCATTGCAATAACATACTTTAAAACCAAGATGGCCACCAAAATTGCCGTTGTCAATGTAAAAATAGTCTACATGAGTGTATGATAATTCAAAATAGATATTATCAGAGTGTATACATACATATATACTGTTATACTGTACACAGCGCCCTACCTCGGACATTAACGGTACAGTGCCCCTGAAACCTAGGGACATGCATTTGTATGTACACAGAACGGGATGATCCCCTACTCTTTGCGAAGGAGTCTGTGACCTTTAACGTGCTCGGATTTTGCTCTTCTGATGCACGAGACCACCATTTATACGTGACTTCTGAACCACGATGCAATTGAGACTAAGTACCTTGCCTAAGGATACAAACATGTTGGCCGTAGCGGGGCTCGAACTCGCAACCTTTGTATCATGAGACCTGCGATCTATCCGCTAGACCACACACGCTCTCATCAAATTCACCAAATAATATGTTCTAAACTGCTAAGCTATTGCTTTTAGAAATAAGGCCCATCTCTGTGACAATTTGATTCAGTATCACTTTCCAAACTGGCTGCCAGAATGGATAAGTTGATGTTAAATAATATGATGTTGATATCATAATATCTAATTTTATGGAATTTGACAATTATTTCAGCCACTTCGGGAACCATTTTAGGGGCCATTTTGGATTTTGAACTGTGTTAACAAAGCAAAAATATTGGTTTTGAGCTACTAGTGGTCTAACGCATACATCTCATCGTTAAAATTATATTTTCATCATACATTTCGGTTGATATTAGCCTTTTTAATGGAATTTTTGACCACTTTAGACCAATTTCGACCATTAATTTGGCGGCCATTTTGGTTTTAAAGTATGTTTACAAAGAAAAAATACTAAGTATGAGTTTCTAGTGGTCTAACACATACATCCCATTGTTAAAAATATATTCTGATCATACATGTTGGTTTATTATGCCAATATATGGAATTTTATCATTTTTGGCGGCCATTTTGGCGGCCATCTTGGATTTAGGTATGTTAACAAAGCAAAACTTCTAGATATGAGTGTCTAGTGGTCTAATACATACATCCCACTATTACAACTATACTTTCACCATACAATTTGATTGCTATATGTCATTTTATGAGATTTGACCCGTTTTGGCGGCCATTTTGGACGCCATCTTGGATATCTGGAGAGCATCCCATTTTTTTTCACTGTCAAATCTAAAATGTGTTTAAGGACCCTAAAAGACACCTAAAAAGTTGGTTTGGTTTAATACTGGGGGGTGCACGTCAACCCCTCTGTACATACCCGACTAATATACGAAATCAAATTATCTGAATATAGCAATGTTGCCGAACTGTGAACTTTCTGGCAACAAGAGTAGAAGTATAGGCCCTATATTACCACCTGCTTTACTTAACGGGTATCTATGGAAGTCCCTGGAACATCTGGTATATACTAAATCCAATTTGTCGTAATAAAATGGCTTCAGTATCAAAATGAATGTCATTATTTGTAACAAACGAAATATTGTAATTTTTCCAAATTGCGTCATTATCTGGCAACACTGCCGTAAAAGTATATAATACCCCAAGCTGTTTTCATCAGATATGAGTAGGGTAAGGTCATCTCTCCCTCCTCCTATGAGGACAATATCCTGAGTGCCCTGGCAAGTAGTTTTTACGAGATGCAAAGATAGGCTAAAATATCAATTTTCTTAATATGTCAAAACTAGCAGTGTTGCCAGGTCAGAAAATACATCAAAACAGTTTTTTTTTTTTTTTTTTTTTTTTTTGTCTAAAGTATAAAGATGTGTCTTTATCAAGTAATAGCTACTTTTGAAAAAAAATCTTGCATATTGCTGCAATAAGATAACGAATGTGCGGTAAATTTCGACTATTTTTAACTGATATTGACCCCAAAATGGCTAAAATCTAAATTGGGCTGTTGCCATGGCAACGAGTAAAAGATTAACAAACTAATCTCGTTTTTCTGATATGCTACCAAAGTACTTCAACCTGGCCAGGAAAAAAAATTAAAAAAATCGGCGAGCTTTGCCACCCATACTCGATATTTACCTTAGATGACTCTTAAAGTTTACAAAATATTGTAGGAATTAACATAAAAGTTCAATGTGGCTGTCACTTGGTGAGTATATAGGTTATGTCTCTGGGATTTATATTATACACAAAATTAGTATTTACATTGTTTATTGATCAATATTAATCAATTTGTTGATTTTGGACTTACACACTTCTTGCGCTCACGTTGGCACCATAGAATTTGTACAGAGTTTGTTATATTACCAATTCATAACAAATCTTGCAAAAAATAATTCAAGCTTTGAACAAGTAATACAAACATTTATTTAAGTTACATTCTAGCAATTATAGTGTATTGGGTGAATTAGCCCCCTTTTTACCATGGATACTGATAGTGAAGACAAACAGGAAAAACGACAGGAAAATTGGCTCTATTTTGTGGAGTTACAAACAGTGTTTCCAGACTCTCTTATAGCATAACACATATTTTATGATAAAACGACATATTTTCCCCATTTAAGTTGTTTAATATAGTGGTCCATTAACGAATTAATATATTTTGACTTTTAAGTGCAACAAACATTTTATGTTTTGTGCAGTAACATTGATAATTTACTCTGGTTCATGTTTTTGGCGACAGTGCTAAATTGGACCCCTGAAAACATATTTAAAAGTTTCAAATGTGTCTTACCCCTAAAGCAGCCCAAAACCATGTTTAACTCAAATTGGCCAAAAATGGAATTATTGACTTCTTGCGCACACGTCTTCATTTGTATCCCATGTGCGAATAAAAGAAAATGTAATGGGTACTACTTATCCCAACAATTGGTGTATCAGCGCTAGATAAAGAATGTTCAAGTTAAGCTAATAATTGGTTCAATTGAAATTTACTGATGAGTGATTTGGAAATATTGTACTTTAAGTCAAAGACACCCAGTATCGTATGATACTGGTACAAAGTCAGCAATAATGTTATACTACGTATTGTCGTACACCAGTGTTTATATATAATCGGTATATGGACCGTTGATCAATTAACTATTTGTGAGCTAATATTACGGACTTCAAACTACAAACTTCTATCTTCTACGAATATCACATTATTAATGATGCATCCTGTCTGATGTACAATGGAAACGCGCCTAGCAAAGCCTACGTAACTATATACAGTATCAACACCTCAGATAGTTACAAAGAAAGAAGAAGACAGAAATACAGTCCTAGGTCACAGGCTGAGAGTTGCTGTCGTGGCGGTTATGTTCCTAACATTTATTGATTTGAACCCATTATTTTGGTCATGTTTTTTAAGAATAACAAGGTATCCGAAGATATTGACGAGACTTTGTCAGAAGGCGAGGCTAATATAATGTGGACATCCTCTACTTTATCCTCTTCTGATAGCGACAGTCAAGGAGGGTTTGAAAGTGTGTTTTAGGTCCCAGATACTGAAATACCATTATCGTTCAATACTGCAACATAAACTTACCAGTATCGCTCGATACTGGTACGATGTCACTGTTCTAGTATCGGTAGATAACTGGAACACCAGTTTGTAAAACATGGAAGAGTTTATCTTATCAAATTTGAAGTTATGGCAACATTTATCCTATATAGAATCAATAAAATGTCGAGAAAATGGTAATGCTTATAATGCTTATAAGTGCTGCCCCTCCAGTGATCACGCCTTACCCATTTTGTCCCTCACATAATAAAAAATGTTGACTTTTAATGTCAAAATTCCCTTAAATTCCCTTAATAGCTTATTAGCTTGGTCGGTCTGAAATGTATATTTGTCTTTCTTGAATCATGTTTTCAATCTCCCCTAGTAACTAGTATACGTTGTATATGGGTCAAATATGACGCGCATTGACGACCAGGTGTCCTTCGGCCATGTGTTTGTATGTAGGTGTAGGCATACTTTCCAGGATACTCTTCATCAGGCAAGGATTGTCAAGAAAGGGAAAAAGGGACCCTTAACAGTCAAATTTACCAAGAACACCTTTGAAACGTTTCAAATACATCCCTTGGCAAGGACGGCGCGAAGTGTATTTGTATATCATTGCCCAGGGACCAAAACAAGCTTATTCTATTTGGATCACTGTAATTAATAAAGGGACAAACTATCTGCAACCTTGGAACGTCTATTACAGCGATTATAGTGTCTTTTGACATTAATTGACATTTGTCACGTTCTCTTAGCTGCGATATCCACGATATGGATCAGATCTTGTTAATTTGGTATATGTCCATACAAATAGCAAAACATTTTGTTACATAATGTTGTTTTCTATACAACTACTGACTAGCGTTTGTAACATTGTTGTAATAAAAGTAAAACACAGTGGCACGTGACGTCTCTCAGTAGTTGAAATTTGGGGAAAAGTGTACATTAGGTCCAAGATACTGGTTTTCTTTTTATAGTGCAATACTGGAACATAAAAGCTGCCAGTTTCGGTCGATACTGGTACGAATATTTTGAGTTTATACTATTAACTAATATATTCCGGATACAGATGTTAACTACAACAGAGAGCAGCGCGCACATGGAGTATAGTAACAAATGGTTCGTTGATTTCAAAATTCTAAACAAACAATTTAATTTAATTAATGGAGGGATATGTCTACCTTGACCACGTAACTTCGTTATTGCAGCAGCTTTAGCTAGGTATACGGGGTGGAGCTGTATATAATCATCGGGCGATTGTATTGTACTTGTTTGAGCAAAATCGTAGCCCTTTAACCTCTTTTTCATTAGTCACTGATGATCCCATGTTTAGCTATTCCTTCACATGCCTATTCTTTCTAAATAGAAAACATGTTGGTATTAGCGATTTCATTATAGCATGGTTTATTCAAACATTGTTATTGTCGATCTGAATTATTTACGAGGCGTCAAGTGTTCTTCAAAAGAATCAAACATACTTTATACTGTTCGAAAATGTCAACCAGAGTTATCACATGACTACAACAAGTTTATTTGAAATTTAAATAAGTACTTGAACCCTCCTGCTTCTTCGATAGCATCGTTTATATTTTATTCATCAACTACGATGATGTATTTACACAGTCCAACATTTATTGCTGCAATAAATAACGGGACAAACAACACGTAACCTGCAGGCGTCTAATAACAAGCGCAGACAGTTGTATTATATTTTCTTTATATTTATTTTATTTTAAGAAACTGTGGTATTTTTCACATCAATATTGCGTATAACTTGCCTCTCTTTCCTTTTCCCTCTTTTCTCGGCACACTGATCAATAACTTGACAGTCGATTGGGCAAGAGGGCTATGACTTCGGAGTGTATAACACACAAGTTCTGCAATACTGTACCATATACATTATAACTGCATGGCCTGTAAAGTAATGTTATATTCCATAACAAACAAAGTCCGACTATAGCACTCGTTTCAATATTATTGCAGCACCGATTATAAATGGACCAACGCTTACAGTAATCATAATATACCGAAATTTAAAGAAATGACAATAATACACAATATTTCGTTAATGAAGTAAATGTTTTCCCTATTAACGCTTTCGGCTCAGTGCACTATTCACAATCGGCGAGTAACTGAAAAATAAAAGTACCTTGCTAGTATGTTAAAATAACATATTATTTTGAAATTTTTGTGCTTGATTGGTTTAACTATGTTTAACCAAATCTTGACAACCCACTCTCATGTATGTATCTATTGCCCCTCCCCCTTGCTATGCAAGTATAATATTATCCCCTTCCCCTGGTTATTCGACTATATCATGCAGTATTGTGATCTTCTGTCAAATCAAAGCAATGGAAAAGTCTGCTAGCGGAGGACGCAATTTAAATGAAACACTTGTTGACTGTTTACCAATTTACCATGAAAACAATCTGGTAGCGTTGTCTCTAGAGCTTAGTAAAATAACCCCAACTATGATCGCCTAGTATCAACGTTCTCCTTCATGCATCCTTTCACAAGTCAGTCGATTATCATTTGGATACTGATCGCCGATGGGTGACGTTAACTTCGATGGTAAGGCTTAAGGCTTGACATTTTAAATCTTAAGTACTTGAAAATATAGCATACAATTCGACATCCTCTCAACAGAATCGTTTTGATGAAAGTTTACCCTCACGCCTTGATCAACTATTTTTTCTTAAGATAGGTGTGATTAATGTTGATAGTTGCCCTCACTCCCCATCCTTCCACAAATAAATTGTTTTGGCGATGTTATTTTGTAAACTTTGAACTTTTTTTCACTGGTGCTTCCACTTTAACTAAAGGTTCCATGATTACTTGTATTTTTTTAGGGACATGGTTGAGACATCTCAGATGTTTCATTTTAACTGTAATGATGTGTATGTGTTTGCCTGCTGTGGTTATCAATTTCAATCAATTCAAGGTTTAATAAACATATCATTATCGCAGCAAAATGCTGAATTACAACAATATTTACAATATGTAATATATAGAAAAATAGAAACATACTTTGTATATTTAAGTTTAGAAACTGAAGGTTACAAGCACTCTTCATTTATTCGGATATGAAAATCAATGTATTGCCTTTAAACCAAATTTAAAGAATTCAGGCAAAACCGGGTGATTTGGGGTGATTTGTGGTAATTTGCTTTGAATTGATTTAGTCGTCAATATGAAGGGTTTCTCAACAATTACATAAATGCATGAATAGCTCATGAATTTGCAGCCTTTCGGGGAACTTACCTGTATTTTGTTTTTGTTTCTGTTTCTGTTTTTTATCAATACTAAGCCGATCATGGTAGTTAAAATCTTTGTATCAAAATGTGTTCAAATAGTTAAAAGCATCAATTCAGGGTTGAATATCACGGTAACAAGTAACAAAACGTGTTAGCAAAAGTATTTTCTTCGCAGAGTACTGTTCACAGGCTCAACCTTAACTGTAAATCAAACATCTTGCAAACAAATTCATGTTATAGTGATCAAGCGTCATTCCTCGGGTATGGAATCATTAAACACCAATCATACTCCCGAGGGCGGTAGTCTAACTCATTTGATTCAATACAATGCACTGAATCGACTGCAGACAATCTCTGTATCTTACCATAGCCAATGAACCGTTTCGTCCTCTGGGAGAATGATTAGTTAATTAACTCAGACGCCTTTCTCACTCAGACATCATGATGACATGGGAATCTTTAAATCGGGATACTTACGTTTGATTAATGAAAATCATCAGAGACGTTGATACACATTATGCACATTGAGCTCATTAAACTCGATTGTTCGCCGGTTATTTGTCAATGAGTTGACGTTGTCCAATAGACATTCTCCTCCTATTTATCTTCGTCGAAAGGTATCATGCCAAACAACTGAGATTGTCCACCGGACAACTCCAGGATACCAATACTAGAACACCTATAATCGTTTGATACTGGTAAAAAGTAAGTGTTCCAGTATGTTTCTATACTGGCACGTATAAAATGTTGCAGTATCGACCAATACTGGAACATAAAAATGTATCAGTATCGCCAAATACTGGAACATTAAAATATACCAGTATCATCCAATACTGGGACATAGAAATGTACCAGTATCGCCCAGTATTGGAATATATTTTTCCCCTTTCGTTTTTAGAATGTTTATATGTGTGTACTCAGTTTGAACTTTTCGTCAACTAAATCGTTATACCTGTATTTCATTCAGATTTGAGTGCCCATTTGAAAAGAAACCTAATGCCCGTGCTTACCGGTAGATGAGTTACCTTGGCGGGGTATTCACTTCAGTGAGGTAATATGTCAATAAAACAAACAACACTATAATATATAGTATAGATCGTCGATTGATTTGGACCTATTCTATTTAACGTAAGAGGAACCACATTGGACCAATCACGACGATATCGGCATCGTTTAGATGCTATTGGTTTCGCTGCGATATAATGGACTTCAAAGCGTTGAAGCAGCACATCCCAAAATAGTATGCGCCCAAAGGTGAACTATCTAATCAAATAACTTGTATGCTCTTGGTCTGGTTGTTATGTCAATTGAACTTACCCATTCCCTGGTTCTGTCAAAGGGGCAACGTCATTTCTTCCACATTAACAAAGTACATTTAACAAAGTACTGACTTTGTACCAGTATCGATCGATACTAGGTGTTCGTGTATCGGACGATACTAGTATAGAATAGAATCTGAGAACTAAAGTACACTTTTTACAAAACTTGTATTACGCTATACCGAGTTCCATAGAAATTTAGAGTGGTAATCAATTCCTTATATTATTGAAGCACCGACGAGCTGGTATATCAACAGGCTGCCCAATTAACGTTACACAGAGTTAGTTTTGTAGCCTTAACGCTTAACATTTTGCTTGTCGTTACATTTTGCTTGTCGTTGAATCCTGAGGCAATTTTTTCTTCTTCAATAACGCTCATATTTAGTTTAATTGACGGTCATTTCCAATCAGATACAAATCCACCAAATGCATCCAATTGCATGAATTGACTGACGAACATCAAAAATATAATGAAAACAAATTAACGCATCCAAATCACAACCTTAGGGTGCCTTTTAATTGATCTGAAATGTTAATAAAACTTACACAAGATTAATAAGATACTAATGTGTGAGACCTGCTGCAGCTCTCTTCGTTTGTCGACAAAATATAAAAGGTAGTGCACCGTTTAGTGACAAAAACAACTAGCTTGATACCTACTGTGTTGAGAAGTCATATTGCGTTGTTCTTTATTCGATAGTTTCACACATCTTCAACACTGAACCCTTCCAGCCATAACATCATACTGATCGTAGTATGCCGAAACATTGCCCCTAATGAAAACTCAGAGCGTCTCTATATATAAATTGCATCGCCCTGTGTCAACATTCCTTTTTGCAATTTAATATCAAGTGTTTGTAATGGATGATATGAACAAAAATACTGCTCTGCTGCTTCGGTAACTTTGACGATTATTGATACTCAGGTGTTAGTTTGCAGTAAAAACAATCTTGCCTCTCATACCTGGCAATGACTAAGAGCAATATCCATCTAGATAGACGATAACGTTTTACAAACGAATCATTTTACTGATATAATAGATTTTTACAAGATCATGTGCGGAGAAATTAAAAAAATTGCTCGTACAATGTACCAATCTTAAATCAAAAATACTGACGAATCTCATAAGATTCACTTTGTATTCAGAAAAAGTGTACTTTAGGTCCCAGATACTGGTATACCAGTATTGTTCAATACTGGAACATAACATTTGCCGGTATCGGTCGATACTTTACTGTTCCAGTATCGGCCAAATCCACATTGGCCACTTTTGACCAGGAATTGGATTTTCAATTTAAAAAACCGCTTTTGAGATTCCAATGATGATTGATAAGATACATCAATGTATTGTTTAAATGTATCTAATGTTCAAATATTCTGTTATTTGTCATGGATAATATGGATGAAATATTGTTTTCTGCGCACATTACACATTTAGTAGGTACAGTATTATATATATTATTTATTATGTTCAACCAATTTTACACTGAATGACGAGTCTCGTACAAGAGTTATTCGTGATCAAAGCTGAATTTGACATTCTTGAGTAGATTAGCCATTATTTGATAACGAAAGCTACAAAATGGATACATAAAAATCTGACACATTAAAGATTGCTAGCAATGATTATTACTATTTCTCATCCATTTGTTATATTTTTCATGGCCCCAGAACATCGTGTTTTATATGGGACATTTTTTATGACACGCTCTGTATAACGGTCGTGAAGATATGGAAGGTATCGAAAGCGTTAGTTTATTTTTGGACGTGCCCTTTTCTTAATAATGATCCGCAGGCGTCGTTGATCTCTGATGAGGATATTGATCATTAGAATGCATCACGATGCAATTAAGACAATGTTCCTGTTATATTGCCATTATACACTGACCTTGGATACATACGTGTTAGATGGAAAATGTTGACGTAAAGTCTTCCTCTGAGTCTTTACCTGTAAAATGACATGAAGGTCATTAATGTGTACACGGGCAGTCGATAAGCGTGGGCTTAGTGAGACCAAATTAAATTATTAAGAGATTTATCTGCTGGCGATTCGGGAGACCGTGTGAAAGTCAATGCCTCCTGGGGATCCACAACACTACGTGTCTGTAATTATATGTAATTGTTTGCAACCTATCAATAATCTGTACAATGATTTTACCATTAAAAGCACTCCTGGGTTTTTTTTAAATTTTGATTTGACAGAATTTGCATTGTTGTTCCTTTATTGAAGCAAAACTGTTTCCCTAAGGGAACACGAAACGATATGTATCTGAACCTTAACTCGATATAAACAAAGGTGCTGCGTAGGTTGATTTAAATACATGATAATGTCCAGATAATGCGTAATATGATTCAAACCTCATGATTTCAATAAAATACCGATGTTTCGGACATAGGCCTTTATCAAGGTAGAAATATACGATGTTACTTGGCGAAGCTAAATAAACAGATGAACGCGGGGCAATTTAGATCGAGAACGCGTGCGCAGGTGCGGAACACGGAAACGCAGCAAATGTAGTCAGCATCAACCAATGGTGCGTCACAAAAATGACTGAGGGTGAGTATATTGTATGACAAAGGTCCGTCACTTTGTTGACACAGGGTGCGTCATGGTACATGAGAAGTTGACGCACCTCGGTAAAGTGACGCACCATTACCGGGGTTCGTATAGTATAACACGTAGTACGCGTAAGGTTATGACCATATAATAAACAAATACGTGTAAGCTTAGTCGTCTAAGTTAACATCTTACACGTCGAAGATGAGCAAATACAGTTTACAAATAGGGTTTATTCCGTAAATAGTTTAACTCGTGTCAGTGCTGCGGTTTCAATTAAAAATGCTCCCTGATGTAACGAGTATATAAAAATAAGAGAAGCAGAGGAGAGATTTGACACATACTGAACACTGTCTAATACATTATCCGAAAAAATGCAAGGCGAAAGAATTACGCTTGTAATATTGCAAACCGATTCGAAAGTCGGTCAAGCATGTTTGCTTATACTGCACATTTATCTAAAATGAATGCACTATAATACTTGCCTTCAATATTTCGCGCTGACCGAGCTAAAAATATTTTAAAAAATTCAAAAATGTATAATAAGCAATCCGAATAAAGTATAATGTTTCAATGATACTTTAAATATCATAAATTCTTTAATCTCGGTTACCATGGTTACTTGCAGTAAATGAATTGCTTCCAAAGTTTACTATATATTCAAATTACTTAATGAAATGACACATGTCAGTACCCTAGAATGAACCGCACTCCTTTAATGCATCAAAGACAATTCGATTTGAACCAATGATACTGAGTGCTACCTCAATCAATCGGTCAAATTATACTGTAGCAATACATTTTACTCGAGTGTGATCAATGATACTTTGCGTCTACATCGTCTATTTAATCCAAAAGTCGCTCCAACAATGTTTTCGTGCGTGGATTGGACAGCGTACAGGATTTAAAGTTGAAATAGCAAACACAAGTACAGAAGGAGATTGATATAAATGAGATCGCCGAGAGGTAGATTTACGTTTGCAATGTTCAATGATGTTTGTTCCACTTTTCCCACGTTAGTGACGTCTTCATTACTGAAATTTACCTTTCAATATACAGGGAGCATGCCATCTTCTTTTTATGGATATAAAATACTTTTGGCGTTCAGCAGGGTATATATACCACAATAGAAATTCTACCCATGTACTCATGGTTTTAATAATATAATACATTACTACTACCAATAAATGTGAAGCCCGAGGTGATAAGACATAATGATCAAATACTTTAGTGGATCAACATTCAGTTCATGCAGAAGACATATACCCGACAACCAATTTCATTCAGATAAGATCTCGATGTCTAGTTTCATTAATACTCTATCTCTTCACTTCCGGCTAAATAGAATGGCAGAGTGCTGTGAATGATTAGAGTAGGCATTTTGGTGTAGAAGCAGACACATACCAATACGTGGTTGCAATAGAAACCCGTGTTAACACGAGGGGAAGTAGGTACTTCTTATTTGGATAGTATAGTCAGGTATTCGTCTCAAGTGTGAATTACACGTATGAATTACCACAATCGGCGAGGATGTGTTTTCCGTTAAGCTGATACATTTATGATTAAATAAAATATAATCTCTAAAAATTCATGATAAGGCAGTGGTTTGTCGTAATTAACCTGCTTGTACTTGATAAATATGTCGAACGAACATATTGAAAATGTTGGAAACATTCGAGAGTGAACAATATTCATTTTGCTATCGGCTTCATATCGGCGGCCATGGTAGCGTAGTTTATGCACTTAAGTAATTCGATACAATAGAAGTACAAGCGTTGTTATGAAAAGAATTGGCCGCGGGTTGAAATGTGTTGGCAATTCAAACGCTGCTGAATATTGCCTGCTCCTGTTATTTATGTCTTTGTTATACATATATATTGGGTGTGCTGGACTACGTTTTCAAAAGTATGTCTGGTATCATGGTATGACACAATGTACTGTATTGAATTGAAGCCATGAGCTTTCCCAATGGCATTCGGCAACGTTGCAATTAAGAGATCATCCTTATTTTATATAATCGGGAATGTCCTAGTTCTGAATCATTGTAACATCGTTAAAGGCCTAGGGAGAAATGATCAAATGTTAAAGGGGATAAAATATTCAAACACTGTTTGGATAGTAATTTCTTGCTTTGATTCTGTCGGTTCGGTATTAATATTCGAAATCTAGACTAAAATTTTTATTCAATATCAACATTTTTTTTTACTGTCTTGTACTGAAAAAAAGACTTTCTTACATTTTTTGAAATAATGAAAACGTACTTTAATCATTAGTTATTATATTTGCCGTGTGAAACAGGAGATAAATATGTAATTGATTTTAACAGTCACCCATACTATGTAACTGCACGTTTTGACACACTGAAACTGTAAATGGATGTTGCCGGTTGCATAGTCACACAGAAACAGGTGGAATACACAATCTGGTTATTTTACCGTATTATACACGGTTAAAACCCTTAAAACCCCACATGTCTTCGTCTTCAATCAATCCGGATCTTAACTTTATTTCCATCATTGACAAAACGAAGTAGTCTCACCTTTAAAAGATAGTCCCACCTCCTGTGACATTTAAAACAAATTCACATCTTCTGTACAAAATAATTTGAGTATAAAAATGAAAACACAACTTGCATACGAAACACGTCTAGAACATGTGCAATACTTAACCCCACAAAAAAATGGTCTTTAAACTACTACCACAGGGGCAGCAGGTGTACAGCAGCAACATTACAGTGATACGTTATTTAATTTAACTCTACACCTTTTATTCTGTACCATGAACATTGCATAATAAATGTCATTATCATATTTCCGTTTTTAATAAGTATGGAGTATAAGCAATGCGTAGTATGAAACTTCTATCGTAATTATTTCGGATATGAACAGATATCCGTGCATCATGATGCATTCACTACTGGCTTCGATACCTTCATGACTCGTGTGGTATATTATCGAATCATACTTTTAAAAGTCATAGCATGCTATTATGAATCCTCAACACTGACCTATATTTTAATTTGTATGAGAAGATTCAATTACCTGTCTTATGACAAAAACAGAACCCAGGAGTCATAATACCCAATAAGTGGATGTTAGCAGATAAGTGCACATCGCATGTTGAATATCCTACTTCTGTCGATTATAATAACCTTTTCATGCACTTTTAAAATAAAATCAATAAACATTATTTGAAATTAATCAACTGTGATTAGAATGCCGGATCAAATGGGGACATACTATATTCAAATTAATACGAACACTCTAATCACATTTGATGCGGGGATCAAAATACAAAATAAATCGGGTGATCATTGGAGACAAAGTATAATTAATATGTCGGAAATTCAGCGAGACCTGAATTCGAACCCCCAACCTGATACCGCAGCGCAAATGGGAACGCTCTTTCTGGAAGAGAGCGCGCTAACCCTCTAGGCCGCGACATCAGATTGCCGCTTTTGAATCTAAACAAACAAGGTCTTCTACAAAACTGGCCGAAACGCCTAAAAAGGATGCATTTCAACCAGTGTAGCGGGATTGGATTTTATGGAGTAACATAAAATGTATTCATCATATATTATATATTATATTTACTTTACTTATCTGCGAGTGGGCCATGAAATATGCCCCGGTCTCCCCTATTACGGAGCAATTAGTCAGCGATTAGAGCAATTGGGGGTATGGCCCTATTGATAGCAATTGGGGGTAGGCCTAAGTGCCTAATTGGTTCGGGCGTGCGCAGGACGGCGTAAAAGACAAAAGCGTCATTGCGAGACCACATGTGAGGAGATAGCCAGGAAATAAATTGTTGGACGTTACGGTTTTTGCTAGAATTGCTTCATTTTTGAGATTTGATGACCATAATTGGATTATAACATTAGGGTATTTTTCCGTGGATGTGTTGGAGGGAAGTGCGACGGAAGTAACAAGTAACCGGATATGGAAAGATCATATTGTAGAGTAAATTAACGCTCCGTGGTGGTACAATTTCATGATTTTATATTTTACTGGTTAATATTTTTGGCTGGTTAATATTTCTGGCTGGTTAATATATAGTTGGTGGTACAATTTCAATTAATATCTATCTGGTACAATTTGTATCTGGTTAAATTTGTATCTGTCCCGTTTATTTTCACGGTTCATAACCTAATTACAGACTTGGGTTTTTCACGATTCACGATCTTAAATACTTGGTTACTTTAGGCCAATATCATTTGAGGAGATAATTATTGGAATACATTGTTGTAAAGGGCTGTAGTTGGACTGTTGTTAGTGTTGTATATTGCGAAATAAAGAGTATAGAAATTTCAACCTGAGTGTACCAGTACTTTGTTGCCTACAGTTGAAACGCAGGTTCTGTCCTTGCAAACAAACCCACGTGGTCTTTCATGCAAATAAAACTCCCAGTTTTCTAATTTAAACCCGTCCACACATAAAGAAATTAGTGGTGTCAGATACTGCAACAGCATTCGGCACGCTTCGTAGTGGTCTCGCGCCGCCGGCCCGTCCCGCCACACCAGGTTGACTCATGATAACAACTACGTATCGGCGCAAATAGGGCCTTATACATTTAATTATCCATCGAGTGAGTTATCATACCATAGTCTAGTATGGCCTATGACTTTTACATCATTATCGCACACACAAAAGTCTCCCAACCAACACTTCTTTACATTTCGTTATCAGCCAGTGCCGTGCATTGCGTGTTGTTCAGAGGCTCCGTAATTAGAGTGTATTTCCGGTAACAACATGAACAATGCAAGCATGAAGGTTACCTTGTCGATTGTTACCAAGGATACTGGTATCCAATCACTGATCGTTTACGACGCTGCGACTCCTACATACTGAAGTGACGTGTTTTGAGATTCGATGTGAATATTTTTATCTCAAGGTATCCGTGGATTTCAACCAATCACGAACAATACTTTATGTAGCCAATCACTGAATAGCTTAACGGAAGACGTTAGTCACGAACCCATAAATACTGATGTTACACATTTTTCTATTGGACCTAATTGGACGTGAATATAATTATCTTATAACTCAAGCCAAACAATAATAGTACTTATCACGTAGACCGAGTGGTGCTAAGTGTGGTGCGAATACTGAGATATCACGTGAGATATCTCGGCAGATAAAGCAATTTATATTATTTTAGGAGTAAAGTCGCTGTATAATGAGCTTATAAGATTATTATCTACGCAATAGGTATAGGAAATATGGCCTAGTTCTCAGACCAGATATGTCACTACTTCACTCCCATAAGACTATTGTTTTATTCTACAGGACTATAAATGTATAAATCATATCACATTCTATCTACACAAAGCCGGGATAAGGTCCTCAAGTCCTGTACCTGTACTAGAAGTTTCTGACCGGTATGCCGTCGTCCGCCATGGCTGGATACAGCAAAGTGACATAACCGATATGGTGCCGCATTTAATACGAACACAACCAGCAGTGTTTATCTCGCTATACCGCCGAGCTCAGGCCATCAAACTGGTTGCTACGAGATCAGCTTGAGTGCACACTGATGTATGCACATAAACAACTATTTGCACCAACACAATACCGAGTTATAGACCCTAGTATATGGTACAAGGGTTTCTATTTTTAGTGACAGTTTCTTCTTACATTTAAGCTTCTACTGCTAACACATAACCATCTACCCCATAATTACCTGCACTCTGTCATTTAATTTAGTAGGTATGGTGATATAGAGTATTATAGAGCATTGTTAATGAAACTAGACATCGAGGTCTCACCCGTAGGGAATTTGTTGCCGGGTTAATGGCTTCTACATCAATTCAATGTTTATCCACTGAAGTATCTAATCATTTCCGCGTATCACCCCTGGCCAATCACATGTGTTTGGAGTACACTATTCTAGTACATGGGTATAAGGAAGGAAATTCGATTGTGTTTTTTCTTGCTAAACGCCAATGGTATTTAGCTCTAGGCAAACACTTATCAAAAGTATCTTCTATCCATGCATACTTACTGCAAATTAAAAGGTTATTTTTAAGTGAAACATGTGTCACACATAAACATTCGCATTGCACACACACATATCAACTTAGCGGTGATCCAATCATCTTCTGCCCTCCCTCTCGTAGTATCAATTTATATACTTTCCATCATAGAAACACAACTTAGTGTTATTTTGACACCTCTAAAATTATATACATGAATAAGTTTATGTCAACACATTCAGGGGTTTGTGGTCGGGGGAGGTAAAAGAAATGGTGGTCACTAGATTAATTCCGTTAGCCCTCGTCCTCCTGAAACGTTTTTGTAACACTGTTAACTAAGGGGGGTCCCCTAAATTTTATTACTATGGTATAGCTAGAGGTCTCCACTTTCCATACATACCAAAACAAGTATAAAGGCTTACCCTACCCCCGAGTTAGGTGGTACCTTGACATTGTTTTCGTCAGAATGAACGAAAGGGATGTAAAATAGATCTCCTAGACGCCCTAGGTCACTGTTTTTGCGTTTTAGCGTAATCGGCGAAAATTCTTAGAGGGGTGGGGTGGACGAGTATTAAGGGCGCTATACAGAATAAAGCTAATATGTGCCAATAACGTTACTGCCAAGAAGTAATCTGTTATAACTGGTTACTGTTATATAATAGTATACACAGGCAAGGTAGAGAACAACTATTTCCTATCTGGGAACTAATTTGAAACGTGAAACTGAAACCTTTTCTGCAAGAGTATTCCTACAATGTGCGCAGGATAAAAAAGCATATCGTCAGCCTGCTTCAATAATTGCCTAACTCATTTTTTCTAGTTTAAAGAAAAAAACAAAAATAGGAAAAGTGAGCTAGGCAGTTATCGAAGCAGGCTGACGATATGTTGAATAGCACCCTGAATAGTACAGGTGAATTCCAACAGGAGCAGTACCTGTTGGATATAATTAGGTTGGGATATACCTTTAAGTGAAATGTGGCTTGTTATAGGCATACTATGAGTAAATATGACCCATTTTAAACATTTTACATACTTATTACAATCTGCCTAACTCACAATAATGACTTTATCAACACTTTAAATTTGTCAATGACTTAGATATTATTACATCATGTCCATAATGTAATGAAGTCTTGATTTATGCAAAAAACCCAATTTCGCTGAAAAGTGAGGTAGGCAATTATCGAAGCAAGCTGACGATATGTCAATTGCATAGTTCTTTCTCCTCATCTATTTATTACAATACTGGATGATACGGTTTTCATAATTTAAACCATTAGACGCCACTCCACATCTATTAACTTATATATATCATTTTTTTGAATGGGAGTCTCGTGACCTAGACATACTTTTGTCTGCTAAGTTTAATATGTTAATTGTATAGTTCTTTGTCATCATCTATTTACTCGAATGATGGATGATACGGTTTTCATTATATGAACCTAGGCAGATTAAAGGTAATTTGACAGACTTGTTGCGTGAAGGAGAAATTGACATCACCGCCCTCACCACTTCCCGAGAACACCAACTGCAGCTGCTACAGCACCTAACCACTATTAACACCGACTATTATAACCCGTAGTAAACCATACCAAAGACATACTTGACTTACTGCATCTCGGGGGATACTCTTAGGTCTCAGTGGCGTACGAGTGTCAAACACTTGTTTATTATGTGTTACCTTGTCGGTGACGTTGAGAGGATACTATATTACGTCTTTCACCTAAAACAGAGATTGCTAAAAATAAAATGAGTTGATCGATTTTGAAAATAACACAAATGAAATGTTTACTTAACATTGTACAAGATTACACGAATATTTATTCCCGTATATTTTATCTGGCCTGGCCGTAGACACCACACGCTGGGTGGATCTACCTCATATATTAACCCAATACCGTTACTCGCCTCGGATTGGCCGATTTTATTGCGTGCGTTGTCTCATAGTTGTCACACTATTATAGTTCATCGCTGGAGATCTGACAATTTTGCCGAACTCAGTGTTGGTCAAAAATGGCTCCTTTCTAATTGACGATAATATTACGAATACATTTACTTGAGACCAGCGAATGCTTGCATGTGACCTTGTAGGCAAGCAATCGCAAGTTCCAGTGCCTCTTCAACGAGTAGAGCGGGTTACGTATGTTCACATGGTCATAGCTTCGGGCTATTGGAGAGGCATGAATCCAGTTCTAGGGGACCGATGTTTAGTATTTCATGTATTGCGAAAACTACACTTTCACCGATGTTTTGTATTTCAGGTGTGGTAAAACCACACTGTCACCAATGTTTGGTATTTCAGGTATGAGGAAAACTCCACTGTTACCGATGTATGGTTTTGCAGGTACGGGGAAAACTACACTGTCCCCGTTGTATGGTATTTCAGGTATGGTAAATCTAAACTGTCACCGATGTAAGGTATTTCTGGTATGAGGACAATTACACTGTCACCAATGTTCGGTATTGCACGTTCTGATATAAAACCACCCAAAAAACATAAACAAAAAACTGCTATATTGTAATATTACATGATGAAATAAATGAATCTAATGTAATAGATTAATCTAATATACGTTAATGTTACCCTGGTGTGTTCACTGATTCGCTTTGTTCAACCAAGCTCGTATACCAACATAGCGCGCATACGCTCAGATTACTTTTGAGCCCGGAGAGATAAAATCGCGAATTTCTCACCAATTTGGAACTGATTAAACTATAAAATCAATACATTAATACGTAAAGGGTTAAACAAAATGCACTTGCAGAAACTTTAACTGCCATCGACACGATAATCAGATCCGGGATCAGATCTTCACCGTACTCTTTTGTTCTCATCTTTTGTAAAAGCATTACATACATCGATATATTTGCACCTCAGGGATGACAACTTCGGTAATGATGTATTGACTAATTGTCATTGTGAACTTTGTATCTGAATCTAAGACGTTAATATATCAATAGTTGATTGCCCGTGGTTTTATCTTACATTGCATATTTACCTCAATAATGAAAATAATACGATTCTGTTCGGGCATCGGGTAATTTAATCTTCATCCCCTCAGAAATAGTTTTGAACGCAGTTATTAGGTTATTGATCCAAAAACTCAATCCAGCCCGAATAAGTTCATAAACTACTTATGCATGGAAGAATTGAAAACACCTACTCTACAAACACACTAAACAAAGATGATAGCGCCTATCAACTCCAGATTAAGTATGAACGTTTTGTTATAGCAACTTCCACAACGCCCTCTAAAAAGGATAACAGTAAAAAGGATAACAGTAGAGGACATGTGATTATCTGATGAAGCGCCGGGCGATACTGGCACATGTAAAAAAAATTAGTATCAGGCAAAACCGGTACCGGTATTGTTCAATAATCGGACAAATCAGTATCGTCCGATACTGTAACGTAAGTTTGTGTAAAATCGTACTAGTATCTGGGACCTAAAGTACACTTTTCCCGCAGAACTGCTTTTAGTGTTGGAGAGTAGAAACGAAAACTTGGAGCAATCTTGTTCTACAACGTAATGTCGTACACCAGTAGTGACTATATCAATTCGGTACATAGACCGTAGATCAATTTACTATTTGTAAGCTAATATTACGGACTTCAGTCTTCTACAGAATATCACATTATTAGAATGATGCATCCCGTCTGAAAAAAATGTGGCAAACAAAGCCTACGTCACAAGCAGAATGCTGCCGTTGTGAGTCTTTGTTTCTATAGTTTAATCAGTTCCAAATTGGCGAGAAATAATATTTCAGACTATTTACAGTATAAAAACCTCAGATAATTATACAGAGGTTGAAGAAAGAAATACAGCCCTAGGTCACACGCAGAGAGTTGTCGTCGTGGGGCTTAAGTTCCTAACTTTCATTGATATGAACCCGTTATTTTGGTCATTTTGGATATTGTATGTTGAGAAGGCGATTATAATAATTAATAATTATAATGTGGCCACCCTCTATCTGGTAGCAAACGGCCAAGGCGGGTTTGGAATTGTTCTTTAGGTCCCAGATACTCAAATACAATTATCTGGTACGATTTTACTGTTCCAGTATCGGGTGATACTGGTACACCAAATTGTAAAACATGTAGGAGTTTATTTTATCCAATTTGAAGTTATGGCCATATTTATCCATATAGAACCAACAAAGTGTCGAGAAAATGGAAGAGCTTATAAGTGCTGCCACCTCCAATTAATTAATAGAACAAAGCTGTTTAAAAACTACACATGTATCGATTTCAATGTTAATTACGGATACAGATGTTAACTACAACAGAGAATAGCAACGCGAGCACGGAGTATAGTAACACATAGTTCGTTGAATTCGAAATTCTAAACATTGAACAAACATTTTATTTGAACTTTAAATAAGTACTTGAACCCTCCAGCATCTTTAAATCTTATTCATCAAAACACGATGATTTATTTCCACAATCCAACATTTAATGCTGCAATAAATAACGGGACAAACAACACGTAACCTACAGGCGTCTAATAACAAGCGCAGACAGTTGTATTATATTTTATTTATATTTCTTTTATTTTACGACACTGTTGTATTTGTCAAATCAATATTGCGTATAGCTTGCCTTTCTTTCTTTTTGCCTATTTTTCGGCACACTGATCAATAACTTGACAGTTAATCGGGCAATAGGGCTATGACTTCGGAGTGTATCACACAATGTGTGCAATACTGTACCATATACATTAATAATACAGCTTTACCTTAAAAAAAACCGAAATCCATATTGTCCAAATCTATCAAAGATGAAATTACTGAAACCTGGATTAGTCACATCAAAAACCCCGATGTTCAAGGGGACATGCTTTGCATTGCTATTCTGGGAAAATCTGACCACCTCTGGAAGTCATATATTTTTAATCTTCCAAAAGGTATCATGAAATTTATGCTTAACTCTTTTCTGGATCACTCCCTACCAAAAACAATCTGAGCCGCTTAGGGTAAAAGAACCAATATTAAATGTGACCTATGGCTACAAAGAAACACTTCACCATGTTTTAAATAATTGTAAAACCATGTTAGACCAAGGTCGCTACACCTGGCGTCACAACTCTGTTCTCCGCATAATCCTGGACACCCTTAGTGATGCTAGTGATCCCTCATTGAAGTTTTTCTGTGACCTTCAATGGGCTACACAAATTGCCGATACCCCAATTCCGCCCGACATCCTGCCTACCCAACAAAGACCGGATCTTGTCCGCATCAATCAAGGCACACAGACGATTACTATTTTTGAACTCACTATTCCGTTCGAGCGTAACATCAATTCTGCTAATGATCGCAAACTCAATAAATACGCCGGTCATGCCAGTGACCTGCGAGAGCAGGGTTATGACACCAAGCTCATATGTGTTAAAATTTGTTCCAGAGGCCTTATTTCAATTTCAAATAAGAGTTCCCTACAATCCATTTTCCCCCTTCTTTCCATCAGCAAAAAAACAATAGGACACGGGCGTAAAAAAGTGTCAAAATCCTTGAGTCAGCGTGCAATAACATGTTCCTATTCTATTTTCTTTTCCAAATCTGACAAACAATGGTCATCGAGCATCAACTAATTATATCTCGCTTACTCAGTGCAATATCCTCCTCTCAGTGTTTTTCTGGGCACATTTCATTGCTAAATTTTTATATTTATGTTTAGTGCAATACTTTTATTATGGGAAGCGGGCTTTTCTGACCCTTTTGGTCCTTTTATCTCACAGTTTTAAATTGGTATTCATTTCCAGCTATATATGTTTTTATTTGTATGTGTCTGATTGTTATGTGTTTTGTGCAATGCCTGCGGATGATGGTGACAGGCCCATTGCCAAATCCATCTTCTAGTCTGGCTTTATATGTATACTTTTCAATGATAATTATTAAAATTGGAATGATTTAGAGAGTAACTGCATGGCCTGTAAAATATATTATATTCCATATCAAACAAAGTCCAACTATGCACTCGTTCCAATATTATTGCAGCACCGATTATAAATGGAATAATGCTTGCAGATCTTCATAAAATACCGAAATGTAAAGAATTGACAAGAATACACAATATTTCGTGGATGAAGCAAAGGTTTTCACTATTAACACTTTCAGCTCAGTGCACTAGCTAAAATAGCATATTATTTTGAAATTCTTGTGCTTGATTGGTTTAACCATGTTTAACCAAATCTTGACAGCCCCACTCTCATGTATGTATCTATTGCCCCTTCCCCATGTCCCCTAGATATGCGACTGTATTATCCCCTTCCCTCGGCAATGCGACTAATAATATCATGCAACATTGTGATCTTCTGCCAGATCCAAGCAACGGAGAATTCGCCTAGCGGATGGTACGATTTGAATGAAACACACGTTGACTGCTTACCATAAAAACAGTCTTGTTTCGGTGTCTCTAGAGTTCAATAAAATAACCCCAACTATTATTGCTTTATCAACGTTCTCCTTGCAAGTCAGTCGAGTATCGTTTGGATACTGTACGCCGATGGGTGACGTTAACTTCGATGGTGAGGCTTAAGGCTTGACAATCTAAATGTTAAGTGGTTTGAAAATATAGCATACAATAGAGAGTTTATGAGATAAAAAGTCTAGACATATGTCCTGTGGCTTCATACGCAAACTTTGAAGCCACTATGTCATCTTCGATTGCTCACCAGTTCTAAATTCGACTTCGATGTCCTCTCAATAGAATCTTTTAGGTGAAATTTTACTATTACGCCTTGTTCAACTCATTTTCTTAAGATAGGTGTGATTAATATTGATGTTTACCTTAGTTAGTGCCCCCGGCCCCAAATACATTAGAACATTTGTTTGCCGAGGTTGTATTGTAAAATTTGTACTTTGTTTCACGGGTGCTTCTAAATATAAACCTTTAGTTCAGTTAAAAATTGCAGTGCTTTTCAGATTCCACTTTATCTAAAGGTGTGGTTTCATGATGAATTGTATTTTAATTGGAGAAATGGTTAAGACGTCTGCAATGTTCCATTTTAACTGTAATGATGTGTATGTGTTTGCTCTGCTGTGGTTTAGTCACTGTGTACAAATAAGTATAGAAAACTGAAGGTTACTGGTTACAAGCCCTCTCCGTTCATCCGGATACGAAACTCAAGAAAATAAAACGTATGGCCTATAAACCAAAATAGACCAATAAAGGCAAAACCGAGTGATTTGTGGTGATTTGTTTTGAATTGCTTTTGTCGTCAACATGAAGGGTTTCTCAACAAATATTTTATAAATGCATGGCCCGTAATAACGTATAGCGTTAATTCGGCATCACTTGATGCAGATTTCCTAAAACTGCTCTCAGCCTCCAGTTATTGTGCAGTTTAGTTAATTGTTATTATTATTACTATTGCAGTACTTAATTCCCGAAATATCAACACGGTACATGTGTTACGAATATCGATGTGCACTTGCGTCTCAATAACCGTACATTACGGAAAATAACACAACATTAATGCAAATGTCAAAGTACAATCCAAAAGAATGTCCAAACGACAAATTAAGATAACAAACATGTTTACTAAAGATATTTTGGTGTTCGAGCGTTGGTTTAAAGTTATATTTGGAAACGAATTCTCGTGTTAAACATGTTAAAGTTGACATTCTCTGATTGCTTCCGCTTCATATATCACTTTATTGTAGGTCATATTTACTCATTTAATTGATCTATTAAATTGTGGCTCCAAGCGCATAGTATGCCATTATCCTATTTTTAGAAAACAATTGCATCCTATAGGGGAACTTACCGGTTTTGTTTTTGTTTGTTTTGTATTTCGGGAGGAGGAGGTGAGGAATTGTAAGATTGTAAGAACAGAAGTCCGAGGTCTGTTTTGAAGTGAGAAATACGCGGATACTTTACTAAATTAAACAACCGGCTGAGTGCACCGAATTTTAGCGTAACTTACTAGAGAAGAAAACGACCTCGATAGTAATTATGCCCTAACTGCAGCTAATTAACATTGTCCCACTTAAAACAATGTGTCGCCAAATATTTACTACATGTATATGCAGCAATGGAAATACCCACATGACTTTCCACCTGGGGTAGGGCGACCCGGGGTAGACCAACCCTAAGTCGACCAACCCTAAGTCGACCAACCCTAAGTCGACCAACCCTAAGTCGACCAACCCTAAGTCGACCAACCCTAAGTCGACCAACCCTAAGTTGACCAACCCTGGGTGGACTAGGGTTAGGGTTAGGGTTAGGGTTAGGGTTAGGTTAAGGGTTAGAAACAGTCCCTGGATGGACAGTCCCGGGGCTGGACAGTCCCGGGGTTGTTTTAGAATGATCCGTCCTTGTTTTTACCTCCCCGACCGCCAACCCCCTGAGTTTTTTAACATATAATTTAGAATGAATATAGTTTTCAAGAAGGTGTTTTTTAAACAGTATTATGGTTTATTCCGTGAGGGCGCTATTGTAGTCCACCCAGGGTTGATCGACTTAGGGTTGATCAACCCCGGGTCGGTCTACCCCGGGTCGCTCTACCCCGGGTGGAAAGTCATGTGTGTATTTCCATCGCTGCGTATATATATGAATAGAAAAATTATGAGTTTACAATAGTACGTAACTCCCTGGGTCAAACGCTAATTTAAAATAATGAACTGCAACGAGTCGGTTAAAATCCGGACATTTTCAGTCCGAAAATGTCAACGTTTTGTTTTACCCTGTCAAAAATAAGGACCATTATTACATTTCAATCAAAATGTACACTTTGTTGACACACTCTGTATAAAGGTCGTGACGATATGGAAGGTATCGAAAGCAATATGTAGCGGTGCGCCTTTAGTTTTCTATTGAAAGCTCCCGTTTCTAGATAATAATCCGCAGGCGTCGCTGATCTCTGATGTGGATATTGATCAGTAGACTGCTACACGAACCAGTAAGAAAATATCTATGTTATTTGTTGCCAATCGGACACTGACCTTGGATACATTACGTGTTAGATGAAAAATGTTGACGTAAAGTGTTCCGCCGATTGAAGGTATTAATTTAATTTTACCTGTGAACTGATACGAAGGTCATTGATTATTACAAGGACAGTCGACAAGCATGGGCTTAGTGAGACCAAAATAAAGTATTGAGAGATTTATCTGCTGGAGATTCGGGAGACCGTGTGAAAGTCAATGTCTTCTGGGGATCAACTACACTACACTACATGTCTGTAAGTCTGTGTAATTTTTTGCAACCAATCAACTGTGCAATGATTTTGACAAGATTTGCATTGTTGTTACTTATTGAAGACAGAAATGTGTCTCTGAGTGAGCACGAAATAAGATGTATCTTATCCTTACGAGCAACGGTCTAATCTGCCTTGTTCGCCCAGGTGACAGAGGAAACAGAGTTAAGATAGAGAAATCTAAACCTTGAGATATTCCCAAAAGATCTGGCTGGTAAGAGTAAACCTAAGGATTTAACTCCACTGACGTGTTTTATATTTGGAATAAAATTACCAGGGGAAAACAAATGAGTAAAAAAAACACCACTAGCAGTGATTTGAAGTGATCAGGAATTTTGCACACGTTAACTATGGGCTTAGTATATAAGTGTTGGCCAATGATTATGTCGGTTTTAAGAGAATAATGTAGGCAAGGCCAAGTGAAACATAATTACAAGTTGACGTTCATATTAAATGCATATGCAGATCAAGTATGTATAAAACATAATCCTGATACAGTAATGTTGAGTACGGATTATGAAACTCTTTAGGTGATAGTGGAACCGGGAGACATGTACGAAGTCCAATTTACCTTTACAAATACTCTGGGTCGGTCTGGTTAGCTCTTCACCAAAAGGTCGTTCAATTCCTGCCAGTGCTACGTATTCAAATAGCAATGCTCCCTAATTTAACCATTACATAGAAATGAGAGAAGCAGAGTAGAGATTCGACATGCGGAACATCTATTATCCGAATAAATACACGATGAAAAACTACGCTAGTAATAACTTAATTACCATACATTTCAGTTCAATTTAATATCCGAATGAAAATACTCTCGTGCCATCCTCTGGCTTTATTACATTTGACTCTACTACAAACCGATTCCAAAGTAGGCTAAATATGATTGCTTATACTGTATATTTGTTATCTAAAATAAATGCCCAATTTCTGTCAATATGTCGCGCTGAGGTATTGCATTTTGAAATGTATATGATAATATTAAACATATCTAAAACAAATGTATAATATAAGCAATCGGAATCAAGTATAATTGATGACTATACACTTTTGCATTCGCATGCTCTTCTCGAAGCATTGACTGTCACAAGTAAGGCAAAGGTTGTTGTAATTTACCTGTTTGTACTTGATACAAATGTCGAATGAACATCTGTAAAATGTTGGAAACATTCGAGAGTGAACAATATCCATGTTGTTATCGGCTTCATATCGACAGCCATGGTAGCGTAATGTATGCACTTAAGTAATTGATACAATAGAAGTACAAGAGTTGTTATGAAAAGAATTGGCCGCGGGTTGAAATGTGTTGGCAATTCAAACGCTACTGAACAATGCCTGCTCCTGTTACGTTTTCTGGTGTCATGGCATTGACACAGTGTACTGTACTGTATTGAATTGAAGCCATGAGCTTTCCCAATGGCATTTGGCAACATTGCAATTAAGAGTTCATCCTTATTCTATATAATCGGGAATGTCCTAGTTATGAAACTTGTTGGTGCTTTGTAACATCGTTAAAGGCCTAGGGAGAAATGATCAAATGTAAAAGTGGATACAATATTCAAACACTGTTTAAACAGTAACTGTTTGCTCTAATTCTGTCGGTTAAGTATTAATATTCGAAATCTAGTCTAAAATGTTTATTTAATATCAAAAATGTTTTCAACTGCCTTGTACTGGATATAGGACTTTCTTACAATTTTTTTAAAATAATGAAAACGTACTTTTATCATTAGGTATTATATTTGAACTGTGAAACAGAATATAAATATGTAATTGATTTTAACAATCACCCATTGCAGTTACTATGTAACTGTAAGTGTACACACTAAAACTGTAAATGGATTTTGCCGGTAGCAGAGTCACACAGGAACAGATGGAATACACAACCTGGTTATTATACCGTATTCCAAACGCTAAAAAACCCACCTGTCTTCGTCTTCAATCAATCCGGATCTTATCATTGACACAACGAAGTAGTCTCATCTTTAAAAGATAGTTCCACCTCCGGTGACATTTAAAACAAATTCACATCTTCTGTACAAAATATTTCGGATATGAACGGATATCCGTGCATCATATTATGATACATTCACCGCTGACCTCGATACTTCATGACTCGTGTGTGGTATATTATTGAATAATTCTTTTTGAAAGTCATAGCATGCTATTATGAGTCCTGAACACTGACAGATATGTTAGTGTGTATATAATGTGACTAATCAGAACCCAGGAGTCATACCCAATTTTAGCAGATAAGTACATCGCATGTTAAATATCCTAATTATGTCGATTATAATTACCTACTCATGCACTTTTAAAATAAAACCAATAGACATTATTAGAAACTTATTAAATGTGATTAGAATGCCGTTTTAAGGCGAGACATACTGGAATCAAATCAAAATGATACGAACAATCTAAGCACATAATTTGATGCGGGGATTCTAATCAATTATCAAATATAAAACAAATCGAATAATCATTGTGACAAAGTTTTAAAGTATTTCGGAATTCAACGAGACATGGATTCGATACCACAGCGCCACTGGAAACGCTCTTTTGGGGGGAGAGCGCATTAATCCAATAGGCCACGACAATCTATACAAAACGAGTATAATTATGTAAATAGGTAGTTTCAGCCCCCTGGCAAAGACCAAGACGTACGATGAAATCAGCATTGACCAATGAACTGATGAATTGCTCAAAGTTTAGTTTCAATAGAATACGTTTTTGTTAATTAAACGATACCAGACATTCTTCTTAAAGTGTTATTAAACGAAACCAATAAAACAAAGACGTCAAAAACGTATGCAAAGGTGCAGGAATTATTCAGAAGCGACTTTTTCACTTTCATTGTGTCAATTTACTCAAGTGCAGAAACTACGTAATCACGACCGCTAATATGAAACCGATAACAAAATCAATCTTATTCACGCTTGCCCCCCCCCCCCCCCCCCCCCCAACATTTTCAACATGTTTCGAGTAAATCTAGCAATAAAGTTTCTTGTGATACTTTTGTTTAGTTGTTGGAACTATACCTCCAAATTCATAAAGTTAGTAACAGCCATACCATCTAGCCTAGATAACGAGGCCCGGAGAGTTTTTTTTTTAATTTGTTAATGTTTATTGTCAAATGTATTAACTATTAAATACGTTCGATATCCGTAACTGTTGAACTAAATGCTATCAAACGAATTTATAAGTTCAGATGTCTGCATCTTTAAGGTAAGGGGCGATATCCAAACTCTACAGTGATTTTAAAGCATTTTTCTAGCGATTTTACAACGATATTCCAACGGTATTTCGTTCTATTGTTAAAAGCATCGGAAAAAGATCGGTGATTAACTAGAAACCTCTCTACTTATCTGGCGTTAACAATATAACTATTGTAGTACTCTCGATGGCTGCATTAGTGAAGCAGACAGATCAAAGGCGCAAGGAAGGTTGTGTTATATTCTTTAAGAAATACTATAATATTCTTTAAGAAATACTATATAGGGGATATCGCCCCTAAATGGTGATGTCTACGAACAATTTATAAACATACATATGTATACAAACGGGCCTTGTTAGTTAGATTTATGGTTATGTTTTTCGAGCGTTTTTGTTCTGTTCGTAAACGTGTCCGCTAAATAAAGTAACAGATTCCTCGGCGTTGGTTTAATAGATATTGAATTATCTACGCTTTAGTCGAATACCTTAATATAATGTAAATAAAATATGTACCTGCTTCCCTTTTGTTAACAAGGGTTTTTATTTACAGAGAGACAGCTTCTTCTGATATTGAAGCTTTTACTGCTAACACATAACTATCAACTCCATGATTACTAGCACTCTGTAATTTAATTTAGCAGGTATGACGATAGTTGGCGTTATAGAGCATTGTTAATTAAACTAGACATCGAGGTCTCACCCGTAGGGAATTTGTTGTCGAGTTAATGGCTTCTAAATGAACTGAATGTTTATCCACTGAAGTATTTAGTAATTTCGGCATAACACCCCTGGCCAACCACACGTGTTTCGAGTACTGTTTTTGGCACTGTTACCGCCATGGATATAAGGATGTAAATTAAATTGTGTTTTTACCTGCTAAATGCCAATTGTATTTAGCTCAAAGAGTATCTTCTATCCATACATACTTACTGCAACAAAAACAGGTTTTTTAGTGAAGCACTAGCGTCATTGCCGTGTGAAAAAGGTGATAAAAATAAACTTTCGGGTAGCAAACACATATCAACCTAGCGGCGATTTCATCTACTTCTGCCCTTCCTCTCATATTATAGTATCAATGTACATACGAGCGTACATGTATACTTTCCAACATATACGAACAACAACGTACGACGCTTTACTTCTGAAACTTGGTTTGTAATCCTGATTCAATTTTAGTGAAAGATTCCCTCAGATTATAGTGAAACTCGAATTGAATTTATATGAAATGGACGCTGTGAATTTCCCGATGGGACTTTGTTCTTCTTGTCTTACTAATACCAAAAGGCATCATCGTGGAAATGTTCATTCGTCTCCGCGGATACAACAACTCGTCATACTCCCAGGATGAGATTTTCATCATCTATAATTCTACGCTACGTCGAAATATCGGACCGAATTAGTTGATGTATCAGACAATTTCCATGGCATTAGTTGAGATAGAAAGGTATATGGCCTACTTTTAAGTTGGTTGGTGGTAATGCAAATTGGAATGAACAGGGAGGGAAATTCGATTATTTTGTCTTGGGATGTAATCAACGCTAAGATGATGAGGAAATAAATCCAATTCCAATGGCGGATGGACCTCTCAGACACACAAATCTGTACAGATGTTGTCTTTTTTAACAACTAAAAGAATCCCCCCATTTCGGGAATATGGGTCGATATTCATTTGCACGTGCATTCCCCCCCCCCCCCCCCCCCATTTTTTTAAAACAAAATAGGTTGATCGGGCCCGAACACAGAGTTAACATATTTTCCTTCGGCTAAGTTTCATATGTTGATTCCATAGTTCTTCTCCTCATCTATTTATACAAATAATGAATGATACGGTTTTCATCATTTAAACTATTTGACTCCACATAGGTAAGCTGCTATATCATTTCTTTGTATGGTAGTCTGGTGAACTAGACATACTTTTGTCGGCTAAGTTTAATATGTTAATTGTATAGTTCCTTGTCCTCATCTATTTACTCGAATAATGGATGATACAGTTTTCATTATCTGAACTAAAATTCACATCTTTCAACTACTGCTATCATGTCCTTGTATGGGAGTTGAACGACATAGGCAGATTAAAGGTAATTTGACAGACTTGTTACTACGGTGACTATACGTGAAGGAGAAATCAACATCACCGCTCTCATTACTTCCCGAGGGCACCAGCTGCTGCAGCTACAGCACCTAACCAGCACTAGCACCAACTAAAGGGTTCAACAAAAGAAAGTATACAACTTTGTTTATGTCATTTTGAGTAACTTTCAATTTGTTTTTGTCCAAACAAGCTAGATAGGCATTTAGATGAATCTTTTAGGCATAATTTGATACCAAATTTGCCCCCTAACAACAAAGATAAACCATGATTAGCACCATTTAAAGGAAAATATCCCATTTTCAAAAGTCGCATTTCCAATACACAGCACGAGAAGATTTGGTTAATCTTTCCATGTTCTCCCCATCCATAACATTCCTTTACATTCAAATCCTTCACCCATGCATCAGTTTACATTTGAATTAGCCCGCGCATTGAGGGATATGCGCGGTGATCAGTACGGGATAAATACGGCATATGTGTGTGTTAACAATTGGCCTATTCTTCTCGTGCTGTGTATTGGAAATGCGACTTTTGAAAATGAGATATTTTCCTTTAAATGGTGCTAATCATGGTTTATCTTTGTTGTTAGGGGGAAAATTTGGTATCAAATGATGCATCAAAAAGATTCATCTAAATGCCTATCTAGCCTGTTTGGACAAAAATAAATTGAAAGTTACTCAAAATGACATAAACAAAGTTGTATACTTTCTTTTGTTGAATCCTTTATTATAACCCGTAGTAAACCATATCAAAGACGTCTTGACTTACTGCATCTCGGGGGATACTTAATGTCTTAGTGGCGTACGAGTGTCAAACACTTGTTTGTTATGTGTTACTTTAAGAGGATACCTCATTATGTCTTTCACCTAGTTATGGAATTACTTTGAAACACTTCAACAACCTAGGCCTATGATACGTACATTACTTAATTTCATATGGATGAAATGAGCTGGAGCTGCAACTTCTGCCTCGAGAAAGCAGACCCGAGAGAAAACATGTATAACGAGCTCAAGCGCAATTTGTATAGAGGGCATGGATCTCTTGGCGGAGTTGCTAGGTGACAAGGCTACTGATACGGGCATTAAACGTGATTGGTTACATCGAATTTTAAGAATGTGTTAATCTTTTTTTCGTGGCACATGGTGCATGACATGACATCTGAGTATTCCAACGATTTACATTAACACAACCCTACATCTATCGTTTTTACATCCACGGGACAGTAATATTGGGATAACCAATTTACTGGGCAAAAATGTGCTCCAGTATATGAACAACTTTCAAATCCTTGAAAATTATGGACATATTCAACGGCCAAGGTTGCAACAAAACGCACGCGTAATGTGGAAAGAAAAACAAGAGACATTTTATTTCTCATTGTTTTCCAAGCCATCCTAAGATGGGTAAATAATTTAAAGGTTTTTTTTATAATTTCCCTTCACCTTTGGTCACACAATTCCATGCCTGTTCATTGAGCGCATGAAAATCAATGAACTATTTACATTGTCGTGTCAAATTACATGAACAAATCCTTGAAAATTATGAACATATTCAACGGCCAATGTTGGGACAAAATGCACGCGTAATGTGGAAAGAAAAACAAGAGAGATTTTATATCTCATTGTTTTCCAAGCCACCCTAAGATGGGTAAATAATTTAAAGTTTTTTTTATAATTTCCCTTCACCTTTGGTCACACAATTCCATGCCTGTTCATTGAGCGCGTGAAAATTAATGAACTATTTACATTGTCGTGTCAAATTACAGGCAAATCCTCAAAATGATGGATCGGAGGAAGGCTATGCCTCAAAAAAATTCATCTAACATGTATGCGACATCAAAGGTCAGTGTTTAAATCCGAAGGCAAAATTCACGTTCTTAATGATATTATGTTGCATTACTTCTACTTTCCGTATCGATATCAAGTACTTGAAAGTTTGAAGCGGACACATTTTGAAGGGAATTACAGGTGATCCATTTTTAATTCGATCACGTACTGCATTGTATTCTTGACACTGTATTACGTTATAAGTTCGGTTACCATGCCTATCTCTGTTTCGGACAATGACAAACTATTACGCGTATACTTATGGTCTTACCCAAGTTACCGTTGGTTGAATATAAGCAAAGGAACAATGAAATTCATTCTCGGATATTCTATGACTTTGCTTTTTGTAGCAAAATGGCAACATGCTGTAATAAACTTCTTTCCATTTACGTGTGTTGCAATGGCATGAAAACAATTTATTCGAAATGGATCTGCATGTGATTCGCTACTTTGAAATTTGCAATTCAAATTGTGTTTTAACACAACTTGAATTACACATTTAACTGTCTTTCTCATCAAATAGCATGAATTAATTGTATGAAATTCGGTGGATTTGAAGAGCGCAATAAAATAATCCACACGCCGATATACAAAACAAATCTCGACTAGATCAGTCTGTGCTGCAACCGACGAATCAGTAATTTAAAACAACAACTAGAGATTCATATTTATTAACTCGAATAAAAGAGAGGTATCCCTTATTTGTCTTCGTCGTTGTGCCAACGGATATATGATCTAGTTGGAACATGTCGAAGTGGTTATTTGAGAGTGTATGGAATTGTGCAATACGTGTATGATGTATCCGACGACTCTCCTTCTTCTGTTTATTTTACAGGCAAAAGTGTCCCCTTGTCCCCTACCCAAAATTGCATCTGTCAATTTCGTATCAAAGACGCACAATTGAACTTCTTTAAAATTGACTGCCGCCCTGTGAAAAAACACAAACAATTTATGCACCAATAATAGGTAGTAAAAATACACCATACATTCAGAAAATGTGTAGGCAAGGATCATTTTATGACAGGCAGACATTAAAACCGGCACATTATTGGATCCGTCTAAAATATAGCCTCGGGAAAGTAAACATTTTTAGCATGTATTTTTCTGACTAACCATGCACACAATATCTATAAGCTGCTTCATAGACGCCATTCAGACTTCACCGTCCCCTCGTGTTAAGCACGTAATTCAGGGTTGTGTGGACCCTCAGCATAGCCTCCGTAAAACTGCCGTAACTTCTTCATTATTCATTTAATCAATATAAAAGTATAATTTTTTTTGCAAAAAAGGGTTCAATGAATCTAACCATGATCATTAAATTGACCATTTTGGAGAACACTTTTTTTACCCATTTTAGGTTTGGAAAAGATAACTAAAAAAATGTATGGTGTGAAATTTTGTAACATTCCCTTTTTTTTAAATGTCTCATTTATTTGTTGAATTATAGACCAAAACCTGCCAAAAATGTGATTTTTTTCATCCAACTCATGAAAATCACATTTTTGGAAGATAAAAAAAAATCACATTTCAACATGTGCCAGTTTAATACACCACTGAACAATACGTTTGCTTCTTACGGCACCACCTGCCAGTTTGAATATCTCTGTTAAAACGGTTAATGATGCTCACTAAACAATTTAATAACGATACACTTGCTGCTACGCCCATAATCACTAGATGCCCAATATACATATTACTTCAACGATACATCGTTACCATCCCTTCCGATTCTTATACCGAAAAGTCTACAGGTGAGTCAAAAAAAGTGTACTCATCTTTTGGAAATTGTATCTTAAAATCTGTGCAAAAATGACATTTTTATTGAGGTAAACGAGTTATATCATTAGCTTTCTAAAGAATTGTTGTTGGTTGAAATTGGTTGTGGTTAACATTATGTTATGCTCATTTGCGTAAAAGTCAACATTTTATAAACCGAACAAGATTTGCGATATTTTCTGTTATAAGATCTATTGAATTCCACTGTTGAAAACGGTGAAAAATATGAGGTAGACTATCACAAAAGCTAAATTTGTTGTTGTTGTTGCTAAATTCGTGTAATAATGACATTGTTTTGTCATTATTTTGCATTTAATGTTTGAAGAAAAAAACTGAGAATGTTTCAATTGTCTTTATTAGCTAACTATTGTGTACCATACATAAATCCACTTGCTCATTAATATGAATATATTGAGTAAAATATTCAATATTGTGTTCGGTTTCAAAATGCAGTAACTTTACCAAAATAATCATATCTGGTAAACGATGCCATGGAATGTCATGATTGTTTTTTCTGATGATAGTGAATAAATGCATATATTGCCACATACATTGGTTGCCTTCATATTCTGTTAATAAATATTTTTAATACTTATTTTACTTTGAGTACACTTTTTATTTTAACAATATTGAAAACATATCCATTTTCATATACACACGTTAATATTTAGATTCATAATGTATCACGGTTTTGAAACAAACTAGTAATATAGTGTGACTGATAGTAATGCATTATAGTGGACAAAGTTATATAATTGTTCATTTTGTATGTTGTTGTTATTTTATTAGTGAGATACATATCAAAAACAGACCATACATCATTTCTATTAGTGTAAAACACGTCTGGTCTGCATTGCTCATCGTCAGATCGTAGTAGATACGATGGGAACAAATATTGATTCAGGCTAACCTATCTACAACAAAAACATGTTAAACAACATTTTTTCACTATGCCACCAGAGCGAAGTTCAACTTTGAGTTGTAAAACATATGTCCTAATATAGGGTCTGAAAATGTAGACCTCCTTAATGTCGATCAAAACTATTCACATTACGAGACGTCGAGAGTACTTTCATTTTTCAAATATCTGTTAATACAACCTACGATAATCAAACCCTACACTCCTACCGGTGCGTGGTATTTGAAACTACACTGTGACCGATGTTTACTATTTCAGGTATGAGGAAAACAAGAATGTCACCGGTGGTTGGTATTGTTGACATGGGGAAAACAACACCGTCACGTCACGTCACCGATGTTTGGTATTTCAGGTATGGGGAAAACTACACTCTAATCGGTGTTTAGTATTTCAGGTATGGGAAAATACACTCTAACCGGTGTTTGGTATTGCAGGTATGGGGAAAAGTACACTCTGTTCAGGTATGTAAAACTACACTGAAATATCAAACTACACTCTGACCGGTGTTTGATATTTCTGTGTAGTTTTCCATACCTGAAATATCAAACACCGGTCAGAGTGTAGTTTGATATGTCAGTGTAGTTTTCCATACCTGAAATATCACACTATACTCTGACCGGTGTTTGTAACCGATGTTTAGTATTTCTTGTATTTGGAAACTACACGCTAACCGGTGGTTGGTATTATTGACATGGGAAAACTATACCGTCACGTCACCGATATTTGGTATTTCAGGTATGGGGAAAACTACGCTCTAACCGATGTTTGGTAGTGCAGATACTGATATAAAACCAATCAAAAAACCAAAAGAAAAAACTGCTGAATTGTAAAATGGCATGATGTAATACATTAATCTTTCTAATATACGTTAATGTTACTCTGGTGTGTTCACTGATTCGCCTTGTTCAACTACGCTTGTATACTAACTTAGCCCGCATAAGATTGTATTACTTTTCCGCGCGGATAGATAAAAAAAACCCGCGCATTTCTCGCCGATTTGGAAATGATTAAACTATAAAATCTGTTAAATAATACGTAAAGGGTTAAACGAAACGCAATTGTAGAAACTGTAACTGTCATCGATACGCTAATCAGATCCGGGATCAGATATTCACCGTACTCTTTTGTTCTCTTTCCCCGGTGATTTAAGTCGTTTCATTACATACATCGATATTTGTGCACCTCAGGATGACATCTTCGGTGATGATATATTGACCAATTATCATTGTTAAATTTGTATCTGAATCTAAGACGTTGCTATATTGATAGTTAATTGTCCGTGGTTTTATGTTACATTGCATAGCTACTTCAATAATAAGAATAATTCGATTTTGTTCGGGCATCAGGTAATATAATCTTCATAACTATGTTAAATCCCTTCAGAATAGTTTTGAACGCAGTTATTAGGTTAATGCTCCAAAAACTCAATCGAGCCCGAATAAGTTCATAAACTACTAATGCATGGAAGGATTGAAAACACATAGCCTGCAAATACGCTAAACAAAGATGGTAGCGCATATCAACTCCAGATTATGTATGACAGTTTCGTTATAGCCACACTCGCAACATCACCTACATCGTCACGTTGAAAGGATAACGAAAGAGGACAGTTGGCAATCTTAGCACATTGAATCACGACAGTTAGCAATCTGATGAAGCACTAAGCTTTGTATTCTCCGTTGTGATGCAATTTCATAGCACATTGAATCACGACAGTTGAAAACATGCACAGATTGCCCCTATCCAAAAGGAAACCCCAGACCTGCATCAATATCTAAATTAAGTCCAATTTCTTTGACATCTCATCTGGCTAAAGTGTGTGAAGGTTTTGTTTCAAAGTGGATATTTCTAGTTCAATTGACCGTAACCAATATGGTAGTATGAAAGGTTCTTCGACATCTCAATGTCTAATCGAAATTCTTTATATCTTTTTCAAAGGTACAGACAAGGGGAGTAATGTAGGAACCTTGGTTGTTACGGACTTCTCAAACGCGTTCGATTGTGTCGACCATACTCTAGCTATCTAGAGACTCTGCGAGCTTGGTGCCAGAAGTGAAATCATACCCAGGATTGCAAGCTTTCTTACTGCTCGCCGCCAACGTGTGCAATACCACTCTGCTCTTTCCGAATGGAAAACATTAACTTGTGGTGTCCCCGGGGCACCAATTTTGGCCCAATCACCTTTATTAGTGTTTTCAATAACTTTTCTGAAGAGTCTCTTACCAATAGCTTCAAGTATGTGGATGATCATGCAGGTCTGCTTTAAGAGAGCGCCTTCACTTTACCCTTAACTTCAAATTGCTGGTAATGAGTTTGAGGTGGTGACTGAGACCAAGCTTTTAGGCCTTGCCGTCCCATCCGATCTCGGTCGGCAGTCCCAATTCATTAACATGGTGTCTAAATGCAGCAAGAGGTTGTACTTGTTAAGTCGCCTAAAACGCTTCGGAGTGCCAACTGAAGACTTGGTATCTGTGTATGATGGTTACGTTCGCCCAACATGTGAATCTGGCGCCCCTGTCTGGCATTGCAGTATCGGTAAAGATCAGGTCTTGAACGCCTGTAGAAACGGACATGCCGTATCATTATGGGCGCTCAATATCAATCATACGCGGATGCTTTGGACCAGTTGACATTCCAAAACTTAGAAGACAGGAGATTACAATTATCTCTTCAGTTTGCCCAGAAATGTTGTGACTCGGAAAGATATTCCAACTGGCTCCCTAGCAACAATAATACCCACAGGATGAAATTGAGACACACCAGCAAATGTCTGGTTCCCAGATCCAAAACTAAAAGATATAGGAATAGCCTCAACCCCTTCCTTATCAATCTCCTGAATCAGCAGCAGTAAATATGCTTGTTAAGGGGGAGGCTAATTGGATAGGTTTGTGATTGATTCCCTGTCTCATTTAAAATGCTGGTGTTTTTTAAATGTCACCCACAGTGCAATATTAGCTTCTACCTGATTATTTATGTATTTTTGATACTTTTTAATTTCTGTTAGCACTTTTGATGTACAATATTTATGTTATCTTTGATTCATTTCTTTGTGTAATTTGTTGTTTTTATACCAAGGTAATAACCGTATAACTATGAACTATGAACTAAGTTAGTATATTGATAACTATAACTGATGATTGATACTCGTCGAAATAGGTTTATACATTGAACATTAAAATAGCACGTGTTACGCCAGCTCCATTTTATATGGTATAGGTAATCACTGAAACTAGATCGGTGAAAATTAAAAAAGGAATTATTCCTCATGTCTGTCAGAAATCGAGTGTTTCATTTTTGCCAAAATGGTCATATAGAACTCGTAAAATAAAATGGTCATATAGAACTCGTAGAATTAAATGTTTTATTGTGACTAAAATCAGGATGCAATTCATTCGAATTGATCATGTAACTTTAATCGTTATCTTGATGAAATATATACTTATTTTTTTGGACGTCATGTCTATAAACACGAAGGAATTTCACAGCGTACACATAATAATACGTTAGTTCTAGTTTTCCAAGCTTACAATAAACCACGAGTAGGGGATAAGCACGATTCTTACTACAGATTTAAAAAACCAATTCACACACTTTTCTGACAAAGGTTTGGTGAAATGTATGACATAGTCCTTTCGGTTCGCTGACTTAATAACAGTCGTACATGGTTTTATGGTGCCAGTATCGACCGATACTGGAACACTGACTTTGTACTAGTATTGGACGATACTGGGTGTTATAGTACCGCACGATACTAGTACAGTCCAGAATCTGGGACCTAAAGTGCACTTTTTTCGAAATTTGAATTAACTAATAGAACAAAGCTTCGCATCTCATGGACAATAAGAAAGACCAATGCCAGTTTTATTGAAGAATTTGTGGTGTCTAAACGACTTCTTCATGCCATCACCATCCAAATACTGAGCTACTTCGGCCATATCTCACGTCGTAAGGGTAACAGCCTAGAGAAGATGATTGAAAGGCAAGAGAAAGAAAGGCAGACCTCGGTCCCGGTGGAATGACCAAATAAGAAAAATAACACCCTCTCCGTGATTTTTGCTGAAAATCGTTATCTTTTGCACCGTATCTGTAAGGTCATGACAGGAACCAACCAACCAGGTATATGGGGTGGGACTGTATACAAACATTAGGCGATGTTATTGTACGAGTTTGAGCAAAATCGTAGCCTTTGCTTACTATAACTTTATATGCGTATTTGTTCTAATAGAAAACATTTTGATATAAGCGATGTCATTATAATATAGTTTATTCAAACATTCTTATTTTCTATCTGATCTTTTACGAGACGTCGAGTGTTCTTCAAGATAATCAAACATACTTTATACTGTTCGAAAATGTCAACCAGAGTTATCACAAGACTTTTATTTGAAATTTAAATAAGTACTTGAACCCTCCAGCATCTTTGATGGCTGCGTTTATATTTTATTCATCAAAATACGATGATTTATTTACACAATGTAATATTTAATGCTACAATAAATAACGGGGAAAACAACACGTAACCTACAGGCGTCTAATAACAAGCGCAGACAATTGCATTATATTTTTTTATATTTCTTTTATTTTTAGGAAACTGTTGTATCAATATTGCGTACAACATGCCTTTCTTTACTTTTGCCTCTTTTTCCGGCACACTGATCAATAACTTGACAGTCGATCGATGTTGACTGTTTACCATGAAAACAATCTTGTAGCGTTGTCTCTAGAGTTCAGCAAAATAACCCCAACTATTATCGCCTAGTATCAACGTTCTCCTTCATGCATCATTTCACAATTCAGTCGATTATCGTGTGGATACTGTTCGCTGATGGGTGACGTTAATGGGATATAGAGTCTAGACATATGTGTGGTGGTATGGGAAAACCCGTCGGAAGTCGCTAGTGTTAATATTGAGATATCAGGGTCATACTAAAATATTCCTAACAAATGAGTTCCAAGTCAATTTTCCAACTTTGGTCCCAAGATAGAGATTATACCTTGAACTTTAGTCTCCAGGAGTTTTTTATGCAAAATTCCAGATGTGAAGTTTATTTTAGTACTTTTCTGAACCTTGTTTATCACATTTTATGTGTAAAATGCTATGTTTACATAAAATGATATTGTTACCATGGTAACTACTTGTGAATTCCGACAATGCATTTTAAAGATTTTGAAAGTGAAGACATTACAATTGTTAATAATATCGCAAAAAACTAGGTTCATATCAAAAGTCCTTTTCATATGACAAGCTATTCTGTGTGATATAACAATGTAGTTTTATTATTATTAGAGCATTTAAAAGATTTTGTGAACACCTTTGAATTTGCAGTTTCAAATTTGAGTGTCTCGTTTACACTTGCCGACTTTAAAATACTATAACTGTAGTTCTAGATGGAATTTCTGAAAAATTTAAACAGTCCTATATACTCAGTAGAATATGAAGCTCTCTGCCAAAGAAAAAAACCAAGTTGCTAGAAAATGACCATGTGAAGGGTTTTCCTATGCCACCACACATATATCCTGTGGCTTCTTACGCAAAATAAATCACTATGTAATCTTTGATTGCGTTCCCGTTTTAAATTCGACGTCCTCTCAACAGAATCTTTTTGGTGAAATATTACCCTCACGCTTTGTTAACACTTTTTCTTAAAATAGGTGTGATTAATGTTGATGTTTGCCTTTATGTCCGACGGTTCCAAATAAAACAAAACTTTGTTTTGGCGATGTTGTTTTGTGAACTTTGAACTTTGTTTCACTGTTGCTTCTAAATCTAAAATGTCAGTGTTCAGTTAAGAATTGAAGACGTGTATGGCAGGCCCAATGTCCAGTAACTCGAAAAACAAAGTTTTTCGCCGAAAAAACTTGGTTTATCGATTAAAAATCCAAGTTTTTCACTTAAAAAACCAAGTTTTTCTCGAAAAGCTTGGTTTATCAATTGAAAAACCAAGTTTTTCGACAGAGAGGCGAAAAACTTGGTTTTTCAAATAAAAAAACCAAGATTATCGATTTGATAAACCAAGATTTTCAATTGGCTGGAGAAAATCTTGGTTGGCATATACATACATTGCACGTAATAACGGATAGCGTCAATGCGGCAAACTGCTCTCAGCCACCAGTAGTTATGCAGTTTGCTTACTTTGTATCATATTGCAGTACTTAATTCCAAAAATATCAATACATGCATTATGAACAGAATGGCTGTCTAAATGACAAATAAAGATAACAAACATATTTACTGAAGATATTCGCTCGTTCAAGCGTTTGTTTAAAGCTCTATTAGGAAACGAAGTCTAGTGTTAAACATGTTAAAGTTGACATTCTCTGACGGAATAGCAAGTATATATGAATATACCTGGGGTCTTGAATAGCTCATGAATGATAATAAACTAGCCTAGAACAAACTTTAACACAACATATCGTCCAACGAAATCTACCGACCAAGGTTCCGCTTTATACCACTTTCATGTAGGTTATAGTTACTCGTTGATCCTTTAAATTGTAGTTGTAAAACAATTAAGCGATTGTTACTGCTATCAGTATGGCGCCAAGCGCATAGTTATTTTACTTTTATACAAATTTGCATCCTATAGTTATAAACATAAATTCAGGGTTGAATATCACAGTAACAAGTAACAAAACGTGTTGACAAAAATATTTTCTTCACCGAGTACTTTTCACAGGATCAACCTGAACTGTAAGTCGAACATCTTGCGACAAAGTTAATTTTAAAGCGATCAAGCGTCATTTCCCGGGTATGGAATCATTAAAAACCAATACATACTCCCGAGGGCTGTAGTCTAGATCCTTTGAATATGGCTACGAATTGCGTTAAATACAATGCACTGAATCGACTGCAGAAAACCATTGTATCTTACCATAGCCAATGATTCGTTTCGGCCTCTAGGAGAATGATTAGCTAATTAAATCAGACGCCTTTCTCATTCAGACATCAAGATGACACGGGAATCTTGAAATCCGAGATACTTACGTTTTAGTTAATGAGAAGCTTCAGAGACGTTGATAGATATTACGCTCATAGAGCTCGTTAAACCCCCTCATCTAAACAACATAAGGGGGGTATTTGCATGTGTACACGTGGGAGCTGTATGTTTCACTTCGAATTAAAAAGGAACAACCCGGATGTTCGCATGATTATTTGGCAATGAGTTGACAGGCAGTGAGAGCACGAAAAAACTATCTGAAAACAAATCAATTTTTAAATCAAGGTCACTAAAACCCCTTTGACATTCTGCTGCGATCAGGCTGGCGCTTGCACTACACTGAAAAAATATTAAAACGCCAAGCTTCAAGGTCAAGATCAGGGTCTCCAATAACGCATCGGTGACGCAGGGAGAGGGCCGTGAGAGGTTTCCCGTGGTCGCTCTTGAGTGCCAATGCACCGCGCTGGCTTTGTTCATGCACACAACAAGCGCGGAGGTGCTGCGTTTTGCTCAGAGCGCTATAATGACTCAGTAGTGTCGCCGTGGCAGCGCAAAGCGAGCGACGTGAGGATCCCGTTGACGTAGTGAGGACGCCTACAAATTACTTGTCCTCTCGACTGCAGTAAGATGGTATACAAATGTGAGTTTCGAGTGTATAGTTTCGAGTTTCGATTTTGAAGTTTATAATTTCGAGTTTTGAGTATCGTGTTTAAAATTTTGAGTTTCGAGTATCGAGTTTAAAATTTTGAGTTCCGAGCTTCGAGTTGCAGTGGTTTTTTTAATTGTATTGGCGAAACTCTAAACTCCAAACTCCAAACTTCACAATCAAAGATAATTAACAGACTAAACCCAGTTGTCTATGTCAGAATTATTCAGGCCTATTCAAGAGCTCTCGTATACTCATTTATACTAGTTATATCGCCTGAAAATGTCATCTTTAACATTCATATATTTATCTGATATTAGGCTCAGAAATACGAACAGAATGCATGTATTACGAATAACAGAATACATGTTTTTGGGAATACAGATACTAATAACAGCATCAAAAACCGACACAACTCTAATTCCAGGGAAGATCTTCAGCACATGAAGCCATAACAATATGTGTTGGCTATATTCATCTAATGAACTCTATATCGTGTGCTAAATCTACGAACGACCGTTAGTTGACAACGATCACGCCATTTTCGAATATATCATCGTTTACATTTCTAGCATCATAATTATCAAAATCATGAAAATCACATTTTTTGGCACTTTTTGGTATATAATTAAAAAAATATATATATATATATTAGAAGAAAAAAAAGAAAAAAGAAAATCCTATGGAACTTTAAAACTAGTATGACAAAATTTGACAAATTAAATTTTTAGTTATCTTTGCAGAACCTAAAATGGGTCAAAAACGTGTTTTTTTAATTTTCTCTCAAATGGACAATTTCATGATCATGGTTGGATTTATTGAACCCTTTTTCTGCCAAGGAAGTATACTTTTATATAGATTAAATGAATATTGAAGAAGTTACGGCATTCTTACGGAGGCTATACCTGAGGGTCCACATCCCTTTAACGTCAACCAAAGGTGATTTCGATCACCGTCTAAAATGTTAAAGGATCTTTGAAACACGATGTTAATACATCACAGTTGAGGTTATTTTACTGAACTCTAGAGACAGCACTACGAGACTGCTTTCATTTGAAACCGTCGACATGTGTTTTATTTAAATCGTACTACCCTGTGAGGCGACACATTCATGGCTTGGGTTGCACAGATGCTGATTAGTGTCATAGGTAGGCCGTTGGTGGGGGCAATAGCTCATCAATGAGAGTGAGGCAGTCTATGTTTATATAAACAAACTGTTTTCAAGGTAAATCTAGGATCAGCATTTATAAACTACTTTTGAAAGTTATAGTTAGGTAGTGTTATTTTTCTGTTGTCAGTCTATATTTTTATTTTATATTAATTATATTACTTTCAAGATGAACAAGTCAACATTTGTTTGCCAGATAATAGTTTGTTGAAGAACATAATAAATATTTTTAAATTGTTTATCAATATATTTTATCACATGTACTGTTAGTTGGTGAAAATAAAACCTACGAATGGACGTATAATAAGTTTTGAATTAGCTATGTTAAAACAACATCAGAAACATCGTAATGTTCTCCACTTAAAGTAATAAGTACGTTATATGAATTGCTATTCAAACAACAAGCAAAAACAATTACTCTTTATGTGTTGAGGCTGCACTCCAAAACGAGTCTAGCACGTTTAGGTCATACGAACCAAGGCTCATATGTCTTTACCTAGAAATATGTGCATTGTATTAGTTCAATTTTGATAAGCGATCGTACGTACGGTGATGCAAAATGTTACCTTTATGACTGTAGTATAAATAGTACGAACAATACTTATAATCCATGCGTATTGATTTTGCATTGCGGCCTAACAATCATTGGTCTTATTGTGACTTACGAAACGTCACATTCCAATGCTTCTCGTTATAGCATAGCGAGTTACCATTGCATATAATAGCATTGCAAATATTGTTGACTAACACTGATTGTTCGTGGCCAAATATGTTTCGTACTAAATCTAAGGGTTGTGTAAATAACACAATTTATAACATGCACGCTCTCGTAGGTTTTCTCTGGGTTCTCCGGTGTCCTCCTGCTTTCAACATCGGTGATTAGTTGTTTCGGTCATCAAAAACTTCCTTGACCCAATGATATTTGGGGAGCTGCATTGAAAAATGGTGGATGTTACAATCTAAGTGCGGATAGGTTTGCGCTAGATTTGAGTGGTGGCGCGCCTAACAAGCGACCTCCTCATCTCTAAATTGGCAGCATCCTATTGATGATGATTATCACCAGCAGCAAAATTACAGCGCTTTGAGCCATTTGGAAAAGACGCTATATAAATACTGATTATTATTATTATTAGTACTTAGTAAAATTATTAGTATTATTATTATATTATAATCAGTCACCTCTCGGACACCCATATGAAAATCTCCTTATTAGATTCATGACTATATCATTCAGTTGTTGATGTGATTACGTTGGTACACCTATCGCGTTTATTGTGTATATTTGCGGCCGGATTGGGATATCTCTGTTGATTTTCCTTATTTCCGTTGTATAAAGACCACCTGAAGTCGTGTGTTCAATTACATGATACTCAATATTGTCCAGAATCAACATCGCCTCCAGGAAAGAGTAGTATTTCGCAGTTTTCGTCAACAAATATGTCCGGTTTGTTTAAATGCAAAGTTGAACAGCAATTGAAGATGAAGATAGAGTGCGGGCCAATGTGTAGTGGGTAAAGGAAGAGATCCTCTTGAGATAAGACCGTATTTCATCTTGTTTATGACTCTCATATGTAGGTTACGAGGATGAGGTCAAATCTTATACTAGATCACTTTTTGTTTTGGAATATCAAACCCTAATTTAACACCATTTAGACAGAATACACACTTGACACCAAGTTCGTGATTCAGTGATTCTACACGTGTTAGGGTCTCAAGAAACATAGTCCTATTGTATGGTACATCCTTGGTGTAAGACAATAATAAGACAGTTATACTAATGTCTATTAACAGTTTGACTAATGTAAATACCCCATTACGGAATAAAGCAGTGTAAATATTTCAGAATATGTTGTTGTGCTAGGTTATTTCCGTGCTGTCTTACACAAAGGATTGACATTTTATACACTTGTATTTCAATATTAAAAGGTATCTTGTGTGCAAATAAAGACACGTAGCAGTACGAGTCGAGAAAGGACTATCATCAGTTATTTGTAGGAAATTTGCTGTACATAAACAATTCTATCATCGAACTGTGTTTAGATTACACTTAAAACAAGTAATTTACTTACAATTACTATTTAAAGAACATTTAATTCTGATTTTAGACGTGCTATGTATATTAAAATGTGTTATTTATGCGCTCATAATGAACACTCCTTGTCTCTATTACCAAATGCTAAAAGAATAATGATGTTCAAGGTGGTTTTTTTGAGAGGTAGATGCATATTACATTAACCTGTATTATAGTCGGTTATCAACGGTGTGTAATACTTTCATAATAGTTTTGCTTTTATCTATATAATTTTGAGTATGTCAAAATAAGCCGACCACAATCACAATTCCGTCTTAACACAATTGTCATAACATTGAATAACAAGAATGTCCCTTAAACAAACTTGAAATAAAATAACTTGTTCGTAATCGTGTTCAGATATTATTTCTACTTTCTATTTATGGTTATTTTCTTAATGTAAACGCTTGACAAAACAATGAATGACCCATACGATGACTGTGTTACGCAAATAAAATTGAACAAGATAGGCATTTTATTACGCTCAATCCAGACATCTGATGCTTTGGGTAGAGACGTTGATCATATGTTCAGACTAACTAGTCTTATATTATAACCATATATCCTCCTAAACTATAACGATCTTAGGGGCCATATCCAAACTCTCAGTGATTTTAAGGCATTTTTCTACCGATTTTACCCCGGTATTCCAACGAAATAGAACGAAATAACAATGCATTTCGTTGGAATACCGGGGTAAAATCGGTAGAAAAATGCTTAAAAATCACTGAGAGTTTGGATATGGCCCCTTATTTTCAATCGGGTGATTCGCCCTTTAGTGGTTACTTATTTGGCTTGTCCGATGTGCTTTGCTCTTCAGAAATAGTGTATTCCCTTTCAAAAAGAAAACAAGTCACCTTCAATGCTATCAATAGAGTTTTTACTCTGACAGTTTTTCACCAATTTGAAATTAGACAGGTCTTGTATTGGTTCTAACAAAATACGTAGTTCTTTTACATAATAAGCATTTTATATTAAACCTTCCAACAGGTAGCATTGCAACATTCCAACAAGTGCGCCATAATGTTCATTAAACAATCAAGGTTTCAAATAATGAAAGCCTGGATTAATACCCGTTCCAATCACGCATTTGACATGTACAACTGTAACACATAGTTATGTGTAATGTATATGACATCATTTCTCTTACAGTGAACCAGGATAGTGTCCAATTATCATGATTATGACTTTGTATTGGTTCAAGACAACTTAACCTTAAATGTCCTGGAGTTGTCCGGTGGACAATCTCAATTGTTTGGCATGATACCTCTCGAGGGAAAAAAAGGGTGGAGAATGTCTGTTTGAACGTCAACTCATTGACAAATAATCCTGCAAACAACCGGGTTTTTCCTTTATGATTTGAAGTAAAACATACAGCTCCCAAGTGTACACATACACATAGCCACCTCTGTTGCATAGATGAGGGGATTTAACGAGCTCAATGAGCGTAATGTCTATCAACGTTTCTGAAGCTTCTCATTAACCAAACGAAAGTATCTCGGATTTCAAGAATCCCATTTCATCTTGATGTCTGGGTGAGAAAGGCGTCTGATATAATTAAGTAATCATTCATTCAGAGGACGAAGTGTGGCATATCTGAGAAACAGATAATTGGCTAAGGTGAGATACAAAGGTTGTCAGCAGTCGATTCAATGCATTGTATTATAGTATTCAAATTATCTAGACTACCGCCATCGGGAGTAAGGATTGTTTTTTAATGATTCAACACCCGGGAGATGACGCTTGATCTTCATAACTTAACCTTGTTGCAGATTTGTTGACTTACAATTCAGAATGAGCCTGTCAATAGTACCCTGTGAATAATGTTCTGTTGTCAACACGTTCTCTTCCTTTTGCCGTGATGCTCAACCACGAATTGATGTTGGAGAACTATTGGAGAACATTTTGATACAAAGATTGTAATAAAAGAGATCGGCTTTTTATTATGAAATACATGCCTTTTAAATGCAATATTTGTATGCCCCTCTCGACCTAGAAAGTGTTTGTAATTTAATAACGGTCCCTATTTTTGACAGTATGGTAAAAAAGTTGACATTTTCGTAATGAAAATAGCGTGACTTCATTCGACTCATTATGTTTTTGGTGGGTTTTTTTAAATTTGACCCCGGGAGTGACGTACTACTGACGATGTATTGAGTATTCGTCATTATTTTTCTATATAATATATATAAATATATATAGTAAATATTTGGCGCTGGGACTTTTAAATGTAGATGTTCTGATTGCTGGCCCGATTTTCAACTTGATGTTTTCTATTTGACAGTAATGGTCATCCTTAAAATTGTTGCATTCAAAAGTTTGAGTTGCAAAACTACAAAGGTTCTTATTTCAGATGCACAAGGTCACAGGAAATGTAGCCATTGAATAGTACACACACTGGCCGGTGGTTAACCAGCTTTGGCAGTAATTCACCACATTTAAGCCTATAATATCTGAATGGAACAATTCTGGCCCCTAAGATTTTACAGACATAATGAGAAATATGGAGATTCTTCTGATATCAAAATATCTTGATGTGAAAAAAAATCATAGCCAAAAAAGGTGATCAGAACATAGACCCTTTAAGTGGGATGTTGTTAATTTATAAGCTCGTAGAATTAATAATATATACGCTGTAGTTAAGGGTACTGTCGAGGTAGCTTATTTCTCCTAGTAAGTTACGCCAATTTGGTGCACTCATCAGATTTATGTTTAATGAGTACATTATCCGTGTATGTTACGAACGTTACGAATTGCTCACTTTATAACAGACAGCGACCTTTTGTTCTGATAAATATGCCTCCACCTCTCCCCCACCCCGAAAACAATATTTAAAAACGAAGTTCCCCTATATGATACGAATGTGTCTAATTAGAGTATAATGGCATACTAGAAATAAAACAATCGCTCAGTTGTTTCTAAAATACCATTTAAATGATCAATGATCAATGAGTAAATATTATCTACAATCAAGTGGTATAAAGCGGGAGCAATCACGTTGGTCAGTATATTTCGTTGAACAATCGGTGTTAGAGCTTGTTCGTGGCTAGAGTATTACCATTCACTAGCTATTCAAGACCTCTGGTATATTCATTTATACCAGAGGTCTTGACATCCCATCAGAAAACGTCTAACTTTAACACGAGACTTCGTTTCCAAATATAACTGTAAACAAACACTCGAACCAGCGAACATCTTCAGTAAAACATGTTTGTTATCTTTATTTGGCGTTTGGACATTCTTTTGGATGGTACTTTGACATTTGCATTCGTGGTGTTTTATTTCCCCCGTAATGTACGTTATTGAAACGCAAGCGCATACTAATAGTAGTAAACACGCTGAAAGAGAACTGGCGGCTGAGAGCGGTTTTAGGACATCTTCACAAAGCATTATCTTATGCGACCGCATTAACGCTATCCGTTATTACGTGCCGTGCATTTGTATTAATTGTTGAGAAATTCTTCATATAAACGACTAAATCAATAGAAAGGAAATTAACACAACTCACCAGGTTGTCTTGTCAGGGTCTGATCATTCATCTATTGATTCCCAACAACGCCAAGTTCATAGGCAGTAGGTAGTGGGTTGATATTCGTGAGTTTCATATCCGAATAAATGGAGAGCTTGTAACCATCAGTGTTCTATTTTGTACACAATGACTAAACCACGGCAGAGCAAACACATCTAGCATCATTATATAATTAGGTACAATGGAACAATACTGACGCCTGGACTGAACTGTTTCCCTAAATAAAGTGCTAGTTGTCATCAAAATGAAAAAACACACATATCTTTACTTTAGGTAAAGTGGAATCTCAAAACAAATCCCAATATGCCTATATTCTGAAACAAAGTACCTGTATATGGATAACGAGAACAGGTTACGTGTTTTTTCGGGCTGATCCGCCTACGAATGATTAGAAATACTAGGGCGAAACACAACACCAATTACATTTTTGTTTGCGTATGAAGCCATACAACACATGTCTAGGCTCTATGTATACACATTGAAAAAAGTATCGCACCGCTGGTTGAAAAGTGTAAATGTGGCCTCGAATTTTGCCACCATGGTGTGATATTAAGGATCATTTGTTTGCGTAAGCTGTCCAACAACATTTGATGCAATAAAAGGGCCACATTTGAGTTTGTGACGTACTCGATGTAATGTTTTTCAAGGCCAAGGGGAAATGCATAAAACAAGTGTGGGTATAACGCGATATTGAGAGGCCCGATGATTAATCTCTATAGTTGTAATCCTTGGTAACACATTCAAGTATTCCAAGGTCAAAGGTCATTTGGGGTCAAATTTCAAAAGTTGCCCGATTGTCCTCAAACATGAAAAATCTCCCTTTTTCGTACACCCAACGGTTATGGGGGCAAAGGTCAAAATAGGTCAAATTTTAAATAAGTTCAAATGACAAAGCAATATTGCGGAAGTGTTGACCTAGGTCAAATATACAAACCAAAAATCAACGATGACCTCTTCGTATATGCTGAATTTATGAGCAACAACAAAATGTTTGGACTCATTCACTGCATTGTAGCATATACCGTCTAAATGGAACATATCTTGCGCCAAATACAGAAATAATATAATGAATATTTAAAGATTTTAAAGTCTATTCAATATCGCGTTATACCCACACTTTGACTTCATGCATGCTTTTGGACAAAAACATGCATTTCCCCTTGGCCTTGAAAAACATTACATCGATTACTTTACAAACTAAAATGTGGCCCTTTTATTGCATAACATTTTGTTTGACAGCTTACGCAAACAAATGATCCTTAATATCACACCATCGTGGCAAAATTAGAGGCGAAATTTGCACTTTTCAACAAAAAAGCAATGGTACGATACGTTTTTCAATGTGTATACATAAACTCCCTATTTTATGCTATATTTTCAAACGAACGTGTACTTACACTAAACATGTCTAGCCTTACCGATCGACGTCACCCAACGACGATCAATATCCAAACGATAATCGGCTTACTTGTGATAGGATGCTTGAAGGAAAACGTTGATAACGGGCGATCACAGTTAGGGTTATTTTACTGAACTCTAGAGACAACGCTACAAGATAGCTTATATAGTAAACAGTCAACATGTGTTTAATTTAAATCGCACCCTCCGCTGGGCGACTTATCCATTGCTCGGATTTGACAGAAGATCACAATGTGACATGATATATTCGCATAGCCAGGGAAGGGGGCAATAGACACATTATTAACATTATGTATTTGTTAGATACATAAGTAAACTTTCCAGCCCCACTCACACGTATGATACGTGAGAGTGGGGTTGTCAATGTTAGTATAAATATGTTTAAATCAAGCAGATATACATATATTTCAAAATAATATGTTCTTGAACGTCCTAGCAAGATACTTTTAATTTTCCGTCACTCGCCGATTGTGATTTGCTCACTGGTCCGAAAGCTTTAATAAAAGAAATATAAATGTGCATTCTTGTCATTTCTTTATACGTCGGTATCTTAGGAAGATCAATAAGCGTTGGTCCATTAACGCTAGTGTTGCGATAATATTGGAACGAGTGCATAATCGGACTTTGTTTGATATGTGTGATAATACACTCCGAAGTCATAGCCGTCGTGTCCGATTGTCAGTGCTTAGAATAGAGGCAAAAGGGATTCAACATCAAATAACTATGATGTGAAAAATGTAACGGTTTGTTAAAATAAAATAAATATCAAGAATAGATAATAGAACTGTCTTCGCTTGGCATTAGACGTCTGCAGGTACTTGTTGTCTGTCTCGTTATTTATTGCAGAATTAAATGTTGTATTGTGTAAATAAATCATCGTGTTTTTGATGAAAAGAATATAAACGCAGCCATTAAAGATGCTGGATGGTTAAATTATGTATTTAAATGTCAAATACAATTGCTGCAGTCTTATGATAACTCTGGTTGACATTTACCAACGGTTTTAAGCATGTTTGCATATTTAAAGATCACTTGACACCTCGTATGTAATTCATATCGACAATAACAATGTTTGAATTAACCATGATATAATGACATAGCTAATATCAAATGATGTTGCTGTCTCTGCTACACATATATAACATCGTTTACTGATGTTTGAACAAGGCTCAGTTAAGATTATCCGTTTGATGTTAAACTCAATTAATGATTGTAATTTTAGTTCTAGGCATATTAAGTTATGTCTGGCGACTGGCGTTCATGCAATTCCTCTTTGAACGACTGTCGATGATAAGCCAGTCTTTTTTTTGAACTCGTTATTGGTTAGGCCAACATATGTCGCTTCGATTCTGTAACTTGATAGACGATAGTTCATGCTTAAACAATGATTTAAAACGATGATACATTTTAGTAAATTTACCGTACTTCCGTGCGAACGAAAACCGGTACATTTATCTGATATATCCATCGTGTTTGATGCCAAATTTATCATGCGGGAAAAATAACACATTTCTGTAAATGCGAAATTATAAAGCTTATCTAGTTCTCTGCACGAAAAATGTAATTAGTCTGTACAAAACGCGGTAAGATGGCTTGGAGGTAGACGAAGATGTCCGTGGGTCAAAATTGTCCGAGAAAAAAAAACACGCCATTGACTTTTCTGGATCATCGATCTCAAACGTAACCCAAACAAATTGAATGATTTAATGAAATAATGATATTTATGCCTATTTTCCAAATTTTGACATTTATCGGTCAGGCCTAATTTTAAAAAAAAATCTTATGATTTCTATGCGAACCACATGCGATCTCATACGTAACCAAAACAAATTGAATTATTTAATCACATAATGATATTTGGGTCCATTTTCCATTCGAACATCATTGTTACGCCAATTTCCATTGCGCCTTGACTTTTTTGTATCATCGATCTCATACGTAACCCACAAATATTGATTTAATCAAATAATGCTATTTGTGCCTACTTTCCAAATGTTGACATTTTTCGGTCAGGCCTAATTAAAAAAAATCCTTATGATTTCTATGCGAACCACATTTTTGTCGTCAAATTGATTGCTGCTTGACTTTTTTGGATCATCGATCTCATATGTAACCAAAACAAATTGAATTATTTATTCACATAATTATATTTGTGTCCATTTTCCATGCGAACAACATTGTTATCGTCAAATTGATTGCGGCTTGACTTTTGTGTATCATCGATCTCATACGTAACCAAAACAAATTGAATTATTTAATCACAAAATGATATATGGGTCAATTCTCCAAATTTTGACATTTGTCGGTCAGGCCAATTAAAAAAAATCTTTATGATTTCTATGCAAACGACATTATTATCGTCAAATTGATGCGGCTTTACTTTTTGTATTATCGATCTCATACGTAACGAAACAAATTGAATTATGTAATCACATAATTATATTTGGGTCCATTTTCCATGCGAACAACATTTTTATCGTCAAATTGATTGCGGCTTGAGTTTTTTGTATCATCGATCTCATACGTAACCAAAAAAAAAAAGAATTATTAAAACACATAATAATATTTGGGTCCATTTTCCCAAATTTTGACATTTGTCGGTCAGGCCAATTAAAATAGTCCTCATGAATTCGATGCGAACCACATTTTGGACTTTGTTGTATGCATATCCCAAAATATGAATTATTTTACCAAAGAATGCTATTTGGGCTCATTTTTTTAATAACAAAATCCTTATGAATTCTATGTCAACGACATTTTTGTCGTCAAATTGATTGCGGCTTGACTTTTTTGTATCATTAATCTCATACGTAACCAAAAAAATCGAATTGTTTAAACACATAATAATATTTAGGTCCATTTTCCAAATGATGACATTTCGGTCAGGCCAATTAAAATAATCCTCATGAATTCTATGCGAACAACATTTTTGTCGTCAAATTGATTGTGGCTCGACTTTTTTGTATGCGTATAAAAAAATAAAAATAAATTTAACCAAATATTGCTATTTAGGCTCATTTAAAAAATTTAAAAAATCCTCATGAATACTATGCCAACGACATTTTTTGTCGTGAAATTGATTGCGGCTTGAGTTTTTTTTATCATCAATCTCATACGTTACCAAAAAAAAAAGAATTATTTAATCACATAATGATATTTAGGTCCATTTTCCAAATATTGACATTTGTCGGTCAGGTGATATACGTTCAATACGCTATGGATACGCTATGTTTACGTGACAGGGCCTTATACGATCGCCCGGCATAAGGTGAATACGTGAGAATACGTCGAAACTCGTTGGAAATACGTCAGGCATACGTTAGACATACGGCACATATACGTTATCAACTCGTTATCACTAATTAAAAAAAATCCTTATGAATTATATGCGAACAACAAATATAACTATTTAACCAAATAATGCTATTTGGGCCTATTTTCCACATTTATCGGTTAGGCCTAATTAAAAAAACATCCTTATGATTTCTATGCAAAACAAATGTTTGTCGTCTCATTGATTGCGGCTTGACTTTTTTGTATAATAGATCTCATACGTAACCAAAACAAATTGAAGCATTTAATCACATTCTTATACGAGGGGTATCAAAAAGTTTTTGAAATCACCCAGAAATCACCCAGAAGAGCCTGAAACTTTTTTTTTATATGTGACCCTTCAGACATCTGTATTTATTACCTGTCCACAGACCGCCATTGTAGAGATCCTCAGATTGACCGCCATTGATTGATCCTCAGAACTCAGATTGCGTTATTCCCAAAACAGCAATAAATAGTTTAAAGTGTTGACAGAAAGGGGTCAACGGGGTTATTATTGTGTGCATCAATCGATGCCTTCATGTTTGGCATACAACTGCATGATATATTCAGGGTGTTCCTGTTGAATATACTTTGTAAAGCATGGCCTGCAGGAAAACTCTCATCTTTAATTGTTAAGACATTTTCGTCTAACTAACCATTGAGTCTAATAACGGTGGATTATGCTAGGTTATATTCCTTTTTCGAGTTCGGTTGGTGTTTGGTTTCCGTTGCTCTTTCTGCTTGAATTCTAGCTTATGGCTATGTGTATTATTCTCGGCATGGGGATTTTAACTCGCTCTATAACAAAGAACAAGTTTATGTAAAGGCCCTGTCACACCATAACGTATCGCCTCAACGTATGCCAACGTATGCGAAATATCGAAAAATACGTTGGTGTACGTTGGTGTACGCTGATATAAGTTAGGGGTAAGTTGGGGATACGTCGTTTACGTTAAGAGCACGCTGTGATACGCTGTGACAATTTGGACCACGAAAAAATATTGAGCATGCTCAAAATATCTCGACGTACTCAACGTGTGCTTAATACGTTCTGCATAAGTTCCCGGTAAGTTTGTGGTACGTTAAATATACGTTGACATACGCTGACATACGTTAGTGGTACGTTACTCGTACGTTACTCGTAAGTTGGTATACGTTGATGAACGTAGGCTGGGGGAAACGTACAGCCAACGTAGTGATAACGAGTTGATAACGTATATGTGCCGTATGTCTAACGTATGCCTGACGTATTTCCAACGAGTTTCGACGTATTCTCACGTATTCACCTTATGCCGGGCGATCGTATAAGGCCCTGTCACGTAAACATAGCGTATCCATAGCGTATTGAACGTATACAAAGCGTATGACTAACGTATTGATAGCGTATCACTAACTTATAACATACTTATGACAGCGTATCACAGCGCATGCGAGCGTATGACTAACGTATGCTTAACGTATACTTAACGTAGCGTAGCGTATTCGTAGCGTACGATGATGGGTTGAAGTGTTCAGCACGACAGACCATGAAGAAGTGAGGATGAGATACTCAAGGGACCCATTTATATACTCAAACCCTCCATAAGTTCCCAAAACGCCGAATGCGCGCTAGCTGTACGGTAGCCCTGTCACACCATGGCGTATCGCCTGAACGTATAACAACGTATGCGAAATATCGAAAAATACGTTGGCGTACGTTGGCGTACGTTGGTGTACGCTGATACAAGTTAGGGGTAAGTTTGGGATACGTCGTATACGTTAAGAGCACGTTGTAATACGTTGTGAAAATTTGGAACACGTCGAGCCCGCGAAAAATTATTGAGCATGTTCAAAATTTCTCGACGTACTCAACGTGTGCTTAACTTAAGTTCTGCATAAGTTCCCGATAGGTTCGTGGTACGTTAGACATACGTTAACAAACGCTGACATACGTTAGACATACGCTGACATACGTTGGAGGTACGTTAATCGTCTTAAGTTATAGGTTGGACATATAGATTTACCCTTCTAGATATTTTAATAGTTATCATCTAGGCTGCGTTTACTTGAACTGGCAACACTTGTCCCGCCGTGTACGAAACTCAATTTCTGCAACGGCATAAGTCACGTGTTCGTGGTACGCCGAGGATACGCTGAGGATACGTCGAGCACGGCAGACATACGCTACGAATACGTTGGTCATACGCTCGCCGATCGCATACGCTGTGATACGCTGTCATAAGTTTGTTATAAGTTAGTGATACGATATCAATACGTTAGTCATACGCTATGTATGCGTAATACGCTATGGATACGTCCATTCCATCACCGATGTTGACGCAATTCGTTGGGAAGTTGGACGTTCTCGGACTCAGACAATTTTCGAGCTATTTTTTGAATACGTCGGCATACGTTCAGGCCACGTTCAGGCCATACGCTATGGTGTGACAGGGCCTTAAATAATGAACTTGTATTATTGCAATATGACCAAGATAATTTGGTTTACTGCTTAAGTCTTTGTAAAGAATAAATGCAAAGGCAAAACTTTGATAAAGTCCCCACAATGCGCAATTGTGACACATCGGGGTGTTCCTTGAAAAGTGGGACAAATGGGTTTTGACCACGCTCTATTAAAATCTTTGTATTTCAAAAAGTTTATATTGGATAAATCACAGAGTTTAACCAATTAAATCCAGGTATATTTTGTTTAATATTCTTAAATATGAACTATCAATGTTTTCTACTTTTTTAGTTATTAGCTCACACACTTTTGAACCCAGTTTTTTAGGACACGCTGTATATCAAAATTCATGTCATCTTATAAAAAAGAGTAATTTGTGGCAAAAAAAGATAACAATTAAAAGTAACCAGTTAAAGCCAGTCATCTTTATCTGTATACATTCCTGTTTGTCCTCTTTTTAAATTCAATACATACTTTTTTAAACACGTTATTACAAGTGCGACAAGTCGTTACAGAGGGCGCGACCAATGCCCATTCTAACAATCATTATATGAACACAAAACTCGAAAGTATTTTATAACAATCGAGTAAATTCGATTGTTTTGAAAAGTTTTGTCTGAAATAAGAACGTAGCTCTGATTTTGCAACCACATACGTCTAATACGAGAATAATATTTGTCACACATGCAACGTGATTGACTATATCGACCATTTCCATTTCAAATGTAATCTAGTTAAACAGCTATGGTCTTACGCTAGTCAAGTTATCTCGCGTAAATTATCAACATGCTTTGTATTGACCACTGAAATTGTTATATTGAACTATCACAATAATACTTATGACCATCACGATTTAAAATTGATTAACCTCATCATCGCCGTCTGAAACTATGCATAAGCAAATTTAGATACGGCAACCACCCAAATCTGTTATTCCTATTTGAAAAAGAACTCTGTCTTCGTAGACTGATTTCTCTGTAATTACTATGTCATCATGTATATCAATTATGTCGGTTTTTTTAATCGATTGCCACATTGTACATACTTGCTATTATTATATTATATTATTTTGTAAATATTGATGTTATTGTATAACTTTATTGTGTATCATAGAATAAAGAATAATAAAAAGAAATAAAAAAACAAACAAAAAAACCCCAAAACACATACGTCTAAATTCTAAAATGCATATCATATTGGGAGATATCATGATAAGAGGCATCTGTGTGTGTTTTGTTGTTGTATAAAGCCAACATAAAGAACACATCCATTCGCCAGCCATACGAAGTTCTAAGACACAGGGGTACGTGTTGCCCTGTACATAAACAACTAGGGATGAAGGGATTTAACATAGTTTAACATGAAGATTGAATTACCAGATACCCGTGCACAATTTTGTTATTCTCAGTATTGAATAACTATGCAATGTAATGTAAAACCACGGGCAATTAAATACTGAAATGGCAACGTCTTAGATTCAGATGCAAAGTCAACAATGATAATGTATCAATACATCATTAACGACTATGTCATCCCTGGGGTGCAAAAGGTAATGTAATGAATACCACTTTAATCGCTTGAGGATAAGGAAAATAGATTACAGTGAAGATATCTAATCCCGGATCTGATTAGCATGTCATTGACATTTACAGTTTCTACAATGATAGATCTGGTGTCCAATGATGACATGTCAAATATATACAAAGAGAACAAAAGAATTTGTAGTATGTAACTTTAGAGGTTATCGTATTGGTTTACAGGCTGGCTTTTGTCCCCATACATGCAATACCAAATATCGGTTATATTGTAATTTCCCCCATACAAACAGTTTAGTTCTCGCCATACCTGCAATACTAAATGTTAATTACAGTGTAGTTTTCCCCATACCGGCAATACCATAACTTGTGAAAGTGTAGTTCCCCTGCAGTACAAAACACCGGTGACAGTTTAGTTTTCCTGTACCTGAAATACCAAACATCGCTTTTAATGTAGTTATCCCCATACCTGCAATACCAACCATCGGTGGGAACGTAGAATTCCATACCTGATATACCAAACATTGGTTATAGTGTAGGTGTTCCCATACCTACAAGTCCAAAAATCGGTTACCTTGTAGTTGTCACCCCTACCTACAATTCCAAACATCGGTAACACCATGCCTTAAAACACAAAATATCGGTTACAGTGTAGTTTTCCCCATGCCTGCAATACTATAATTGGCGACAGTGTAGTTCCTCCATACCTGCAATATTAAGCAAGATCCCATACCTGATATACCAAAAATCAGTTGTACTGTTATTTGTCCACATCTAAAACACCAACCATCGATGCTAATGCAGGATGCCATACCTGATATACCAAACATAATTTGTACTGTAGTTGTTCCCATATCTAAAATACCAACCATCGATGGTAATGCAGGATCCCATACCTGATATATCAAACATCGGTTGTACTGTAGTTGTCTCCATATTTTCAATACCAACCATTTAGGATCCTAAACCTGCAATGTCAAATATCGGTTACAGTGTAGTTCTCCCCATACCAGCAACACCAGACATCGGTGACAGTGTAGTTCCCCCATACTGTCAATACAAAACATCGGTGACAGTGTTGTCTTCCTATACCTGAAATACCAAACATAGGGTATAATGTAATGATCCTATACCTCCAATTTCAAGCATCGGTAAAAATGTGGTTGTCCGTATACCTCCTAAGTTAACCCTTGACCATTACCTTGTTTCTCCTACACGTGCAAAACAAAACAACATGTTACAATGCTGTGTTTAAGGTGTCGAAGCTGCAATTAGTGACAAATAGGAAAGGAAGTCTTTGACGAATGTTTACCTGATTACCCTTACTCTTTAAAAACATGTAACCCCTTCTTTCGGGTCTTATATATACATTTGTATTTGTATTTTATGATCGGGTATCAGTTTCCAAACGACCAACAGCTCCTGTCAGAGGGAATGTTAGTGACTGACCTTAGGAGACTTCTTTAGAAGCAAGCTATTATGACAAACGGCTGACCTATGTTTCATTCAAATAGTTTCATTGATTGGTGAGGCTTGTAGATAGATATCGATAATGATAGACGAAATAAGTACTTGAAAGTCCCAATGAGGCAGTGTTATCTGTATTCCTCATCCACCAACGTTAGTACACTCTACCGATAGTGAGTAAACCCATTTCAATAATATCACAGGGATATGTCAGTATCCTGTGTTGACTTTAGATATGGTTATGTCTTAAAGGCATGCTGTCACTCTTGGTAGCTATAGCCACCTCCAGTTCTCTTGAGAATTTGACAAGGTTACGATTTATCCATGTTAACTTTGTACTGTCTGTCACCTCGTGAACAAGTTGGTCTGTGGCAAACTGATGTAGTGGGTTCTCAAGTTTTAGATTAATTAGATTACACGGTGTGAAACACAGTACGAATAACCCATCGGGGAAATATCTCCTACGTTAGCATGTAGAAGTATATCTTTGTAAACTTTGTAAACTAATTTGTTAAATTGAACTATATTTGAACATATGCTTTTCAAAACAAACAAAAGGTTTCGATAGGCTTAATGAAGAGACTAGTATCTTTAAATAAATGTTTCCCCATCGGACTGTAACCAATCGGATTTGAGGCGATTTGTGTCTTTAGAGACAAGGGAAAGATGCTAGTGAAACAAACAAATACAACGATGGGCGAAAACCTAGCGCGTAAATTATGCGTTTTCTCGAGAGAAAAAACCCGCATGGAGACCCTCTTGGTCACATACATGTAGATAGTTCCGTTACTTGTATGCAAATAGACGAAATTTACCATCTTTCACAAATCATGCATAAACAAGTTCCGAATATCGAAATTTCACCAGGCTTTGGCTTATAAGAGAGGGAAATGACGTTTTTAACATATACTATAATATTGAAGACTATACTATTAAGAAATGGCGATATTAAATATTGTAAGGTGGCCACCGCCACCCTACCCTCAGATTTGTTTCGTCAAAATTAACACAAAGGTTATAAAAACGATTCCCAGATACCCTAGGTCACTTTCTGATGCATTTTGGTGCGACTTTAGAGGGGAGGGGGAGGTGGTGACCACCGACCCGACCCCTTAGTACGACGAGGCTTAAGGTGGTCTAAGTATTTATTATATGGTCACAGTCACATGAACATTCTCGCTTTGTTTGCAATGTAACCATAGAGTCACTCTGATTGGCTAAACACATTCGGGTACCAGACTATAGACTGTACTAGGAACACCCAGTATCGTTCGATACTGGTATAGTGAAAAAAGATTAAACTGCTTCCCCATCGTAGTTGCTACGATCTGAGTACGAGTAATACCAACCAGACGGTACTATGTACTAATATATATATTATGTATGATCTTTCTTTAATATTTATCTCACTAATGGTTATTTCTGAAATACAATATTTCACTAATAATTATCCATCGGGACATTCCCTATGTCGCTAAAAATAGTATGACAAGTCTCTCAGGTATTCAAACTAACGTTCAGATATTGCGCGCAACAATGTTGTTATATAATGTTACATCGTTTTATGATTGTATTTCGTAACGTATGTTATTGTGGTAAAACGAAGATTCGTATTTGGGAGAAAAACAACAACAACAAGAAATAATTACAGAAGCAATCATGATCTTACCACGATAATGCATTACAGTGTTAGTTTCAAAACCATGATTTTATATACGCTATTCGGTGTAAGCAGACATGGAGAGAAAGTATCCTTGCGAGGTAATTGCGTTGTGGGGAAAAGTCCTACTTTGCGGGTTCCTAGACGGGCGGATACGATGACAAATAACCTAAAAATCTACAAAATGAATGAATGAACACATTTAACGAAATAAAACATAGAAATATTTAAATGTGTGTAGGCCTATACAAGAATAAAGTTTCCAAAGCCAGTCAGGATACTTGTTGATAGACTTAATTCTGACAAAATAATTGTATGATTACAGCATCTGAACGGATGGAATATAAATATGTATCGTAAAATCTCTATGTATAATACTGGGCATCTAGTGATCATGGGCATAACAGCATGCATGTTTATTTACAAACGATTAACGACTTTATCGAAGATTATTACACTAGCAGGTGGTACCGTAAGGAGCAGACACGTCTGTCAGTGGCTTATTAAATGGGCACTTATCTTCTTGTTGAAACTCTAATATATTGGTGAAGTTGCCGGCTGAAAGGTTGAATAATTTACGTGCTTAACACGAGGGGAAGGTCAAGTCTGACTGGCGTCTATCAAACAGCTTATAGATATTTTGGGCCGGTTCCAATCTTAATGTCGGAAATACCAATACCTTTCAAGTGAATATACCTACTACATCCGATATCCAAATTCGTAATGGCTCCGAACTTGATAACATTAAGGATTTCAAGTATTTAGGACCGTCACTATCAGATTCATTACATGGCTTCAAGTGCCGGAAAGCTCAGGCATGGGTTGCATGCAACAAACTTGACACAATCTGGAAGTCAACACTTATAGAAGCATCTAGTTTTTCAGGGTATGTGTATAAAGTATCCTACTATGGCTCAGAAACCTTGGTGGTAACTCAAAGGTTAGAGGATAGAATTGATGGATGCTACACACAGATACTTCGAAGAGTATTTAACATCAGCCGGTGAGACCACCAACACAAACAGAGTGGTGTATGGCGACATCCCTCCCCTGTCAGTCACTTTGAGAAAGAGGCGTCTACAGTTTGCCGGGCGCTGCGTATGCGCTAAGGACCAGCCTATATCCCACTTGCTGTTATGGACTCCTAACTATGGCCATTCTAACTATAGGCTTGCACGATCCCGTCGCCATTAGTCGGGTTCGCGACCATTGGCGCTAGTCGCGACTGCGATTATGTATATACCTAAGTCCTAAACATGCACACTGAAATAGAAGAAAAAAATTGCTCCCAAGTAATTATTAACGACGCATGTGATATTATGCTACCTTAGATTTTCCGTGTCTTCAAGCCAGAGGACGAATAAAAGTATGTACATTCATTGTTTGAAGTTTCAAAATGACGAGTCTCGCCGTTGTATAAGTTCTTTAGTTTGTGACATACTTCCTTTATTTTTACATTTTCAAGACTAATTGAGCATCGCAATTTCTTCAGAATTTAACCTTCAATGGTCACCGACCAGTGACTATTTGCGACCATTTGGTGAAGACTGGTCGACCAGTAAAAACCTCTTGACCTAAGTGATATTCCACAGCTCATGATGAATAAAGCTACATGGTACCAATATGTGTCAGCTGCTTCCACTATCCTATCCAAGGACGACCGATGAAGATCCAGTAATGTATTACATTTGCGCGGTTTAATGGCTGTCTGGTGGTCATGAAATAATGTGTACTCCAACATAATGGGCCGTATTCTCGTACTAAACACGGTTTTAGCTTAAAACCGCGTTTAACAAACGCGTGTCTAACTTAACCGTGAGTTTATCCTTTAAACGACGTGTTTAACAAAACACGATTTTAAACTCTGCAAATATCGTTCCCAGAGTGGTCCTGCGTTGATTGTATACAGGTATTTATTACATTGTGGCCCTAATGGGTTGCAATAGATATCGACCGATGCATTAACTACACGGTACCTGTTAAGACTACACGAGCCGCACGTCCGCTTGCACCGGGCACGGTTGAGTGATCAATCAAGGCATACAGTTGGTGCGCGAGTCTAGTTAAACGCGCATTAAACTACCCCCATACCCATGTTTAAAGTTAGTCACATTTCGGCGAGTTAGACGCGTGTTTAAGTGAAACAAATGTACGAGAATCGCGTTTAGTTAAACGCTCTGTCTTTAGTCAATGTTAGACGCGTGTTTAGCTTAAAACCGTGTTTAACTACGTACAAGAATACGGGCCTAAATGATAGGTTGTCTTATTACTGCCTATCATATTGGTACATAATTGGTGTGTCTTTTTCGCAGAGCGTCAGCAAATCTGTAAGGTGTCCAATTGTGCGCCTTACTGCGCCTTATTTATCAAGATCGTTTGAGGATCCACTTGAAGTGATCTATTTATAGTCTTCTTAATAACCCGATAACTTTCTTTACAGTTCATATACTTATTTCTTTATCATGCATAATTTGTAATCCTCTTGGCCTTCTTCCTACTTATTGCCACTATGTTATTCTTTGCAGTATGTCTCTCTATCTCAAGGAAACAACAACTCCCTAGTGTGTTTTACAGGGTGTCTCAAAAAAAACCAGTGCACGTGTTTACCAAACTTAATGACCATGAACTTCTAGAATTTGGTGTAACAGCTGTATACATATTGATAGACTTAACGCTTTGCTTTCATATGCCGTTTATTTCATCTAATTTGGTTTTGTCAATCCTGAGATATGATCAATTAACTAAAGCTACCTAAAATCGACGTTGTGCCACTGAAATTCTGATATTTGGAACTTTTTTGGCGAAGATTTCTATTTTGGCCTATTTCACTGTGTAGCGAATACGGCGGGATTTTGAGGTCGGCCAGGTTTGGTGACGTCATTGTGACGTCATGCGTATGATGTTTATACTTGTTTTGGTATGTAGCATACTCTGCATTTATTTCGGATTAGATTTGTTTAGGGGTGGTAACAACCCCCAACTCCCTCTCCGGAGTAACCCTTTCTATTCATTGCAAACTGTAAAGTGGCACAACGTCGATTTTAGGTAGCTTTAGGTAATTGGTCATATCACAAGATTGACAAACCAAATCAGATGAAATAAACGGCACATAAAGGCTAGGCGTTTAGTCTATCAATATGTATACAATTGTTACACCAAATTCTAGAAGTTCATGGTCAATAAGTTGGGTGAACACGTGTACGATTTTTTTTATTGAGACACCCTGTACATGCACACTGACCTTTATGAGCTTGCCTTGTATTTTGCTTATCGTCACATACTTTTGTCTTGCTCTACCTAAACTTGATAAAGACTGGTATATAATATCTAGTCGAAACGTCGATCATATCTTTCTCCCCCTTCTTTTACCCCCTCGCCATCATCACCTCTCCCACTCACCATATGTTGAGACTTGCAGTTTTGCCTTTATTTATTTTTCTATACTTAGTAATAATCATGCTTGACATGAGCAAAGCATTTGATAGCGTCATCCGCAAGACCCTATATGAAGATCTCCAGAGCATTCTCAACACAGATGAGCTGCATCTGACAACAATTCTCCTGAAAGATGTAAGACTGAAAGTCAGATGCGGAAAAACTACCGGAGACTATTTCACAACTAATATAGGGGTCCCTCGGGGGGATTGCCTCAGCCCGATCCTCTTCACTCTATACTTGGCCAAAGCCCTGGAGCAAGAAAAACACGTAGACCTAGATCATACATACGCCAAACCTAATATATCGGAAGCCGAAGATCTCCTGCAACCTCATCTAAAAGATCATACCTGGAAGACTGATCCGTATTTCCTCATAGACCAGCAATACGCAGATGATATCAGTTGGGTCGCTAACAGCAATCATAAAATCGAACAAATCAAAGCGGAAATACCAGACAAGCTCAGCAAACGCAATCTCAAAATTAACCAAACCAAAACAGAAGAATACACAATAAAAAGAAACGGAAACGAGTCATGGAAGAAATGCAAGTATCTCGGCAGCTTATTGGACACAAATGAAGATATTTGCAGAAGGAAACAATTGGCTATGATGGCATACAATATACTGAAATTTATCATGAATTCAAGAACAACATCAACGAACTTAAAACTAAGAACGTTTAACTCATTCATAACCAGCATCTTCCTTTATAATTGTGAACTATGGACAATGGACAAGAAAGCTGAACACAAAATCGACGTGTTCCAGAGATCGTTATTACGTAGAATGATGAAATTAAGCTGGCAAGACAAAGTAACTAATGAGGAGCTATATCAACGAACGAGTCAAACCAGATGGAGCAACTTAATAAGAACTAGGCGTATGACCTGGTTTGGTCATCTCCTAAGACTCCCAGAGAAAACCCCAGCAAAGATGTCCCTAGCAGAAATAGGAAGAAGTGTTAAAAGACCACAAGGTAGACCAAAACAGACGTGAATAAGAATGATCCAAAAACAATTGCAAGAACTAAATATTGACTATACAAACGCAGAAAATCTAGCAGAACTGGCCAGTGACAGATATACCTGGCATTTACTAACTGATAAGTGAGGGCGCCATGTCAACAAAGACGTAATGCGTAACTGATGATGATGACTTAGTAGTCCGATGGACTTTAGTTCTTAGTTTTGTACATCCCTTGGACTTTTACTCCTTTCACAATAACTACAAAGAACCTTCCATTTTGTGGCTAAAATAAGCACAATTGGTTTTGCTACATCGCCAGACATTCAAGGGTTTCAAGAATTCTTCGCGGCCCCGTTAGGCTAGATGATCTTGCTTTTTACTAGCATTCAAACTATGAATTTGGTGTTTTAGTACCAAGTAAAATTATTACAAGAGACTTAATATCTGGATTTATTTGGAACATGTTGTAAATGTAGGGGATAAAGCAACAGTTAACCAAATTGATTGTGCTTGGCGGCTTCATCAGGGATACTATTAATTTTGGGATAGTAAAGTCCTATACTAACGTACGTAGCGAAAACGGTCCCTTTTGCATATTTACATAAATTATGGTAATCATCGGAATGTGTCGGTGACCGGCGTTTAACGCGTTTAACAATGTTTAACCAGGTTTAACGTAATATTTGGTCGGCATAGGTTTGGGGACGCTGTCGATTTACACAGACGACGGTGGCCACTTGAAATCTAAATTTTGAATTCGTAGTGAATAACACGTAATCGCGAATGTTAATCTTATCATTTTGACAAATTCATCATAATTAGAAGAAATTTCATCGTTAACCGGGCAAAATAATTCAAAATAGTGAACTCCCGTTGCCATTTTGGGTCGTCTGAGAGACGCGTGGCCAGCTTCGTGTCGTCTGCTACAATCACGCCTGATCGGTATAGCGCCACCAGTTCTATGCCGACCAAATTTTAATTTAAAAGTGGTCTCCGATCGGCAAGCTCATTGGCACACCCCTGGCTTCATATCCGCAGCCGTGATAGCTTAGTTTCTGCAATTAAGCAAATCGACACAATGAAAGTGCAAAAGTTGTTGTGAAAAGAGTTAGCAAAGCAAACGCTACTGAATGATTCCTTTGCATACGTTATTGACGTCTTTGTTATATTGGATTTGTTTATTAACATTTTAAGAAGCATGTCTGATATCGTTTCATAAACAACAACGCACCTTATTGAATTGAATTCTTGAAAATCTCTCCTGGCATCAATCTAGCAATGTTTCAATATAGGCCATCCTTTTTCCAATTGTTTTGTTTTCTTCAAGTATTTGAACATTTGGCTCTTTGTGACAAGCATAACGGCTTAGGGAGAAGACGATCAATTGTGTTAGTGTCAACAATTCTTTACACAGCATTTCCTTGCTTCAATTCCCTCGGTATCGACGTAGTATTTTTTGTTGTTAGAAACAAATTTGCATCCAGCAATCCATTTGACAATCGACAACAACTCCATCGATTTAGTAATTTAAATTTCCTATTCATATATTCAATGTAAAGTCGATAACGAAATTTCACGCTTTGTTTCAGCATTAAGCAGGACTGAAACAACACAGCACAGATCTAACCCTGTTTAATAAACTGATACACGTATCTTATACATTGTCATTGAGTTTGATAGTAACTTTCATACCCGAATGTGCTACAGTTTGATCAGTTCCACATTGACAATAAACGCGTACGAGGAATTTCATGAGGGGCTACGCCCCGAGCGAAATTCCGAGGTCCCAAAGTCAAATGTTTTGATTCTTCACAGTTACCGGCAAAACCACTGATCGAATTCATTATCCTGATTCAAAACATATTAAAATAGTCATTGAATGATACCGGGCGGTACTTGTACTTCATTAAAAGGTACACTTAACGGCAATTTAATCATGCTCCACATATTACAAATCGATGTAATCTTATCGAAAATCGCGCAAGCGTACCACTCACACGTCACGTTACTACTGCGCTGTGCGACATACGTACATGTACGATATGCGTTCGTGGCAATACTCGAATTGTTTTCGATCGAACTTGATTCGCATTATACGCGGGTGACTAATATTTACGCGGAGGTACTATGGTGTCCTTTAATAACCTGCGCTTATGTGTGCGTAGCAGTATAAAAGGACGGCATTCAATTGGGTCGCACTATTGTGTATATTCATGTGGTTTTGAAACGTTTACATATCTCTTAGTATTCCTAGGTTGTTGGAATGTTTCAAAGTAATTAAATAGCTAGGGTAGGTGAAAGATCCACATTTATATACGTTACTTTTAAATATTGTTTTCATTTAAACATACCCCCTTTTCTTCGTCACAAAGCAAGTAACACGGTAGTAACAAGTACTTGACACTCGTACACCACTTAGACAAGCACTTATCCCCCGAGATGCAAACGTAAAGTGTCGCTTTGTTACGGTTCAATATAGGTCATAATAGTTGGCGCTAGTGCAGGTTAGGTGCTGATGCTCCCGTAGAGTGGTGAGAGCGGTGACGAGAAATGTCCTTTCACGGATACTCGATGTAATTAATTCAGTCAAATTACCATTAGCTTTGTATAGGTTGTGAATTCTAGTTTAAATTATGAACGCGTTATCATTCATTATCTTTATGTTGCTGAGGAGAAAGAGCTGTACAATCAACATATCAAACTTAGGCGGCGGAAATCAGTATAAGTCATTCGAATACATCCCGTACAATTGAGGGGAGAGTTCACTTGTATTCGAATACTGACCCGTATTTCCGAATGCTAACAGCTTTAATATCCCATCAATACAATTCGAGTTACACTATAATCTAAGGATTCTTTTACTTAATCGAATTGAATCGGGACTACAAACTCAGTTTTAAAATCAGGGCGTCGTACGTTGCTGTGTATATCGAGGGTTGAGCCATAACGCAATTTTTGGGCAAATGGATATTTTGGTACAAACAAAATCCATATAACCTTGATTTTAGAAACCATAAAGAGATAACTCATAAACAATCTTAATTTGACAAAAATTAGAGTTATAAGTTGGGTGCTACAGTGTATTGTAATGAGTTCCAAATATTTGAAAGTCGATGCCGCTAGGTTGATATGTGTTTGCAATGCGAAAGTTTACTAGTGCTACCTTTTAACACGGCAATGACGTTTGTGTTTCACGGAATATTACCTTTTAGTATGCAGTATGCATATATAGACGATACTATTTATAAGTGGTTGCCTTGAACTAAATACCCTTGGCATTTAACAAGGAAAACACAATTGAATTTATTTTCATCCTTATACCAATCGCAGTATCAGTGATAAAATACAGTACTCCGAACACGTGTGATTGGCCAGGGGTGATACTCCGAAGTGGGTATATAATTCAGATCATGAATATGCCATTTACCGAGAACCAATGCCCCTCGGATAAGACCTCGATGTTACGTTTCATATAGAATGCTCTATCTTGTCATACCTGCTTAATCTAATGACAGAGTGCTAGTAATTATAGAATTGATGGTTATGTGTTAGCAGTAGAAGCTTAAATGTAAGAAGAAACTGTTACTGTAACTAGAAACCCTTGCTTACAAAAGGGAAGTAGGTACATCTTGTACTTAAGTTAAAGTTAGGTATTCATCTAAATTCTAAAGCGTACACAATTTAATATCAATTACACCAACGCTGAGGGGTTTGCATTATCATTAAGCTGACACATTTGCAATCAGATAAAAAAGAGCAAAAAGCGACACCATACATCTAACTGACAAGGCGCAAACACGTTCAAAATAAGGCAGACATTTTAGTAATATACTTTCATATACATCTCAGTTGTGTGCATCCCTTGGACTATTACTCCTGTGACTACAAGGAACCTTCCATTTTTGTGGCTAAAATGAGCACAATTGGTTTAATACATCGCCAGACATTCATGAGTTTCAATAATTCTTCGCGGCCTCGTTAGGTTAGATGGTCTTGCTTTTTACTAGCTTCATGAATTTGATGTTATAGTTTCCAACAACCAAATACAATTATTATAAGACATTTAATATCTGGATTTATATGAAACACGTTGTAAATGTTGGGGAAAAAGCAACAGTTATCCAAAATGATTGTGTTATCGGTTTCATATCCGCAGCCGTAGTTGCACATGTTATTCACGTCTTTGTTATATTGGATTTGTTTAATAACGCTAAGAAGCATGCCTGGTAATGTCTAATAAACAAAAACATACCCTATTGAATTGACGCTTCGAACATCTCTCCTGGCATCTAGCAACATTGCAATATAGGTCATCCTTTTTCTAAACGAGGATTTTCTAGTGATTGAACATTTGACTCTTTGTAAGCAGCATAAAGGTTTGGGGTGAAAATTTTCAATTATATTAGTGTCAACAAATCTTTACACAGCATTTTCTTGCTTCAATTCCCTTTGGCATCAAAGTAATATTGGAAATCGAGTTTAAAATGTTTCTCAATTATTGAAAATGCTTTTACCTGTCCGAAGGATGAAATAGTTTTAAAATTGCAAAATTGCAAAAGTACGTATCTTTAGTCATTCTATTTGCTCTTCAAACATATGAAAGCAGAAGATACCTATTTATTTATTGATTTGAAGAGATTTCAACTGTAACATGGCAGAAATATGTGTTTATACTTAATTAATGTCCAAGCACAATACACGGCAAACATGTGCTTCAAGGATACCGGAAAATGACACAACAATTGACAACTACTCCATCGATTTCGTAATTAAAATTTCCTATATCAGCGTTATATTTTCAATGTTGAGTCGATAACGAAATTTCACACATTTTTTCAGCATTGAGCATGCAAGACTGAAACAACACAGCCTGAGCTAATTCTGTTTTTGTAAACCGATCCACGTATCTTAACCATGTTAATATCAGTCAACTTGCATTAAGATTGGCGTGTTACATTTTCATTGAGTTCGATAGTATCTTTCTTACCCTAACGTGCTATAATTTGATCAGTTCTGAATTGACAAGAAGCGCGTACGCTTTGTGTCCCTTTGAGATAAAAAACCGAATATTGCTTGCCAATTAAGAATTGATTGAACTATTGTAACATTCTTACGCGATCTCGAGCACTGATGAGCTTGTACATCAAATGATTGCATAATAGATATTCACATTCCAAAAACACTACAACAAAGTTTTAATTTTGCTTTAGCTCTTTGCATTGTTTAACACTAATTAACTATACCTGAAGCTGTATTTCATACATTGATTGACCAATCCCCCAGACGAATAAGATTATTAGCAACATCAAATTCTTGTAACGATTTCATGGCTTTTTCATTTATCTGGCATCTTTATGAAAACATTATACCTTATGCAATATTAATAACATTTGTCCAAATATAAACACAAACCATGAACTTTGAACATCATAATACATCGTTTGTGTGATGAAGCAAGTCACCAGTATAGGTTTTAATTGGCAAACTTCTTCTGAAGTGCCATATTTCTAGCAATATAAATGCGAAATCATTTTCGAAATATATCACAGTCTATATGTCGATAACCATCCTATAATGCAATGTGTTCATGTTATTTAGAAAATCGTAATGCCTGTGTAGATATATTTGAAATAGCGCGGTAACATAATGAGGTCGTGCTACAAATTAAACTGAACGATGATAAACGATTGGCCATCAACATGACAATGCCGCTGTACATAACAAGCATGAATAGTTCTACTTATCCCTTTAGGTATATTTGCTTCAGGTTGGAGATCAGATCCTCGGGGAATTGACTCGTATACGCTCTCTACATACGATTTCCATAGATCTGTTACCATCTACACTGACAATCATTGTTGTTACCTTACCCCCCGGACAAGGTGGCCCCCTCCAAGGATGTTTACACGATTACCTATATTTCCTAGGTCACTTTCTGTTGGAATTTGGTGCCTAAAGAGAAAACCCTTAGAGTGGGGTGGGTGTGGGGGATGGGTTGTTGGATTTAACGTATGTGTCAACATTGCTTTTGCATGTGAGAAATCCATTAAGATCTGACATATATGTTCAGTTGGATATGGGATCCTCTGGGGAGTTGACTCGTATATATACTCTCTCATAGATATGGTTTCACTATATATCTTACCATCGAAACTGGCAATGTTTTGTTGACTCAAATCGTCGTTGTTCTGACATAACGACACATCACAACATAATTAAGTAAAGTGATGTGTCGTTATGTCAGAACAGCGACGAAATCATCCATAGTAATTTATTGGGCAAAACGTCAACTTATTTAATACTAAAGAAACATTTATAGAATGAAGCCGTTACTTTGAGACCATACAGGCGGTAAGTATGATTTGTACTGTGTTCTACGCAAAATAATACCGAATGCATTTCAGACAATGTAAGACAATAACACTAGTAAGGTCTAAACCAAAACCATTATTGTCATTCTTAAACATTCATACTTTTACCATTACCTGTTATTCTTAAACAGCTAAGAATGTTTAACCAATTATCATTGGTTCTAAGAGAAATCGGCAACATTTACATGAGACAACTTAACACGGCGTGCATACATTAGTGCGACCACTCTCGCGCGGTGCGTGGTAACTATAGTGTTTTTTTCTCCATAACGTGCACTTCTGCAGTGCGTCTACTACGCTTTGCCTACGGGCTTATGCGGCACATTACGACGACGCATGGCGTACTTATCGCACGTGATTGGATGACATGTTAGTGGGTTAATCGTTATAACAAGGGTGAAAGTTGACAAACGTGGGCATTTATAGATTGACATTTAATTACATAAATGTCTAAAGTATGATTGTTTAAGAATTTTAGACCGTACTCGTGTTATTCGGTAGTAGTATTTTTTTGCTTAGAACAACGAAACCTCCACTTAAAATGATACTACCGTTGGCATTTATGTCAGACAATATATAACACGTGTATGGTCTAAATCAATATCTTTCTCCTCTAAACATTAGTACCTGTTGTTATTGCCCACATATATAAACGTTTACACCTGTTACTACCGAATAACCCTCTAACTAGCCATCCAATTTCGTGCGTTGAGTACGCCATGCATTTGTGTATTTCGCCGCATAAGCACGCATGAAAAACACAATAGGATGCCTTGCTGAAGTGCGCGTTACGGAAACAAACTATAATCATATTCATGCTTAGGCCTAAAAAAAAAGAAGGTTTGATTGGCGTAACCCGACCGACCCTAAATACATCGCCGACCCTGAATATTTTTTTATTATTTTGAGGGGGGAAATATATATATATATATATATATATATAACAAAGTATTACAGTTTGACTGTTTGCTTTCAATTTCGGCTATTTTAAGTCCCCATCGAAATGATATATTGTTGAACACAACGATACATTTTTGCCCGGAAATTAAATACGCTAGAGCCACCCAATTCTGATAGTCCAATACAGTTTAACTGTAATTAAAGTGCGTATTATATTACAGTTTTACTGTGCCTGTGTTATAACACGGTAACACGTGTTACGGTATATTACAGTTGTTACTGTACCCTGTGTTATACACGGAATAAATCGCAATAACACTAACGAAAATAGTTTAAGAATGTTGGATATCCGCTATTTATTGTTTAAGATTGTTGGCTATCCGATATTTATTGTTTAAGATTGTTGGCTATCCGATATTTATAGTTTAAGATTGTTGGCTATCCAATATTTATAGTTTAAGATTGTTGGATATCCAATACGTATAGTTTATGATTGTGCCATCCTTGTTTTTACCTCCCCGACCACCAACCCCCTGAGTGTTTTGACATATAAATTCTGTATCAATATCATTTCAAAGGTGTTAAATATAAAATACGTACAGTATACGTATTTGTACGTATACTGTCATTGTCAGTGTTATTGCGCTTTATTCCGTGAGGGCGCTAACACCCTGTAACACAGGGTACAGTAACAACTGTAATATACCGTAACACGTGTTACCGTGTTATAACACAGGCACAGTAAAACTGTAACGTAATACGCACTTTAATTACAGTTATACTGTATTGGACTATCAGAATTGGGTGCTAGAGCTATGATTTGTGTGTACTGCTGTCTTTCAAGTGTTCCAAAGTAGGTGATTTGAAGAAGAAGAAAATAATAATAAAAATAAAAAAATCCCGACCGACCTACCCTATTTGTTTTGGTCATGTTACGCCAATCAAACCTTCTTTTTTTTAGGCCTTATTAACGTACGCCGTGTTATTTGTTATATGAAAATGTCACCTACTTCTCTGAGAACCAATATGAATTGCTTACACTTTCTTAGCTGTTTAAGAATGTTCATTCTCAGCCGTAGTGTTAACCTGTTTTATGAGTGTTTCAATTACTTAACCTAATTGTTTGGAGTCACATGGTATTATTGATATTCATCCAAAGTATATATTATGTAAGTCAATAAGGGTATTGCTAATTAACTTGGTGATAACGGAAGGATCAGGCTCACAAATTAAATTGCAAATGACATTCGCACATGCATTTGCAGTATATTCGCATACAGTCACCACAATAAGTATCTGACCAGGTATGCTGATAACTCTAAAAGTAGAACTTCTACATAAGCATATAAAATTATAAACATTTTGAGAAAATTCTCTCTTTGAATTTGATATATTACACGCTAAGAATGGCTGATTATTAAGGAAGCTGGTTACGATCCCAAATGTACTGTCAAGTCTGATTTTTATTTTCACATTTTCATTTTCAACACGGGGACGGCACAATATTGATTACTGGTAGTGGTCAGTGCCAATTCCCCCGTCGATGGCCTGGTTGATGGAAAGTCGCCCGGTGGCATTGTTACGGTTAATCAATACTGCACACACGCTTTACCTGTCATACTCTCCTCCTCTCCCCGTGTTGAAAAAATCTTAAAATGAAAATCAGACTTGCCCTAACGTTTGGGATCGTAACTTTCTTATTATTCAACCATTCTTAGCGTGTAATATCTCAAATTCAAGAAGAGAAATGTTCAACAACTTTATAATCAAATATGTTTATATAGGAGTTATACTTTTAGAGTTATCAACGTGTCTATTACCTGGTCAGTTACTTATTGTGATGACTGTATATTTACTTTATTCAACCTATGTTCAGGGTTACTTCTGAAAGTAATGGATGTAATGGATGTCTGTAACATATGAATTAGGATCACTAACAAACTCGCAATACGTTTGTTTGTAGATAAAACGTATGAGTGTCCTTCAATTTCATATATAAAACGTTATTTTTCTTGTAAAGGAATCGAAGCATACAGAAACTGAAGGACATCTTCATTTTAGGATAGGCATACACACCCTTACTTCATTCTTTTCATTTTACGTCGCCTGCAATAACAAAGTTTATAGGTCAATACATGCTGATGTCATCGTATTACGTGAGTTTTGTCAATTTTGAGAAGTAGATCAGATAAATATTGATTGAAAAAGAAGACAGGTGGTTTTATCGTGTTGACTACTACGGTATAATATTCAGGGTCTTTATTCCTCTCTGAATCTGCTACTTACAGCATACATTTACAGTCAGTTTGCAGTGTGTAAACACAGAGTCGCATTTAATGGGTGAAATGTACAAATGGAATACCTAAAGCTAAAGTATATGTTTGAAGCAGTTCATTCATCAACCAAATTGTAAATAAAAAATCACATTTCCAGTACGAGGTAGGTAAAGTATTTTTGATATTAAATAAACATTTAAACTAGATTTCCAATATCAATACCGACGGAACTGGAGCAGTAAATCACTGTCTAAACAGTTTTGAATATCCATCCATAAACTTGATTCGTTTCACCCAAGGCCTTTAATACTGTTAACAAAGCGTCAACATGTTTCATTACTAGAAAATCCCCGATTAGACGAACTCTTTATTGCAGCGTTGCCAAATGCAGTGGGGATAGCTCATGGCTTCAATTTCAATACAATGCTTCTTGTCCAAGTATACAATGATACCAGGCGTTCTTCCGAAAGCTCAATTCAGCAAATCCATTATATAACAAAGACTACAATAACTTGTTAAGATACAGTCAAAATATTCAGTAGCGTTTGAATTGTTAACGCATTTTACCCCGAGGCCAATTCTTTTCATAACTGTACTCTTGCATTTATGTTGTGCAGATTTACTTAATAAAGGGACATGCTGTTATATGTTGGAGGCTGCGCCCTCAATTATGATATAAACTGGGATTTGTATATTTTTTCAATTGTATTTATATTTACATGTATGAACTTAGTAGTTGGGGAGCAGAGAGGTTTTTCCGGTCCCGGTCCGAGGCTGACACAGGAAGTTATATACCGAAATGTTCTACGATGTTGTTAAAATTAAAATCTAAGTGTATATTGCTTAGCTTAGTGTCCTAACAGACACTAATATGAAAATGGGTGTAAATGCGCAACTTTCAGCTTTCCTTTCCTCTATTGCTTTCCCACCTCGCATTCCTTCATGCACACTATCACTTCTTTTTTTCTGCTCATTCTTCATTCTACTCTATCCCAGCTGGTATGTACAGTTGGCAATTCCATCAGCCCATCTGTCCATAATCGCCTCCTTACATCCAACCCATCCCCACCCTCTCTGCTAGGCAGTTGGTGCTAAGTGTTACGATCAGGCTTTGCGGCCTGTTCCACTAACGGGGCTCTGAGTTAAGGAAGGAAAACCTGAACATAAACCACCCAGCTATGGGTAAAATAGCTAAGTAAGGTAGTAGATCTAGAACTATTGGAGTAGTTTGAAGGTCTACTGAACTTTGCTTAATATGTTTCAATCTATATCACTGAGACTCGGGTAGAATATACTCATTAGCCTTGGCTGGCAAGTATTCTAGAAGAAGGACAACTTTGATAATAAACCATGCTGCAGGAGTTGCGACCGCAGTGATTATAGCAACAGAAAAACCATGATGACAAACCAAACCAACACTAGGGTTAAAGTCCCTACTAACCTAACGTCTCCTGGAGCAGACTCGGATTTTTCAAAATCAACTGATGACGGCATACCCCCAAACCCGGAAGGGAGGAGTAAGCTTGACGGCAGAGCGCGCAAGAGGAGACGACTTGCAACATGCAAGTCAAATATCACTATATCTACCATGAATGTGAGAACTATCAGACTGAGTCGATGTAGGGAGGAGCTTGTATCAAATCTAATCAAATATAAAATTGACATGATCGGGATACAGGAACACCGCATTGTCCATGATGACCCAGTGAAATATGAGATCATTTTGGGCAGAACACTGATCACTACCTCAGCAACAAGAAATAAAGCAGGTGCAGCTGTAGGTGGAGTCGGGATACTACTCAACAACACAGCACTCCGATCATTAGCGAGTATTAAACCACATTCTGATCGTACACTCATAGTTAACTTCCATGGTAACCCAGCAACAACTGTAGTGGTGACCTACTGCCCTACAAATGTGGCGGAAGAGGACATCATAGAAGAGCACTACAACAGTCTAAAGGGGGCAATTGACTCCATTCCAGCACACAACATCTTGCTTGTTGTTGGCGACTACAATGCCAGACTTGGAAAGGATGACGCCAAATTTTCATACCATGATGATACAAACAGAAATGGAGAGTATCTAGCAGAACTAGCTAAAGAGAAGGATCTAATAGTAGCAAATACCTACTTTCGCAAGAAAAAAGGCAAGTTGTGGACATATGTCAGCCCAGGCGGCAACAAACTACAGCTGGACTACATCCTTGTCAGGCGGAAATGGCGAAACAGTGTTCAAAATTCTGAAGCATACAACACCTTTGCTAGTGTGGGATCTGACCATAGAATAGTCTCTGCTAGCATCCGACTAAGCCTCAGGAAGAGTAAGATCATCAAACGGAAAAAGCAGTACGATTGGAATCTATTGACAACTGATCAAGATCTACAAGCTAAATACAGTATAGAGGTGCGCAATAGGTTTCAGCCCCTTCAGGATGACGTAGAAACTGCAACTGAGAAATACACAAGGTTCATTACAGCCACTCAAGAAGCTGCAGAGGAAGTCATTCCTGCGAGGAAGAAAGAGAAAAGAAACTACTTCTCAAAAGACGCCCAGGTTATCGGGGCGAGAACAAAAATTGATGAAGCTTACGCAAAATATCAACTAGACACTAGCAATGAGAATAATAGCAGAGATTATAAGGATGCTAAGAAGAGCCTAGGGGAGGCTTATGATCAAGTGAAAGAGAAAGACCTTACCAATAAGCTAAGAGAGGTAGAAAATGCTCACATAAACAGCAAGCATGGTAAGAGTTGGAAACTGATAAACCAAATATCAGGAAGACTGACAACAAGAAAGGGGCAAATCAAAGGGTCCACGCAAAAGGAGAGATTAAACAACTGGTACACTCACTTCAAAAATCTACTTGGGAGCCCACCACATATAAGTAATGAGGATGAGGAAATTGCTCCAATACTATCAGATCTCAACATTAAAGTAGGAACCTTTGACTTGGAGGAATATGAGAAGGCTAAGAAGGCACTAGTAGAGGGGAAAAGCTGTGGGGAAGATGGTATTACACCTGAAATGCTCAAAAGATGTGATTTGGATAACATCATTCTCGACTTCTGCAATGATGCCTTGTTGAACGGGGAAAAGCCAGAACAGTGGTCCATTCTCAACATAGTACCAATACCGAAATCAGGTGATCTCAGCTTGGGGGGTAACTACCGTGGAATAAGCCTGAGTTCAATTGTTGCCAAGCTATACAACAAGATGATACTCAACAGAATTAGACCGGAGCTCGACGTCCACCTAAGAGCTAATCAAAATGGCTTCAGAGTAGGACGTACCACTGTAGGTCATATACTTGCCCTTCGAAGAATTATTGAGGGAATAAGATCAAATCACCTGCCAGCCATCATAACCTTTATCGACTTCAAGAAAGCGTTTGACACAATACATAGGGGACGAATGCTGCAAATATTGAAAGCCTATGGTGTACCTGATCAGCTTACAAATGCGATAGCAGACATATACAAAGACACCAAGGCAAAGGTCATATCACCAGATGGAGAAACAGAAGTGTTTGAGATACTGGCTGGAGTATTACAAGGAGACACCCTGGCTCCATATCTTTTTGTCATTGTTCTTGACTATGCCCTAAGAGAGGCCATAGATGGCAGAGAAGAAGAGCTAGGATTCCACCTAACAAAAAGAAGCAGCAGAAGAATAGGACCAACCGTAGTAACAGACTTAGACTTTGCTGATGACATTGCACTGTTGTCTGAGGAAGTGTCTCAAGCGCAATCACTACTCAATAGAGTGGAGACTTCAGTGGGAAGAGTAGGGCTCAAAATGAACGCTGCAAAGACGAAGTACATGTCCTTCAACCAGACGCAAGTACCTGTAATTACCACAAGTGAAAGCATGCGCCTTGATAAAGTGGAAGACTTCAAATACCTTGGAGCCTGGATGAACAACACTGAAAAGGACATCAAAACACGCAAAGCAGCTGCATGGAGAGCTTGTGGCAAACTTAGTCAGCTATGGAAGGCTAAATCATTATCCAGAAAGCTCAAAGAAAGACTGTTCATAGCTACAGTAGAATCCGTCCTCCTTTATGGATGTGAGGCATGGACAGTCACCCCAAAGCTTGGTAAACAACTGGATGGATGCTACACTAGGATGCTAAGATCTGTGTTCAACATCAACTGGAGTCAGCATGTGACAAATAAGGACCTGTATGGGGACATGCCAAAAGTCTCGGACAAGATCAGAGAGCGCAGAGCAAGATTTGCTGGACACTGCTTCAGAGGGTCCAAGGAGCTTGTACACAAACTTATACATTGGATCCCAAAGCACGGAGCAAGAAAGCGTGGTAGACCAGCCCTGACCTACATTGACATACTCAAACGTGATACAGGACTGCAGGTGGAAGAAATCAAGACAGCTATGTTGGATAGGAAGATCTGGAGAGGCATTGTGGTTCGGAAAAACCATCCGCCCTAAGTCAAGTAAGTCAAGTAAGTCAAGTATATATATATATATATATATATATCCTTGCCAACTTGGGTGGTTGGTTGAACTTGACCTTGATTTAAGGTAGAAGGACACATGTGTTTCAATGTGATGGAATATAATGTATGCTCCCCTGCTATAACGTTCTTAAACAGTCACAATATACATATGCAGAACATAAAGGCTGCGTTCGTGATTTCATGAGTGACAACAGCAAAAATGACCAATATTAATATTCATCTTGAAACTGAAGTAACTGAAGTAAGTTATTATATAAAAATATTTTTTCAGCACTACTTCGTATCCCTCTAAGTGCATAAACTACGCTACCACGGCCGCGGATATGAAGCCGATATCAAAATGGTTCACACTAGAATGTTTCCAATACATAGCATATTCCTTCGACATGTTTTCAAGTACAAGCAGGTAAATTACAAAAACCTCTGCCTTATCATAAATTTGTTTGCTACTTCTTAAGTTAATATCGTTATGCATTTTGAACATATATTTCATTTATTGTTAAATGTGTCAGCTTAATAGGAACAATATCCTCCTCGCCGATGGTGGTAATTCATATAGGAACAATATCCTCCCCGCCGATGGTGGTAATTCATATGTGCAACTCAATCTTGACACGTATACCTGACTATAGTCTTTGTCAAAGACACCTGACAAAATTACATGTCGAGCGCCGACCATATTTTATTACACTAGGATTACACAAATTTATCCCGTGACATGAATGTCTTACACCAATGATATAACCTACTTCCCCTCGTGTTAACATAGGTTTATATTGCAACCATTTATTCCTATATGTATGCTTCTACTTTAACACCAACATTTGTACTCCTAACATTCACAGCACTTTACCACGTTATTTTTCAGGTAGTTAAAAGATTAAGTATTAATGAAACTAGACATCGATATCTAATCCGAATTGAATTGGTTGTCGGGTAAATGGCTTCAACATTAACTGAATATTTATACATTTAACTATGTAATTATGTGGGGTTATCACCTCTTGCTTCACATATATTTGGAATACTTCATTGCATTACTGAAACCGTTACACCATAAATATTGCTTAAGTCTAGCACCAGTATATACTCTTCTATCCGGGAAATGAAGATGACATACGTTCCCTGCATATTAAAAGGTAAAACTTAATAACGAAGACGTCCCTAACGTGTGAAAAGTGGGGCAAACATTAAGCATTGCGTAAATCCGATGTTTGTAAAACACGTACTCGCATACACGCGTACGTACGTATGTGATCATTCTGATTTCTCCCTACTACTTGTACCATTTATTATTTGTAATGCAACCTCTCGTTGGCTGTGCTCACGGTTCACCCCGTTAACCCCATAGGGCACAAGGACAGACCCGACGTGCGGAGCAGCAAAGGGGAATGGGGCTCCCATCGCTAACCACTGCTGGTCGGTTGAAGGTCCAATTTAGATTGAGCCCGCAGGGCTATAAAACAGCCTTATCCACGAGGTATTAAGGAGAATTGAAATTGGTCAGATAAGATAAAACACCGGGTATAAGCTTCAATGTATCTTATTATGAGGCTCTTCATGATTTCAAGCTACATTCATTAAGGCAAAGAAGGGATGAATTGTGCCTCGATTTCTTTAAGTCGCTTATGTCCTCTGACAAATTTGCCCTACAAGAGGGTCTGTCCACAAAAGAAAGTTGAGGAGTTCCAACAAACTCAGTACCACGATGGTCAAAACAGAGCGTTGTAGAAAGAGCCCTGTGCTTTATATGACAGACTTATATAATAATACTTTAAAAATCATGCTGCTTTTAATAGTCCCATAATGATCATATGGTGCAATTTTCCAAGGGGGAAGGGGAGGGGGAGGGGAGGGGAGGTTGCCCGGTGTGTGTCCATGAGTTCAGTGAGGGTGTTAGTGTAATGATTATTTGTGAGAGTTGTGTTTCGTTAAGCAGTCCAGGCAAACGTCAATTCGGGATGCAGTTATGATCCAAATCGGGCAGTATTTCTAAGCCCAAACGGGCCCATTTTTAGCAATGCGCATGCTCAGAAACGATCAGTTTGGCACTAGTAAGCTGCCATTTTGTAGAGGTCAAACTGGTATAGTCTTTTTTGCAGCGGTTTTTTTTTATGCCAAAAAGCTTCGTATCGGTTTTCTAGTTGTAAACTGAGCTAAATTGAAACAGGAAAAATAATGAACGACTTCGTTAAGACTATCATCCTTTTGGTAACTTGGTTTAATATTTCTTTAAACCGACTAAAGAGGTCAATTAAAATGCTAGTTTAGCGGATAAATCAGATTTGCGTAAAATGTGTTTTGCTTTCGATTAACGCATACTTCGACAGTCTCCCGATGCATTGAATGACTGCGATTAGTTTTCGTAGTCGATGTTTTTTGGTTACGTATGATATCGACGATACAAAAAAGTCAAGCCGCAATCAATTTGACGACAAAAATGTCATTCACATAGAAATCACAAGGATTATTTTGTTTAGACACTGACCGACAAATGTCAATATTTGGAAAATGAGCCCAAATAGCTGCATTATTTGGTTAAATAATTCAATGTTTTGTGGTTACGTATGTAATCGATGATACAAAATGCCAAGCCGCAATCAATTTGACAACAACAATGTCATTCGCATAGAAATCGGAAGGTTTTTTTTAATTATTTTACCTTGCACAGAGGCCGTACGGGACTGTATAATCGTACGTAGGATGTACGCGTGGACGTGTTTTACAACCACCGGCGTAAATCAACCTCGCGGCGATCTCATTTATATCAATCTGCTTCTTATACATAATTGTGCTGTTTCAATGTACAGGGTGAGTCAAAATATTCAGGTCCCGATTTCACCGATTTTTAAAACCGTGTAATTTAATTACATGCACATCAAGAACGCATTGTTAGCTATAACGTACATTTTATTTCATTCAAATTGGTCAACTAATACGGGAGATATGTCCATTTTCCCAAATTCTGTGACATTCAATATGCATAACTATATTGTCGTCATTGATTACACTCGAGTAAAAATGTATTGTATTTGTATTGGTTCGATTGATAAATGTAGCAATTGTCTTTGATGCTATAAAGGAGAGCGATTTTAGTCTAGGGTACTGCTATGTGCAATTTCATTAAGTGATTTGAAAATAAAGTAAACATTTGGAAGCAATTAATGTATTGCAATTTGCAAGTAACCATGGTAACCGAGATTATTAAAGAAGTATGGCTCTGATATAATAAATCAATATTACCTGTAATAAAGTATTTACAGAAGCATACTTTATTCCGTATATAATCGTATATACGTTTCAAAATACAATACTTCAGCCTTCTGAATACATATATTACGCTAAAGGCAGTTCCATAAAAATTTAAAGTGGATACAGCCCTTACAAGATAGAAGCACCTACGAGCTGGTATAGCAAAGGGCTGCCCACTTAATTGTTTTGATCGCTTTAGCGCTTAAAGACAAAGGTCCACTTGGACAAGTTCACCCTGGGTGAATTAACTTACACCTGTTCATTTGGTGACTGATGAAATTTCACCTTGGGTGAACTAACTTACACCTGTTCATTTGGTGACAGATGAAATAGTAATCTCAACCTTGAGATTTTCCCAAAGGTTCTGGCTGATCAGTGACAGTTGGCTGATGGACCTACGGGGTTAAAATTATGCCTGTCGTCGATAACTAGATCCCGAGGCAATATTTCTTTCAACTACGCTCATATTCATTGAGGTCAATTCCAATCTGATACAAATCAACCAATGGCATGAATTAACTGACGAACTTAAAAAATCTAATTTATGATTTTTAACGCATCCAAATCACAACCTTAGGGAGATATTTGATGAATCTGAAATGTGAATAAAACTTACTCAAGAGTGATAAAATACTTATCTGTGTGACCTGATCTCTTCGTTTGTCTAATGAATAATAGATACAGTCAATGCGTCATCAGATAATGCTTCATACATACCTAAAACCGCTCTCATCATTCACTCGTGCAGTGTAACTTCCGTTCTAACTGAAAGTTATGCTGAGTAAATCATGTTTGTTTCTCTTAAGAATTATGGCAAACAAAACGACCCATTATAACGAAACTTGAAAAGTGGGGTGACGGGGATGAGACGCAACCTGAAATATAATATACAGAATTCATGAGATACTAAGAGATATTACTAACACAACAATCAGTTGTTGAAAGATATCAACGTGTCATTGACATGTAGACGGGAGTGTTCAGTTTATTAAATAGAAGTATTGAGTATAATATGTACTTATATCGCCTTAGATTTGAGTATAATTTTACCGAATCACTAGGCATGGTCCCTGGCAACTGATGAGGGAGTTTGGCCGCTCCCGAAATATGCATATTGCCGGCCCCTTCTTTGCTTTAAGAGATGTTATCATCTTGAAGAGCAGTCCAATTACAGTTTGTTCGATTTACTACCAGCTACTTCCCATTCATACTATTAACAGATATATAATCTGTAACCTGTTCACCTTATATATTTTTATATCAATTGGTTGATTTTGTCCATCTTCTAGAAGTGATAATAACACTTTTACCATCTCCAACTATTATTTCGATACGGAATAAACCAAACTTTCACAGATCACCCGAGAACTAAAGCACATGATACATACCGTTTATTCTATAACACGGAATAAACCACATTACACGCGATACAACCCCCTCCCCACACCCACCCCTCCTTGTAGTCCCTACTCAAACCCACCCCGACATATACTCAATACTTCTATTTAAACTGACCCCGTATACATGTCTATGACACGTTGATATCTTTCAACAACTGAAGAGCTTATTTCCAAAAGGCGCTTAATCCACTTTTTAACAAAAATGCGTTAGGGGCAGAATATGAAAGAGAGTTACAAAATACAACTATTAACCTTTGGTTTACATCTGTAGCATGTTCGGGTCCAAAGTTATGACCCTCGGCAATTTCCGGAAATTTGCGAACATTTCCCGGAAATTTGAATATAATTCACTAATTTAAGGCCAAAATTGTAGAAATATGGTTTTTTTTTATGGTGGTAGAACATTGATATGAATCTCCTTAATAAAATTCAATGACAAAAGCGTAAGATTATTGGGATTTTTGTTTTGAAAATTTCACACGAACAAAATTGTTGTTATTTCAAAATATGTGAAAAATTGTCAAAAATTACAGTTTTCTCACGAAATAACAAAATATCATAATTCAAAAAGTTTAAGAGGTATTTGAATGCGGTTTTCTGTTTTCAATGTTATTTGACAACAGTCTTTTAGGTGTACTTTATTTCTAAGTAAAGATTTTATGGAAAAGTGGTTTAACAAAATTGGTCGAGATATTTTTGTTCCAAAGGGCGCTAACTCCACTCTTTTCCGAAAATAAAGAAAGACATAGGAAATACAGTGGAAATAATAAAATGAATTCAAACACATTTTTAAGCTTCCACGTGTGGTATGTTTCATCGGGTAGAAAATAAACTTAATCAAAGAAGTGCAACATCCTCATATTAAAAAACGTTGATTTTCTCCTATTTCATTTTATGGAGTAAGCGCCTTTTGGAAATAACCTCTTCATTACTGATTGTTGTGTTAGTAATATCTCTCAGTATCTCATAAATTCTGTATATTAGATTTCTGGTTGCATCTCATCCCCGGCACACCACTTTTTAACGGATTTTACACAAACTGCCCAGGATTTTGCCGAACCCTATATATACATATACCGTAGAAAATCACCATATAGCACCTTTTTATCTCTGTTATACAGGGCGCCATCTCGCGATCAAAACGTCTTTTAAAAAGTTATTCTTAAAGGCACTTCCAAATCTCAAATATTTGCCCCGGGCAAAAGTCACATGACTCGCTGCATACCCGAGTTCCGCGTACACGTATCATATAAACCCCATAATGCAATGTTGATAGCTAGCGTACCGAAAGATTGGCTACAAACAGCAAAATGTACGAACAAAATTCATGTCTAGAAATGTTTCGAAAAGTCATTCTATTCATTTGAAATGAAACCACAGTTATAATCTGAAACAACATTAAATCATTTTTTGGTCGAGAACCCTATGTTAAATACATACAAAAAATAGAAATATAAAGCATTTTAACTTCCTATTTATAGGATAGTGTTCAACTACTGTCATTTGAATTTATGTCTGTCCTATTATTGTCAGTCAGTGCTCCGTTAGCGCAGTCGGTAGAGCTTCAGACTTATAATCTGAAGACCGTGGGTTCGAATCCCACAGAGAATGTTTTGTTTTCCCCGTTACTATTATATTTAGTAAATGTAGAGATTATTTTAATATCGTTCAATCATAATATTATTTTGATCCCAGATACTTTTCATTTTATTTAATAGAATGATTTTCATACAGATTTAATTAGGTTTTAATTTGAATGTAGTACTTCATGGGGTGCATATACATGTGCATGTAGGTCTAATACAGGCTTAGCATTGCGTTTATTGAATTATTGCAATACCCCGCCCATTGTTACAACATGGTTATTCACGCAATAATCTGTAAGGCCAATTGTTATTGAAAGAAGCCAATCGTCGTTTACAATGGTTGAATCGATTTTTATTCCCCATCTGATCTGTTTGTAGCTAGCTGCAGTCAGATATTGAGTGAGTCTGATGTATACGAAGGGATTTTGCTTTCCCTTGAAAAGAGGATGTCGATCTCGTGCAATTCAATATGCCAAAATGTCAGCCTTATACAATGACAACATTAAGGCATTTAAATGTGGTTCAACGCCATGTGACTAGGGGGATTTTCAGTAAAGGGAGCAATAAAATATTAATCCATTATTTTTACATGCTAAAGTTATGTTTGCAGGGACGTTTCTGCTTGAAAATCCCTTTTTCTGAAGAAGATTTTGTTGTCATTACTGAAGAAATCAGGTATATTTTACGTGGCCCTGACCCCTGTCTGATTAAAAGCTTTAAATTAATAACCTTTCACGATCATCAATTTATTGCTCTTTACATTGAATCCAAACCTAGCTTGCAGCGACACCGTTTTCACATTTAAAATACAATTTAGAAACTGGGTTCAATTTGGCTAAAATTTCGTCGAATACTCAATAGTTCACCACTAGTTCATTATTATAGAGAACACATAGAAACGTCAGTAAGTAGTTATGGCCGAGCGGTTACGAATATGGACTAGTAATCGAATAGATAGATTCTCCCCTCCTCGGTTCGAATCCTGCTGAATACCGTTTGTTAGAAAAAACGATTTAGTCTCTGTGTGTTGGAAAATGGCGTATATTTTTACCGTAGGTGAATAAAGTCGTGGCCCTGACCCCTGTTCAAAATGTATTACAAATAAACATATTTTTGATCAAGTTTAATACGTTAGGAACATTTCTTGTGCATAAAGTTTTTGCTATGACGTCTAAAAATCATCAAAAATACGATGTTTACGATCGCATTGAAAATGCATCTTTATCGACTCAACAAAAATCGTGTTTTTTATTAAATCGGAAATAACATGTTTCATAAATAGGACTTTCCCTTCAAAATGAGCCTAAGATTATCAAAATTGATGGAGGCAATCCTTCACAATCGCGAGTTGTAAATGACCCGATTTCTATTTGTTTTTTTTGAAATCTCACTTTACTGGCGGGCCGGGGCGAACAAAATAGACGGTATTTTCATGCCTTGACTTCTGACTGCAACGAAGCTACAAACATGGCAAACAGATAATATGTTGGTACATGCACATGACCGTACAATCATGTAGGCCTAAACATGGGAAATCAGAATATCGATTCAATGACGAAACGATTGACTCTTTTCATAATGGCACAATTGGTCTTTCCCAGATTTAGTTGTGTAACAATGGGGCTAGGGTCTCAATAATTCAATTCACGCAACGCAACGCTGACCGTGAACAAGTAAATGTAGAACTGCATTCAAATTATTGAATTTAGACAATCATTCAAAATCAAATTAAAAGTATGTTGTCCGTGGATTCACAAATATTATGGGGAACGATAAGCAAACCCAACATAAAATGACTAAATTTAATATGATACTAACGAAGACAAAATAACATTCTCGGTGGGATTCGAACCCCCGGCCTTTCGATCATTAACCCAATGCTCTTCCGATTGAGCCAACGGCGCACTGTACTGTTGTTACAACATAAATAGATTCAAATATCATTTGTGAACACTATTACTATCCCATAAATTGGAAGTTAATAATGCTTTAATTTATAGTTTTGTATGTTTTTAACATAGGGTTCTCGCTTAAAAATTGATTCGATGCTGCTTCAGATTGTAACTCTGGTTTCATTGACATAAATAGAATGACTGTTAGAAACATTTCAAGACACGGATTTCGTTCACATTTGATGTTTGTAACCACTCTTCGGTATTGCATCATGGGGCTTATATGATACGTGTACGCGGAACTCGGGTATGCAGCGAGTCATGTGACTTTTGCCCGGGGCAAATATTTGAGATTTGGAAGTGCCTTTAAGAATAACTTTTTAAAAGACGTTTTGATCGCGAGATGGCGCCCTGTATAACAGAGATAAAAAGGTGCTATATGGTGATTTTCTACGGTATATCAATGTTAATAAACCAGTTATGAATGTATGAATGATCGAGCCGAATCTGAATGGTAGGGGTGCGTGTGTTGGAAATGTGTGTGTGTGTGGATGTTTTTGAGTGTGGGTTGTTTAGTGGTATTCGGTAAGTGTGAAGATTGGGTTCATGTAATTGATTTTAGTAGATTATATGTTTCCTTTAATGATAATATTTTTATGTGTAAATTGTAAAATTGTTGTAATTCGGCTACTTTGTATTTGCTGCAAGAACAATTTTTAATAAACCTTTTATGAATGAATGATTGAATGAATGAAATTGCTGTTACGTTTAACGCTTTGAAGCATGTTTCTTAAAAAAATTGCACACATTTGACTTTCAATGATCAACTTTAATCAAGCACATTCGATATGATCAAGCAAATGAGATCGAACAAACTATATTTGAAAGGTATGTAGTCATCTTGAACCAAATATAAACGTCAATTAGTAAATACTAATTAGTAAATAATATATAGACTCGGACAAACTGGCGTGAATTAAATAAATAATACCCTTAAAAACACACGGTTTCGAACCCGGTCCCTCTTTACTATCGCAGAGAAGAACAAACCACTAGACAGGCTGTGTGACTCGTATAAACATTTTCAAATAAACATTTTCAAATAACATTATCATGATGTTTTGGCCAATGTTTAAACAACATTTATTAAACAGTTTCCTGTTTGCTGTTTGCCATGGCAGATGTCGCCATTGTCAGGCGTCTTATAATATCTTGGTTACAACTGCCATCCGTGGTGATAAGTGCTCCAAGAAATTGAACTGTGATATTTGCTCAACTTCCTTCCCATCTATCATCAAAAGGTCTGTTGGCTGAACTCCACTAATGATCATAATTTTGGTTTTAGGAACATTAAGACGCAGACCCATAGCCTCACTCTCTTTTTTCACTTTCTCAAGCACACACCGGAGATCCTCAAGGATAGTGGTGAAAAAGATGGTATCTGCATACCGCAAAGTACTGAGCTGCCATCCTTTAATGGACAGTCCGTCATTCCAGTTTTAAAGGGCATTTATCGTGATGTATTCGGCATACACGCTGACAAGTGTAGGCAAGAGAATGCAATCTTGACGCACCCCTATCCAAGCGACACTGGGTGCGTCAATTTAAATATGACAGCCAAATACCGAGTGTCCAATGAGGGCAATGATGTGAAACACGTGCACCCTTGTTTAAGATCACTCTGTATGTCAAATCAAATCAAAGTCAAACACAACAACAATCAAAACCTCCAACATAACGATAGACTGCTTAGGCTTTATACTTGACGGTGGAGTATTCGTTCTCTTACAGTGTCCTTCTTGTTATTCTTATTACAGCACTTAATTCTTAACATTTTAAAACGTTCCCATAGCATACGGAAAATCAAAACGCAAATCAAAATGTCAATGTACAATTCACTGGAATTTTACAAACGTAGATAATACAAATGTAGTTGGTTTAAAGTTTAAATGGAAACCAAGTCTTATGTTAATGTTGACATTTTCTAACGGTATTTATGAATATACAAGAGCTCTTGAATAGCTAATCAATAATTCTGGTTGACATCTTGCCTCGAACAAGCTACAATACCAGTAATTGTCCCTGAACATAGATTAGCCTACATACATGTTTGCTTCCCTATGATACGTGCTTGTAGTCATATTATTTAGTAATTCAAGAAGAACCAGTACATTGTATTCGTGACACATTAATTTCAATATATAAATGTTGAGTATGAAATTACTTTTATAATCAGGTGTAATTTGAAAACTGCATTTGCAATCATGATTAATGATCTATATATTATTATACAAATTCTAGTATTGCCATGACTCTATTCCCCAAGTACAAAAGGGGGAAAATCCTGTCGTCGGATAACAAAAGCTCAGAATAAGCTCAGAATAAGAAGTTGTAAATTTAATTGGAGACACTGTATGGTATTATACCCGATGACCCGGGTCACCTGCATGATCGTCCAGACCCTATTTAATTGAACCATTCAGCTTGCGTCGGCGCCAGGAATCGAACCCGGGTCGCCTGCAAGGTCGTCCAAACCCTTTTTAATTGAAGTCAGCCTGGAAAATGGTAACATTTTCGTTTGTATATGATATAGTCCGCCTTGGTAAGCCTGTAGAAGTACGCGCTACCAGCACCCAAAAGGTAGTAGTCTTAGTATTAGATGCCATTAGGATCTTAAATTAATGACTTATGGCAAGCACCGAAAAATTGAAGTAATTCTGTAATCTTTGAATACCTTTCCATTTGGTAACAATACGCCTATGTGTGAGCTTTACATGATTAAGAAGCAGAACGTTTTACTGATATTGACAAGTGAAATGGATTTAAGGAAATTATTCATAACCTATTTTCTGGAGGTAGTCTAAAACCCTTTTTGTTCATAACCTATTTCTGGAGGCATTCTTTTTACAATTCTATATCTACATACTGTATGATTGTATATTGATATTCAACCAGAAATGATTATAACGAGAACAGAGAAAGGTCTAAAAGAGGTTACGGAGTGATTGTCAAGCCTACGGAAAGTGTTCATAAGCGTGACTGCGTCCTACATCTTCGGATTGAATGAGTGATACAGATGTTGATTAAAACATTAACAATGAAGTTGAAGACCCTGGGGCCTTCCGGGTTCTCACATTATTGAACTTACCCATGCATGATTGTATATTTCGGAGGCATCAATCAACATTTCCTGATATCTGCTCAATAGTTAGTAATGTTGTACCTAGCTTGCTCTTTTCCTCGTGAAATGTAGGACGAGTGGCAACTCATCTGGAGCTGTGATATCTTGCCAAGGTAGCAGATTTAAATATACTTTTAAATCGAAGAATAGATAAATATATGTATGGAATGATAAATACAGTAACAATGTGGGTAAAAGTTATGTATTGGTATCACCTAAACTGTATTGAATCATTACTTGAACTGAAATAATATTTATAAAACATATTCTGGTTAGGTGTCTCTGAGTTAAAACAAATACGATTATACGTATTTGAAGGTAAAGTATTGAAGATAGGGTATAATATTGTAATTTGAATTGGGTATAAGTCATAGCTGAGCTCGTAGTAGGTTACTTGTAAAATAATCACACTTCGATAGATTTATACATGAACGGGCATAACCTCGATTGAATTATTGACCAAAAAGTGCCAAAAATGCCAAAAATGTGATTTTCATGATTTTGGATGTAAACAATCACACAAACAAAAGATTTTCAAAAACAAACAAAAAATACCTAGGGAATTGTATTAGGAATATAATAAAACTAGTATGACAAAATAAAGGGGTCAAAAAAAGTAAGCCCCCCCTCCCCCTAAAATTAGATTACTTTTGTTAATACATAACTTCACACACAATTAAACGTTTCGAAAAATTGAAACGATTATGAAAAGAGAACACGCTTGGCTACCAATAGAAAGTTTAACATTTTCGATATCATGTTTACTTTTTCCCAAAACAGTCACATTTTCTCAAAATGATGTTTTCAGAAAAAGTGGCACTTACTTGTATTGGATTTTGGCAAATTTCATGTTAACGGAAACATCATTTTGAGGATATTTGACTTTTTGGGGAAAAGTAAACATGGTATTGAAAATGAGAAACTTTGTACGGATAGCAAAGCGTTTTTCCTTTTCAGAAAAGTTTCAATTTCTTAAAACGTCTAATTTTGTGGGGGTGTTACGCAAACAAAATTGTATAGGATTTTGAAAATTGCCACTGTTTCTGAGAACATCGTTTTGGGGAAATGAGACAATTTTGGGAAGAGTAAACATGATATTGAACAGGAGAAACTTTTTGTAAAAAGCCAAACACTTTTTCTTTTCACAAGTTTTTAAATTTCTCAAAACGATTAATCCTGTGCGGAGTTATGCTAACAAACTTGGTCTAATTTTCGTACAAACAAATCATGAGAGAGAGTTTTTAAATTTACTGGTATGGACCAAGTGCCACTTTTTCTGAAAACATCATTTTGGGGAAATGTGATTGTTTTGGGAAAAGTAAACATGATATCGAAAATGTAAAACTTTCTTTTGGTAGCCAAGCGTTTTCTCTTTTCGTAATCGTTTCAACTTTTTGAAACGTCTAATTGTGGGTGAAGTTATGTAAACAAAGGTAATCTAATTTTAGGGGGGGGGACTTACTTTTTTTGACCCCTTTATATTTTGAGTTATCTTCGCAGAACCTAAAATTGGTCAAAAAACGTGTTTTTTTTATAATTTACTCCAAAATGGTCAATTTCATGATCATGGTTGGATTCATTGAACCCTTTATTGCAAACAAAATTATACTTTTATATAGATACGGAGGCTATACCTGTTCACAGTCCCCTTAAAGAGGTGTTTAAAACTAGAATCGGAAAGTGTGCATGGCAATTTAAAAGCCTTTAAAGAAATACAATTGCGTAAATGCCTAGGATTTTTGATTAAATATGATTAATTGGACATCACGTACATGCACACTGACTATAAAATGTGATTATCAACTAGGTAAATTTTGAGAGATCTTTCACATTTGTGTTTTTTACTGGAAACATTGGCGATTACGGTGACATTTCCAAGCTCATCAGAGATGTAGTCTCTCCATGGCTGTCTTTGGAAAATCAAGCAGGCTACCCTACCTATTATTTGCACTTTTCAGTGAGAACGAGTGATCATCTTTAAGAAGAAAAAAATCATTCTACATGGTCCAATTTTGCAATTTGGTGGTCTAAAACAGAGTTTTATATCAGTATTTGTGTACATATCCCTATGGAGCTCCAAATAGTAGTGTGCAACCTGTATAATCTATACAAGTTGTTTAAAGAAGATTTTATTTTGAATAACCAACCAAACTCCATATAGACAACATTAAATGTGTCCGGGTGCATTGAATTTTTATTCTTGATATGCAGCTATTAAGAGTGGGTGATTATGTGCACGTGGGATATGTGTGGGATGTATATGTAATGTGTGTGGTCGGATATGGGTATATGGATGAAATTGTATTCAATATAAATGTTGATGAAACTCAGCTTCGAAATGTTAGTTCTGCATATGGTTAAACAAATGCTGGGTAATAAAACATTGACGAAAATATGAATGGTTATAATGAACCCAATCCCGTTCTCCATACATTTGGTTAAAAGATACACTGAAAGAGACGTGTTAACATTTTTTCAAATGCATAAATCGCGAGATATGACCATTTCAGCATCTAGGCCTAAGTGTTATAGAATGATTATTGCTATAAAAATACTATTTTGTGATTGACCTCTGCGTGAATTGATGTGCATTATGATTTTGATGTGACACGGTCAAAAAAATGAAATATTGCATGACTGCATTACATGTGGACAAAATAAGTTTTGTTTTCGACCTATTTTTGAGAGCCTTCTGCATTCTGGGATACATACGAAATAAAGTGATACAACGGATAGTATCAACGTAGCAGGTATTTGGACAACTACTCTTTAACGAATGGTCGGTTTCAAGGTATTGCACGTAATTGGAAACTACTCTATGACCAATTTGTCGTTTTCAAGGTTTTGCATGTATTAGGAAAATAAACCTGTGACCAATGGTTGGTTTCAATGTATTGCATGTATTGGCAAACTACCCTATGACCGATGGTTGGTTTCAAGGTATTGCACGTATTGGGAAAACTACTCTATGACAAATTTGTCGTTTTTAAGGTATTTCATGTATTGACAAAACTATCCTGTGAGAATGGTTGGTTTCAAGGTATTGCATGTATTGGGGAAACTATCCTGTGACCAATGGTTGGTTTCAAGGTATCGCATGTATTGGGAAAACTACTCTATCACCAATTTGTCGTTTTCAAGGTATTGAATGTATTGGCAAAACTACTCGATGACCAATGGTTGGTTTCATGGTATTTCATGCATCGGGAAAACTACTCTTTCAATTTGTCGTTTTCAATGTATTTCATGTATTGGCAAAACTATCCTGTGAGAATGGTTGGTTTCAAGGTTTTGCATGCATTGGGAAAACTACTCTATCATCATTTTTTTCGTTTTCAAGGTATTGCATGTATTGGCAAAACTACCCTATGACCAATGGTTGGTTTCAAGGTATTGCATGTATTATGAAAACTACTCTATGATCAATTTCTCGTTTTAAGGTATGTATTGGGAATCCCCTGTTTGATAACGCAATACGGGAAGATACCTATGGTTGGGTGCTATATCCCATGAGGCCAAAACAAGAATTGATCAATTAGACAAAAATAAAATCTATTTGGTATTGCGTAGTAGCTTCTGATTGGATTTATCACGTTTTGGATTGATCCATTATCCTATGACGGGTTAAACCATAATATTGTAGTGTTGGCATTGGTGTATGGGTATGGCTAGGTGGTCATACATGTAGGTGTTGGGTATGGAAGGGAGCTAGACATACGGGAGTTAGGAGATGTGTTTTGGTGGTTACCGGTGTCCCTTTTGTTGTTCTCATTGTTTTGATTTTTGGTGATTCCCAATGTCATGTTGATTTTAAGTTTTGTTAAAGTCCAGTAAATGCAAGTTGGGTTTGGGCAAAGGTGCGTGTTGAGTTGTTTATTGAGCACTTTTAAGTCGTTAAAACAATATAAAATCCAAAACACTGGTAGTAACTTAAATGAAAACATACTTATTTAGCATTTTCATAACCTGGAACCTTAACACTGGGAACCCAAAAAATGGAACTGGGAACTACCAAAATGCCATGTTGACAACCAACCCCCCCCCCCCCCCCCCCCCACCCTCCTTATTTACCACACCTTAACCCAAACCCCAAATATATACAATATATGTATTAAGCATAAAACAACGGCTTCATGGTTTTGTGCGCATTGTATATAGTTATACATCATATACCCAAGTGGCGCACATACGACATTAAGTTTTCTAGTTACGTTTGTTCCCGTGCTTAGCCAATCAGAGGCCTTGCGTGGTAACCATGGCAACTATATCAAAATAACACACATGTTTTGAAAACTTAAGCCTAAGCTTTAATTTGATATATACCACTTAGGGTAACATTACGGTAAATTCGTTTCCAAAAATTGATGCAATTCATCCTATACCCCCCCCCCCCACCCCCCACCCCTCCCTAACACAAAGGCATGTACCAGAAATGTCATCATTCAGCGTTAGCTTTGTTTGGTTTGAAAACGATTCTTACCATGTATACATATATTCAAGAAGGGTAAGGACGCTCACAAATATGTTTGTTATATACAATGACTATTGATTCGCGAAGATCCAATTTGTATCTGCCTTGCAGCTGTTTGAGGAGAATTATTTATATCTCCTTTTAGCAAACAGGACAGGCTTTTATAAGCAATACAGGTTTATGTGCTTTCAGTGATAATGAATAAAAAATTAACAAATCCGTTATACTCTTTATTGAGCAAACTGACATCATTGGGCTAGCGCGTCCTAGATACGGTTCTTTTTAATTAATTTATATTTTATTTGTCTATTATTATACTATCAATTATATTTATACTTGTTTACATAATTTTCAGATTTCACATAGTTTTATCATGTTTACATTGTATAACACATTTCCATATGCTTTTCAGCATGTTTACGGTTCTTGTTATAGTAAAGTGCTCAACAAAAGAGAGTCATACACTTTATTTATGTCCTATAGAGTGTCTTTCGATTATTCTTTGACCAAGCAGGCTAAATAAACATTAAGATGAATCTTTCCGGAACAATTTGGTACCAAACATGCCACAAAACAGCAAAGATAAAACGTTATTAATACCATTTAATAAAAATCCGTGACGTTTCCAAATTAGCCTTTTCAACGCACGCAAGAAAATGCTTTGTGTGGCACTTGAATGGCCAGAAATAAAAGGGATATCGATCAATAGTGAAACTGCGTTCATTCGTGCCTAAGCGAGCGGGCTATTTGAGTGTGAACAAGTAGCATGTGGTCTTTTTTCACCGCGTAGTTTGGTGAACATGTGAATTTAGAAACGGCACGGATTTTCATTAAATGGTGCTCATCATCATCATCATCATCATTGGTCGTCCGTGGACGAAATGGAGGAAGCAGTCGCAACATACTGGGCCCAGACTTTCCTGTCATTCATGAGTTGGCGGATCTCTGGAGGATCTAAACCCATATCATTCTTGACGGTATCAGGATACTGAAGGTGTCTTCTGCCTCTGTTAGCTTTCCCACCAGGAGGGGTCCAGAAAATTAGACGGGAGATAGACTGGTTGGTTGTTCGCATGCAGTGACCAGCGAAACATAAACGGCGCTGCCTGATTATTGATGTTATAGGGGGGATATCGCCATATACCACGCTGTTTGGGATGTGATCTCTCCAACTGATGTCAAATATTCTACGTAACAGTTGAGTATAACATCCGTTGATTCTGTCTTCAATTTTCCTGCTGATGGTCCATGTTTCAGAGCCGTACAACAAAATGCTTTCTACGCAGGCTTTGAACAATCTGATTTTTGTAGTTCTTTCGAGATCAGACTTCCAGATCTTCTGCAGTTTGTTGCAGGCAACCCATGCTTGTGCTTTCCTGCATTTGAAATCCTGGGATGTGTCTAGAACGTAGGCCCCCAAGTATTTGAAATTGGAGACGTTAATGGTGCTAATGATGGCTTATCTTTGTTGTTTGTGGCAAATTTGGTACCATATTGTTCCTGAAAGATCCATCCGAATGTCTATCTGGCCTGCTTGGTCAAGAATTAATCGGAAGTCATTAACAAAGTGTATGACTTTCATTTGTTGAGCACTTTATATTAAGACGTTAGAAAATAACCGTATAATATCTTCTCTATCATTTCATAAACGCTTTGCCTGCAACACAGCATATTGTCAAACATCTGCCACACCTTATACACTCGTCTATATATTATTGTAGCATTCGAATTCGAAACTCCCAATAATAATGCATCGTTCTCTCGCGCTTACATCTTTATAGCATACCAAAAGATATAAACAAATCGAATGAAATTGCCAACGTTTTTTTTGTGGAGAAAATGTGTTTACTATTACTACACAATCGGGCGAGAGTCTACTTGATGACTGGCGAATGATTAAAGAATAACAGGGGCTCACTAGGAATGTCAAAGACTAATATTGTCATGCTGATCAACATTCTATTTAAAACCACCGCCCTGAGCCAGAAAACCTACCGTCTGCAATGCATAATGTACCTAGATAATGTCGACGACTTTAAGCTCCATGTGCGAGCATTGTTACCATATCTCTTATTCGCCCATTATCCTCACTGAGCTTAGGTTATTTTTATGTCTACATCTTTGTTTAGAGTGTATGATAATCTGATAATCCAAAATAAGGCTTTTCTTTCCAAATGTTATTTTAATATATACAATGGTTAAAGGTGTCAGATATGTCTTGATTTCTGTAAGTCTGTCCCCCTGTACAGAATATGTAAACAAGCTTTTTTTATGGTTAACATTACATTTCTCTTTTCTGTTAGATATAAAACACACGAAAATCAATATACTGTTTATAGCGACTTTGAAAATGCGCAGACGAATGAAAGACCCAACTAAATGCTTCCCATACTTATTTAAATGCATTGCTTAGTACAAGACCTGATCCCGGTATGGACGTCCAAACGCGCTTTGAGCCATCAGTCATCACTAGTAGACAGTTTGGATGAGAAAAAGGAATGGCCAAACTGAAGAGAATGTAAAATATTCACATCCAAATATATAAGAAAAATTTATATTCTCATCATTTTGGCCGTCTCTCATCGTAATGTCCGTTTTTTCATCAACATGTTTGTGCTTCAGGTCAATCCGTACTTGATATCATTTTTTTTCAGAATTTCATTTTAATTTGAAAATGCCAATCTCGATGTGCTCTAATGTCTTCATAACGTATGGAAAATAAACACAACATTATAAAACAATAGTCGCAAGACCGCTGTAAGCAGTTCATTCAGTTCGTTCGTCCTCATATTAATATTATTGCAGCACTTAAAGAAGGTGTCCGGCAAGCAAAACATTGTGCATTATATGTTTGAAAAAGAATTATCGCGCCCAAATCACGTAGTAATATATAAACAAAACATCATATTTATCTTAAAAACCGAATAAACACTGCCATCTCTCAACATGCCATTTTTAAAATTCGCGGCAATCGAAAGTCCCGGCATCAATGAAGTCATAGTTATACAATGCACTTGCGTAAATTTGAGCACCAATAACCATGACGTCATTGATCTCGGGACTTTCGATCACCGCGAATTTTAAAAATGACATGTTGAGAGATGGCAGTTTATTATTCATTTTTATGATAAGTATGATGTTTTGTTCTATATAACTTTAGCGATTTGGGCTTGATAATTATATTACTTACATATAATGCACAATGTTGTGCTTGCTGGACACTTTCTTTAAATGTCACATTTTGAATTGCCAATGAAAACAAATCGAAACGCATGCATCAAGTTCTCTTTACAAACGTCTTTTCTAAAGCAATTTATAAACACATAATGTTGATATCAAAAATATCCATACAATACATACGTTTGGTTCAAGTATTGGTTTAAAGTCGAATTGGAAATGCAGTTTTATGTTAAAGTTGACATTCGTTGACAGAATAAAAGTACATATGAATACACGAGAGCTCTTGAAAAGCTCGTGAATAATTCTATAGATATCTAGGAACTTACACGTAACACAGGGTGTCCCAATAACATACGGACCTACGTGTTTGTATATATTTACCGACTTTCCCAATACGGATGATTGTATCTGTCTATATTATATTTGAACTTGAAACAAATTACAGAGACAATACGATCTATTTGTCATAGTATAGTTTGTCATTTACCAACCATTGAACACAATAATGTTGTTTTCCTAATAACCAACGTTTGGTCACAGTGTAGTTTTACCAAGACCTGCAAAGCCAATCATGAAATAAGTAATGTGTTACTTACATTACCAACTATTGGGTATATTGTAGTGCACCAAACTTAATAGGGAGGTTAGATGGGGTATGGGGAGGGAGGCTTAGGGATTAGCTCAAGAGTTGCTCATTCATTCGTTCGGTTCATTTCGTTTTACAGCAATTCTGATCATGTATACTTTCTTATGGACGAAGGTATAGGGAGCTGATAAGTGTGTTTGATACAGTTATTATTGAATATCCCATTGCATTCATTCATAGAAGTACTTAAGTTCAGCAGAAGGAGTTAAAGTGTTCAATTTGCACTGTGGGATTTTGGTGGTACATTAATCTCAGCACCTTTCTATGATAAATTGTTCATGATAACAACATCTGTTAAATTAAATACTGCTGAATGTTGTGGGCGTCTTGTGAACAATTCCCAACACTCATGATGGCATTGTTTTCTGAAAATTTAGATATTCTGCATTTAGGTTCATATTTGAAAAAAAACTGCCGAAGAACCCGCGTAACCAGCCATCGAAAAAAAATGTGTTAGCTATAAAAGTAATGAATGAAAATGAAAATCACAATTTCACTCTTCACATAACCTTTAGGCGGCTTTATCGGGAGACGCCTTCATGTAATAATGTAATTATATCCATATTTCCGAATCTCCTTGTTATCTAATGAAAGGCTACCGGCGAGAATGAATCATATAATCGAAACTAGGACAAGGGCATGATAATTGAAAAATTATCACTTCATACGTACACATCGTATTCGCCTCTCGAGTGAGATTGAAAAGAAACCATACATTTTAATTTTTTAAATGCAATGATGTTTAGTAAATGTGCGTTATAAAAACCACACCGTTGTATATAATTAATGGGTACCGCCATTATTTTGGCATTAACATGATTTTAAGTGTACAAAATATAAACATATCTAATAATGTATGATACAATTTAATTTTTTTCTCGGGAAAATTAGTCTTTGACAACTAATTCGCTTTTATAGTGTGTATAACCAAACGCACATTGCAGTTATACGAGGGTCGTTCAATAAATAATGAAAGTGATCATGGTACGGGATGTATGAGTGATTCTATTGAGAGATAATGTGATCAATACAAAGTATGAACCTTTGTCTTTCAAACAATACACTTTTGGATTGTTAGATACCTTTGGTTATGTAATGTCATTAGCATAAACACAATAGGTTTCAGACACTGACTGAAATCTGTCAATTATTTGGCTGGATATGTACTATGTTGAAAATGGGTTGATCGATACATTTGCGTATATCTCGGCAATGCAAGCATAAAAACAGATAACACTTGGCACATAGTTAGAACACACACTTATCTCCGCTTGACGCTATTTTTTAGATCTGAATTCCTTAACACAAACAAGAAGGGACCATCTCAAATGCGCTTTTATTTAGCAAAATCCGCAATAATATACCTTTGAAAACAACAAAGGATAAAGAACAATGGAAGGATCATAATTTAGTACATTTTTGTAGGATGTAAAGCAATGATAGTGGGGATTTCAAGAGGAGCTGTTTATAAAATTTCCTCAAACCATTGAAATTATGTGACGATTACTTTAACAATACATATATAGTAGCTCTAAAGATAACAGTAATAAGAGAGGTTGTGGCAGCCATCTTTGATTGATACATTCATGTATATCTTTATTTTGACTATCACAATATTTAAACACATTGATTTAAGCATTTTTTATTATTTCTGATTAGAATTTGAAGGCACAGTAAGCTTTTATCTGGTAAATTTCATGATTTTAGCCATTTGTGGCCCTGTTCAAAATGATCTGCCGTCTGCGCATGCGCACATTTTCTGCATGTTTCATGCGAATAAGTTCAGAAAATTAGTTAACTATCATATGGAATCTCCCAAACTGGTTAATTGCTTGGATTTTTCATAAATTGTTTGATTTTCCGCAATATTAGTGATTCGCTGACTGGGCATTTTTCAATGAAAATTGGCTATTTGAAATACTGATATTTGTATACTTTTTATTCGATTGCCTCTCCTTACTTTTTCCTCCTATACTACATACATCAAATTACAGAGGGATTTAAGTTATTTTGTCTTTTTATCATACTTACGCGAAAAAAAATGGGATTTACCTGCTTCTGGTGTTATATTACGCAATCTTCTTATCACATGTTTCATACAAATAATTCAAATTTCCCACCAAATAACTGATTTAGTAGTGTCCCAAGTGTACTTACTTTGAGACAATGCTATGACGTCATAGTTCACACTTATAAATCCAAAACTTTACTGTGTGAAAGATAAAGGTTCATACTTTGTATTGATCACATAATCCCTCAATAGAATCACCCATGCATCCCATACCATGATCACTTTCATTATTTACTGAATGCCCCTCGTATGTTCGGCTAGTCAAATAAATCGTACTTTTCAAATTAAACTTTGGCAGCGGCAGGATGCGTATTTATTCCTTAGGCGGTTAAAATACCGAATCACGCCCCGGGCCTTTATTATTCTGCCAGCTCCTAATAGCAATTTCGATATAAAGATGTGAACATAGTTCCAGCTTTCATTTCAAATCGTCGTGGGTGTGCAACAACGTCGTAAAAGTGATGATTTGTCATTTTCCAGGAGAATTATGTTGCCCATTTTATTTAAGTGTTTGATTTTTAATTAATTTCAAGAAATGGCTTAAGGTCATGGGCTACCATAAAAAACTTTTTCTTTATTTTAAGTCCTACAAAGCTCATCTTTGGATATATTAACACTCTTGACCATTCAGGATGATTGACAGAGAAAAAAAAATCAAAATGTATCTAATTTGCATAATAATGGCGGCCATCTTGGATTTTAACGCTTAATTTATCCCGGGGTACTCCTGAAAGAACGCAAACATTTGTGATTGTTTTTTTTTTACTAGAAATATGCTTACACACATAAATATTTGGGTAGCATAGCCCTTTTTTCAAATTTGTGTCCCAAATTCTCAAAATTGCATATATTTTGACGAAAAATGTAAAAAAATCATTTTTTTAACCAAAAATGAGCATTTTTCAAAATAAAATTGGCTATAAAAATTAAAACAAGAACAAAATTGCAAAAAAGGCTATGCTACGCACTGTAGAATTGTTTTTTCTAGCTCCATTCAAAATTACAGCTTTCTACATGCTTCCGTTTTTGAGAAAAGACCCCGGGATTGATCAATATGACCATTTTGCGAAAACGGCGTTTGAAGTCTAGAAATACTGTTTTTAATTATTATGCAAATTAGGTGGTATTTTCATGGCAATAACTCCTTTATATTTTAAGTTATGAATTTTCTAAAGGAATATACGTTAGATATCACTGGTTGAAAAACAAAGAAATACATAAGATATGTTATACCACTATTTGCGAGAATTCGCTAAGAGTTTCGACTTTTGAACCGCAGCTCCGATTTGTGTGAAATAAAAAGCAAAAGAAAGAAAAAGGTTAGCTGCTTCTTATAGGCATACATTTCAAATAGCCTATTTTGAGCCATTACATGGTAGACCATTACCTTAAAACGTGTAGATTTGCCTATATTTTTATAAATGCCTACTAACTCAATTTGATCGAAAATGTCATTCACGACCTTCTCTCATCCCCATTACAACATATATGTTAATATCATTGACAAGTCAATAGACCAAACAATTGTTATGGTTGTGTCTGGGAAAATCAGAAAGTTGACGGAACATGAAGGTTGTCTGAATTTGCTCTTTTTGGTGTAGTAATTACACTTGATGAAATATTAAGTTCATGCTGACGTGGTTTGAGATATCTTGCCCATTGAGTTTCAGCTTCTTTTAAGCCCCCACAATCGCTCATTTTTCGTAGTGTCCGTAGTTTTTATTTTTTATTTTATGTTTTAATGTGACTCTAGACTTTGTCCTATTACTCTTCTAAATCACTTTCATCTACATCTGTGATAATTGTTATATCAGATTATCTAGCACCACACCTTAATAAGCATCTTTCATTCCGAAAAAATAGTATAAAATAGAAATACTTTTACCCTTAGGCAAAACTCCACACTTCCAAGTTTGGTTGACATAGGATCAATGTGTTAACAAAATAATGATGTATTACTGACTGACGTAGGCTATTTAAATTTGAAGCTGACCAGCTCTTAGCAAATTATTGAGTCTAAGTTATATATATTATTCAACAACTCCCCCATACCTTAAGAACAGTAACAAAGCGTTGTTGATTTGAGATAAACCCACTCTTCATATGCAAATTAATAGGATGGCGAACCTTATTTGGAAACCATGCATCGATGCAAAATTGTAAACAAACAACAAATGTTCGCAAAATGTGTTCATTTTTTCGCCCGTTTTTTCGGCGTATAAATGCATTTCGCCATGCGATCCTTAAAGGTAGCAAACAGCTTTATATACCAAAATGTAGCTATATCCCTGAGGAAAATATTTTTGGCGAGGGCCATATGTCACGGATCATTCCTAAAGCCACAATTTTAGCCGAAACGGTCGCTACCCAGCACAAGAGAATCGCCAATTTGTATCATCGCGCGGTGAAATGACATCCCTCAGATCTATTTGGACCGTACCACTATTGAAATGGAGGGGTGTGTTTAATTTGATACAAATATTCTGTAAACATATATATTAAAATGTGTTATGTAAATTAAACGCATTCTTGATTTAATTTTTCTCTGAATGTTAAAGGTGGTGTGTGAATAAAATGCTATTTACAAAATATTTTAAATTCCACAATCACTTGCGCAATAATTTGTCTTCTCTAATGTTTACCTTTTGTAACCCATCCCATTCAGAAGTTCCCTCGCCCATTTACAGGGAACGGATGATGTCCAAATAAGGGCATAATTATAATAAAACGTAAACAATTTTTGTTCCGTTTTTTTAAAGAGCAGCTAAAGCTGCCCTCGCAAAATAAACCCGTCTTACCGTTGTCGATTCAAGATAAACAACTCCGAAACCTTATTGAACCCTAAATATACAATCAAGAAACACTAATTGCTTCCAAAGAACAACATAATATCGCATATGAATTTGCTTCTGAATCAATTATCTGCACGTATTAGTATTTTGGAATATAACTAAACACTGCTCAGATATTAAGTCTAAGTAATCTTGTTTTAATTAAAACAACACCCTCATATTTTAAAACGCTTAAAATATGTTCTGTCTAGAAAAAACCACATTAAGATGCTAGATTATATAATTTAGTATACAGTTGGTGACCTATTTGATTGAATTTTATTCATGTGTTAAAACAATAATCTCAGATGAATCATATTTTCAAATGTTTTGAAAATTGCTAAAATATGTTATAGAAACACTGAATCTAAAAACAATTTTCCAGAACAGTTGTACATTTTTTTCTAAAGAGAAAAGAGATGTAAATATTCAGCTATGAAAGAAATGTTTCAATTAAAGTATGCCCCTTCGTACCAATGCTGTAATTAATGATATATGGAGTGGATTTACTATATTGTAAAAAAACGGGAGCATTTTACTACAGTTTTACTGTGTCTGTGTCTGTGCCTGTCTATGGAAACATGTGTTACAGTCCGCTACAATTATTACTGTGCCTGTGTTACGGTCTTATATAATTATAATTAAAAACACCTTTGAAACGATATTCATTGATAAGTTTATGTCAAAACACTCAGGGGGTTGGTGGTGGTGAAGGTAAATATAAGGATGGATCAACCTTAAAAAAAAAAATTGGATATCCTACATTCTAACAGTAAATAATGAATATCCTACATTCTAACAGTAAATAATGAATATCCTACATTCTTAAACAGTAACTATTGGATATCCTAAATATCTCTATAGTTAAATACTGACATAATGTTCAGTGTGTAGACATGCATATTGAGGTAACGAATGTATTTAATTCTTTGCTGACAATATTTGACTGTGCTATGTCCCCTAATAGTCGATTTATATTGCAACCATTGTAAAATAATGAAGACATACAACTTCTGCTAGAATCATTTGTTCGTACAACATTTAATACACGCATCACATTACAGTCGAACTTTTGAACTTCACATGGATTATGCTGTGAATATTCAGCTCTGACTGTTTACATGTGTTATATGTTTTATGTTCAAAGTAAATGCCATTTTAAAGCTAAAAACCAGGTGTACATCATGACATTAAAACATCACTTTTTGTTTCACCCCTAGTCAATACCATTGACTGCACTGGGGCAGCAGATCAGCGATTATTAATGCTTTATTAACTGGTGAGCGCCTGTTACGGCCCAATACGTGCAAAAGCCCAATACGTGCAAATTTGCACGTATTGGGCTTAAATAGAAAAAAATGACAAATCAATTATTCTTTGGCCCAATACGTGCTAAAGAAAATCTGTCGAAAAAATCGTCTTGTTACCTATATTTAAGAAACCTAAGCCCAATATTTTTTGTTCAACATTTCATGTCGAGTCAATTGTTGGACGATTTAATATTTCAGAGGGAGGGTGTAAGTTAAAGGAAAGATATTTATAGCTGAATTTAATATTACTTATTATAGGGGCATGGTTATGTCGGGACGAAATGGACGTAGGTCGAGTTTTGTAAGGTACGATTGAAATATTTCAAGGTACGATTGAAATATTTCAAGGTACGATTGAAATATTTCATTTATGTCGGGACGAAATGGACGTAGGCCGAGATCAGTAGCTTATGATTTAAATATTTCAGAGGGAGAGTGTAAGTTAAATTAAAGAGATTAAAGCTGAATTTAATATTACTGATTATAGGGGCATGGGTATGTCGGGACGAAATGGGCGTAGGTCGAGTTCAGTAGCTTATGATTTCATTTTTTCAGAGGGAGGGTGTAAGTTAAATTAAAGAGATTTAAAGCTGAATTTAATATTACTGATTAGAGGGGCATGGGTATGTCGGGACGAATTGGACGTAGGTCGAGTTCAGTAGCTTTTGATTAAAAAATTTCAGAGGGAGGGTGCTTTATTACTGGAATAGCTTCAACATAACATTATTGACCATTTACAGCCATTTAAACATTTGGACCAATTTACTTCTGGTCGAACCAAGCAGGGTCGACTACACATAGTCATTGTTTGAAGCTTTCAGAGGGAGAGTGGTTGCCTAATAGAATATTTTCAAAATTTAGAGTTCAAATTTTCTTTAGCACGTATTGGGCCAAAGAATAATTGATTTGTCATTTTTTTCTAGTTAAGCCCAATACGTGCAAATTTGCACGTATTGGGCTTTTGCACGTATTGGGCCGTAACAAGTGCCAGCCAAAATGCAACGACTCCCTTAATGGGGAAATGAGCAGAGGTCCATCCAACGCAAGGTAACAACCTTTGATTTGGTCACCCTGACCATGGAAGTAACAGCTCCGACAGAGTGCCTTTAACGCCCTTTCAAATACCCCGAAACAAAAACCAAGCCAAACTAACCAACAACGTAAAACAAAAGTAATAACAACAAAGTAAAAAAAAAAAATCGAACACAAACCCTAACAAGAACACCTACGCAATCCCAGCGGATGGGCCCACAAAAACACACACAAGCAACATGGATATGATGACAGCTAACACAATATATAAGCTGTCACTTAATAAACTAGGGCGCTGACACCTTATTGCCTCAGGAGTGCTAGCAGGAGGATAGAACATGAGGTATAGACCAGTAGATTAGATGAGGGCAGTATTAATGCGTATCAAATAACCTCCGTTAGCAAATACTTGCTTAACAACCCGGCATTTGTAGGACAATTACATACGGTAGCAGATCTTTTTCAGTAGCTGCACCAACCATCTGGAATTCCTTGCCTGCTGACATTCGTGCAATACAATCACTTGTTGCTTTCAAGAAAGCTTTAATGACTTATTTCTTCAGATGTACTGATTAACATTTTTGTATGAACTTGCTTTGTGATTTTTGTACAGCGGGACTGTAATTTTTTAATCATTTCTCATGTTTTTAATATTGTGTATAATGTGGATAATGTGTAGCTAAAAGACCATTTGATTTTATCATGTTAATCATAGTTGACTCAGTGACCAAATCTTTTGTTGTTTCGCTCTTATGTTTTTGATTCATCTGCAGTCAGCTATGATGTTTTTTGTAAAGCGCCTAGAGAATTTATCTGTTGTTAGGCGCTCAAAAATGTCTTTATTATTATTATTATTATTATTAGGATTATTATTATTATTATTATTATTATTCTTTTTGGAGGTAGCTGGTCTGTTTCGATGTGATGAGTATAATCGTATATACTCGATTGCAATACAAAACGAAACGGCAAATAAAAAAGGATGTTACTTTTTACGACATTATACATTTGTCAGCATTGATTTATTTGTAAATATGAATTCTAAATAATAGGAAGTATATGGAAGTTACCAGTGTTTTGCAGAAGTCTTATATTCGCGATTGATTGAAATAGTAAACTGTCAGTTCAATCTTACTAGCCGTCAGGGACTTAACTTCCGCTTCTTCGCGAAGCGATACAACAATTCGAACTAGCAGTGATGCAAATGGTTTAAGGCTTATCACGTAAGTGGGAATTAATGCACATTTCATTTCAATTGCACTGTATGTGAGTGTGAACAACCCTATATGAAAAATAATCATGGCTTAGAATTGGGGTAATGACAGTTTGTGGAATTACGAGGACCGAAAACAATTATACGAATCGTCGTTAAATATGTCTGCGTGTACTGCTGACTTGGTAATAATTTTCTCTGGAGAGGATTTAACCGTATTTGGTACAATTTCAGTGTGAAATTGAGAACATTTAATTACTTTCTGAAAAATCTAGACACTACAGAAAAATGAGCATCGGCAACACAGTCAATGACACACGTAGTAAGCGTGATTATTGTTGAGTAACCAAAAGTAAACAATTAGCTGCTTCTTATAGGCATGTAATATCTTAAAAGCCCCTTTTTAGCCACTGCAGGTAGACCAGTACCTTAAAATGATATTACTATGCATGATAACACGTTCACGTGGAGGTTATCTTAACAATATCTCGATCAATTGTGCTTAATATCAGAATTCATTTGAAGCTCAACCTACTACCGCGTCTCAGGTGAAAATAAATTTACCACAACGGCTTGTGCTTGCATTACGTAAGATATGCAAATGTTTGGTGTTTTTTGTTGGTGTAATTATTGCATTTCTCTGCATTTACCTAATAAGGTTAATTTACCATTTTGTAGCAACAAACGGCGGAATCTCTTAATAGCAGTATATCGACATCAAAAATGTGTACCCGGGATGGGGGGAGGGTCAGTGGTCAGTGGTCAGTGATCATACCAAGTGGGTACACATGCGCGTCCAAGGACCCCTGAAATGGACCTTAAATGGTGTAAACAGAACACTATTTTGATACCTCTAAATGGCGTAACACATACAAACCCTACCCTAAACGGCGTTACCAACACAATAATACACCCCTACATGTATATGGCGTAATATAGAAATGCTCAAAATAATCTTAATTCATAATCTTGGACAAATTGATGAAATGTATGGACCTGAAGTGTACTCCAAGGGATTATATACACCTTCAATTGATGTTATTCATTCAACCATGAACATTTCCTTTACATTTGTATCCAAACAGGTGACAACCATGTGTTTCAATTTTTCATGGGTTTAAAATGTCATCAATTTGTCCAATCCCTATGCAAGAAAGTGTCATTTTTTTATTGTTTATCAAATTTAATAAATGGCAGCACTTCAAGGTGAAGGTTAACTGTTGGGTGAAACTTTATTGCAAATTAAATGTGTAACATTTCAGTCTACATTTTACATTTTTGTAACAGGTTCAGGAGCCTTACTGTTTTCCAGAAGAAAAGAAATCACATTTCCCAGGGGGGGGGGGGGGGGGGCTTATTTCTTTTGACCTGTTTATTATGATTAAAATCACGCTGTATGATTCTTAATTGGATAGTGTACACAAAGGAAGGTTATTTCTCCTTCCTGTGTGAAATTAATAATCACTGAGATAAACCAAATCAATGGAAGGTCATTTAAATTGTTATGTTCTACAAAATAGTGACTCTACTTATTCAAATCAGCTATCGGCTATTTGAATCAGTTATTTGACGTTGTATGCAATTTAACAACACGCACATTGACACTAAACAGGAATGATCATGCTATTATATTATATCTTCCTTCATTCATTCAAATAATTCCACACATCATGACAGGGTCAACAATAGTAGAAAATTCTGCCGATCTTACTTTAAATAGTTCCTTGATCTAACCTGTGCCATCATGTCAACCTCCATAATCTTCGGTCATGCATGTACACCTGTCCTGAACAAGTCAATTATAAGCCGTTCTCTGCAATCTTCTAACAGCAGAATTAGTCAAATCCACATGTTTTTATATGGGAGCACTGCACCAAATCAATGCGCAATTCGTGTAATTCGTGTAATCCTGTAGTAATCCTGTAGTAGTTCCGGAAAAGCACGAATACTAATCTTGAAAATGTGAGGTTTTCGAGCAATTTTATTCTCCGGGAATGGTAATTTTGTATTTAAATGAACGAATGAAATCTATCCGTTGCACCTACAACAATAAAACACGATTGTTGTCATTTATCGACCTAAATAGTGCCCAGGGCGTAAGCACCTGCCTAAATGGTGAACAGGCATGCCAGAAAACGTGAAATAGTAAGGACGCTGTGTGCGAGTCCTTAGCGAAACATTTAGGTCGATAACTCCTAAAGAAACAAGTTAAGGTTGAGATGTTACTGAAAATGGTCATAAGTGACAATTATGTCATAAATGTAACCGGAGGGTAGAAAAGGTGTCTTGAAATATGGCACTTTTAAACGTATTTCATTGGGGTAATTATTTGGTGTGACTCGCCCATATCATCGGGGACACAGGCTACCAGCGTTAAAATCAGCCTGTGATACATTTGTTTCTAACAATAGAGGGCAGTATACCAGTTTAGCGGTATAATATATACTTGCAGTAGGCAGCGGCCGGCGCGTGACAATATGATGTAGAATGCAGGCAAAATTGATATACTACTACTACTACTACTACTTATGTCGTTCTCGAACGGTCTTCGTGATGGCTCGCCAAACTACTCTGTCCCTCATGCATGCTTTCATCTCCTCATCATTCTTCAGTCCTGTGTCTTTGGCCAAGTTGTCCAAGTATGTTAAGGCTGGGCGGCCGACAGATGTGTGTCCGTGTTTGGGTCTCCATAGCAGCAGGTCAGACACAATCTCATTTTCTCTTCTCATGCAATGTCCTGCAAATCTCATCCTTCTTCTACAGGTCTTTGTTTGGTACCTTATCTTTCCAACTAATGTTGAGTGCAGTTCTCAGCATTCTAGTGTAGCATCCATCTAGAGATTTATTCAGTCTGTTGGTGATGGTCCATGTCTCAGCTCCATACAGTAGAACACTTTCAACAGTAGCTTGGAAAAGTCTGATTTTGATTTTTCGACAGAGGCTGGATTTCCACACTTTGTTCAGAGTATTGCAGGCCTTCCAAGCAAGAGCTTTACGTACTTTTATGACATGCTGGCTACTACCAACCCAAGCTCCCAGGTACTTGAAGTCCTCTACGTTGTCTAGGTTACTTCCATCAGAGGTTTTTAGCTGTTACCGCTTGTGCTTGGTGGAATACCATGCATTTGGTTTTCTTGGCATTCATGTGGAGCCCAATTTTGAGTGCTGCTTCCTCAACATATTTCAGCAACTTCTGTGCCTGCTTCTTAGTGTCAGAAAGTAACGCTATGTCATCTGCAAAGTCAAGATCAGTGACGTTCTTTGGCTCTATTCTTAGACTTTGTCTAGGCTTGATGGTGAATCCTAGTTCCTCTCTCCCACTGATAGCTATTCGTAAGCAGTAATCAAGGATGATTATGAATAGGTAGGGGCAAGGGTATCTCCTTGGAGTACTTCTGCTAGGATGTCGAACAGTTCCGTGTCGCCATCAGGTGATATGACTTTGGCTCTTGTGTTTCTGTAAGTTTCATCAATTGCATCTGTTATAACCTGTGGGACACCGTATGCTTTGAGTATCTTGATCATTTTCACACGATGTATGGTGTCGAATGCCTTTTTGAAATCAATGAATGTTATGACTGCAGAGAGATTATTGGAATGTATACCTTCGATGATTCTCCTGAGCCCAAGAATGTGTGAGGTAGTGCCTCTTCCCTCGCGGAAGCCATTCTGGTTGGTTCGAAGTAATTCATCTAGGTGAGGTCTTATTCTATTCTGTTGAGAATCATTCTGTTATATGTCTTGGCCACAATAGAGTTCAGACATATGCCTCTGTAGTTTCCTGCTTGATTAGGTCACCAGATTTTGGGACTGGTATCAGGTTCAATATTGCCCACTGGTCAGGTTTTTGTTTTTATAGGAGGGCCTTATTACAGATATCCAGTATTAAATCATCAAGATTGCATCTTGTCAGGAGTTCAGGTGGAATGTTGTCCTCTCCAAAACTTTTCCCCTCCTTGATAGATTTCTTGGCTTTCTGGTACTCAGTGTTATTGAAGGCAGTACACTTAATTGGTAGTTCTTCGAAAATCTTTGGGATGTCTTCATCTTTATCAGTCACTACCGCACCGGTGGATTTCCTAGGAGTTGTTGGAGGTGGCAGTACCAATTATTGACACGTTCTTCCCTTGTCTTTCCTTTGAGGATACCATTCCTAGAGGTTTTCCTTCCACTTACTTCGTTAATGAGCTCCCAAGATAATCTGTGTTGCATGTTTAGGGTTGCCTTTTCCACTTCTTTTAATTTCTTGTCCAGGTATTCAGAATTGACTTCATCATAGGCTTGGTCGAGTTCTCGTTTACCTGCTTCAAACTCTTGTGCAGACTCTTTACTGTCGTTTGTGACATGTTTTTCATATGTCTGCCTTAGCTTCTTTCTGGCAGTTTCTACTTTTCTACTGTAAAACAATGCCTTTTGCCTCTTCTTACATATTTTTGGTAGTAGTTTCTCGGCAGTTTCTTGATTTGCTGTGATAAAGTTTCCATATTTTACTGTTGGATTGTCATCACAGGTGTCATTTAGCAGTGTGTATTTGTTTCTGACTTCGACAGAATATTGATCTTGCAGTTCTGAATCTTGGACAAGCTTATTCCAGTTGTATTTCACTTTCTTTGGCTTGGTTTTGCTGTTTGCTCGTAGGCTTAATCTAATCTTTGAGGTCACTATTCTATGATCGGATCCAATACTTGCAAACGAATTGTAGGCTTCTGTGTTCAGAATACTATTTTGCCATTTCTTTCTGATCAGGATGTAGTCAAATTGTGCTCTGAATCCACTCGGTAGAATACAGGTCCATAGTTTTGTTACTTTATTTTGGAATCTGGTATTTGTAATAACCAGTTTATTTTCCATTGCAAACTCCTCCAATATTTCCCCGTTCCTGTTTGTGGTTTCATGGTAGGCAAAAGGAGCAATGTCGTTACCAATCCGGGCATTAAAGTCCCCAATTACTGTCAGGAAATTATGGGCCGGAGATATACAATTAAAGTAGGGAAATATTGAAGATCTTTTTCAATTTTTTTCATGTTTATTGAAAAGTCACACATACAACAAATTGTACCCCTCAACGTCGATACCTCGATGCTGTAATGGAAACCCTACATTGCGATGCCCCTTAAAATTACCCATTTTCAGAAAGACGTCGACGACGTCGTATGGTGAAATCTGGACCCGTCTCGATGTTTTTTTGGACGCGGATGCGTACCCGCTTGGTATGTTCACTGACCCCCCCCCCCCCTCCCCCGGTGTACCACGTAAAGTCATATGTGATTACATTTGTAATATTTTATGTAATGAGGGTTGTTGAAAGTCATTTTTGGTTATATTTGTTAAACTTCATGTATTGTGCAGAGTGTTCCAGATTTATTTCATGATGTGATTATTGTGATTTTAAAATATATTATTTCATATATTTTATAATGACGAAGAAATGATCAAGTATCAATGTATTTTAACATCTGACTTGTGGTGTAAACGAATTATTAGGAATTTTAAAACATTGTTTGGGTTGAGAATCTAAATGTGTGTTTTGCAAACATCGTGTAAGCTTTTTGAATTGATAAAGACTCTAAAACTGTTCGTGTATATTTCCACTGATCAGTATTGTATAGAAATTAATCAATACATAACAGAAAGCAATTCGTCTAAGTTATGACTTTCCTATTGACATTGTTTTCTTTATCGTTTGATTTATTTATTTTTTACCTAATGGATTTGCTCGAAGCGTATTCAAGACATGAAGGCAAACTGATTAATGAGATTTTTCAAGTTCGAGGCAAACCACTTACCTGTGTGTAGATGTTTATACGTGATATCGGTTGCTTAGTTGTAGTATTTCTGGATAATTTGTCAGAAATCAGTAGATCGTCAAACACTATAGACTTGTCCCTCGTCTCTGCTAATTTTGGTCGCGCTTGCCTCTTTCTTTAATCAAACGTCTGCCGCATAATGGGTTTGTGTCACTATAATGCCGCTTTGGAATGAGCCGTATGTTTTACGTGTATCCAATATAAAGTGCTCAACAAAAGAAAGTCGTACACTTTGTTTAGGTCATTTAAAGTAACTCTCGATTATTTTTTACCCAACAGGCTAGATAAACATTTGGATGAATCTTTTAGGCACATTTTGATACCAAACATAACACCTAACAACAAAGATAAACAATGATTAGCATCATTTATAGAAAATTAGTCACTTTTCAAAAGTCACATTTTCAATACACTACGCGGAAGAAAACACCAATTGTTAAGGCCCTGTCACACCATAGCGTATGGCCTGAACGTGGCCTGAACGTATGCCGACGTATTCAAAAAATAGCTCGAAAATTGTCAGAGTCCGAGAACGCGTCCAAGAACGTCTAACTTCACAACGAATTGCGTCAACATCGGTGATGGAATGGACGTATTCATAGCGTATTAAACGCATACATAGCGTATGACTAACGTATTGATAGCGTATCACTAACTTATAACAAACTTATGACAGCGTATCACAGCGTATGCGATCGGCGAGCGTATGACCAACGTATTCGTAGCGTATGTCTGTCGTCCTCGACGTATCCTCAGCGTATCCTCGGCGTACAACGAACACGTGACTTATGCCGTTGCAGAAATTGAGTTTCGTACACGGCGGGACAAGTGTTGCCAGTTCAAGTAAACGCAGCCTAGATGATAACTATTAAAATATCTAGAAGGGTAAATCTATATGTCCAACCTATAACTTAAGACGATTAACGTATCTCTAACGTATGTCAGCGTATGTCTAACGTATGTCAGCGTTTGTAAACGTATGTCTAACGTACCACGAACCTATCGGGAACTTATGCAGAACGTAAGTTAAGCACACGTTGAGTACGTCGAGAAATTTTGAACATGCTCAATAATTTTTCGCGGGCTCGACGTGTTCCAAATTTTCACAACGTATCACAGCGTGCTCTTAACGTACACGACGTATCCCAAACTTACCCCTAACTTGTATCAGCGTACACCAACGTACGCCAACGTATTTTTCGATATTTCGCATACGTTGTTATACGTTCAGGCGATACGCCATGGTGTTACAGGGCTACCGTACAGCTAGCGCGTATTCGGCGTTTTGGGAACTTATGGAGGGTTTGAGTGGTCCCTTGAGTATCTCTTCCTCACTTCTTCATGGTCTGTCTTGGCCTTCTTGCTTTTTCCTCCTTGCTTGCTTCTTCTTGGGAGGCATGTTAACTGCTTGATGACATAGGCGGGAATGATGTAATGTGAGATCGGCGTGGTATTTATACGTGCTACAGCGGCATAATAAGCCACGTGTTCGTTGTACGTCGAGGATACGCTGACGATACGTCGAACACGGCAGACATACGCTACGAATACGTTAAGTATACGTTAAGCATACGTTAGTCATACGCTCGCATACGCTCGCATACGCTGTGATACGCTGTCATAAGTATGTTATAAGTTAGTGATACGCTATCAATACGTTAGTCATACGCTATGTATACGTTCAATACGCTATGGATACGCTATGGATACGTGACAGGGCCTTACACGATCGCCCGGCATAAGGTGAATACATGAGAATACGTCGGAACTCGTTGGAAATACGTCAGGCATACGTTAGACATACGGCACATATACGTTATCAACTCGTTATCACTACGTTGGCTGTACGTTTCCCCCAGCCTACGTTCATCAACGTATACCAACTTACGAGTAACGTACCACTAACGTATGTCAGCGTATGTCAACGTATATTTAACGTACCACAAACTTACCTGGAACTTATGCAGAACGTATTAAGCACACGTTGAGTACGTCGAGAAATTTTGAGCATGCTCAATATTTTTTCGTGGTCCAAATTGTCACAGCGTATCACAGCGTGCTCTTAACGTAAACGACGTATCCCCAACGTACCCCCAACTTATATCAGCGTACGCCAACGTACACCAACGTATTTTTCGATATTTCGCATACGTTGGCATACGTTGAGGCGATACGTTATGGTGTGACAGGGCCTTTAACAAGCACATAATGCCCTTTATGTTCGGAATCAAATATCCCGCTCACTAAGTGTACACCCAGCGCAAGGTAGTGTACACGGCTGCACTGTGTGATCGATTGCCCGCCGGTCAGGCTGGTTAATAACAGTGTCACACACGGGGTGAACCTCGCACACACACATTTTCCTCCCGTGTAGTAATTGAATATGTGACTTTTGAAAAGTGACTAATTTTACTAGAGTTTACTCTCATACGTTGTTGAAGCGATCAAGCAGAATGAGTTGGATGTTGGGAATATCGATTTTGAGTTATAGGTAAAAAGAAGGGACAGATTCTTATGTTTTACTTCTATTTTTTCGGTCGATAAATTGTATTTAACTTCAAGTTCAATGTAAGTGGAATTTGGACCATAATGTAGCATTTTCCACCTGCTTTTACAACAGGGACAAATATCAAAATTAAAAACTACAGACATGTGACTCATTTCGCTTTTTTACGTCACATATGTATTAGGTGACATAAATGGGCGACTCCATTTGAAATCAATACACAGATGTAAGACCTTCTTTAATAACCCGATGTCAAATGAAAGTTTTGAAAGCCTTAGTCTCTTTTACAAGACGCTACTTGTTCATATGTGGGTTAACGACCAAATACAGTTTTGATGCAATGATAAAAGATGTCAACATATTAAATTACAACTATTCATTATCAAGTTGTATCGTTATTTTAAGCTGTATCCTCCTTCCAACTAATTATATTTTCTGTTGCACCACATCAGAACTTACGAAATGTTAAAGAGGTCAAAATGTGCATAAACATTCATGCCATCCTTCTATTCCTTTAATCAGAGAGTCAGTTATTAATTTGTAGTCATTTCGCCGGCAGCATTATCTAAGGCTTTGGATGAAGATTATTCCACAGTACCGTTAATGCGAATGCAAAAACGTCATAAGTGACATTTTTGGCCAAATTGGGTTATTATTTATTTAAGATAATAAAGGCAAATCCACACATTTAAAAAGAAATGTTTACAGTCCTGTCGATTTTTTTGATTTTTTTTAAAAACTTGTTAAAACAATAATGCAGTTAACAAAATGAATTCAAAGATAGTTCCCTACAAAATTACCAATATATTACCAAAAGAACGGCTTGTCAGACGGGACTTTCACTGATTGACTACCAAATTCATGTAACATCATTAGGGTCTGACCATATTATTTCACATATGGCTTATATTCTACAATCTAAGGCACATCAAAATACATAGTTTATTAAGAAAAATAATGATGATGGTGCAGTATAACACATATCCGCCGCTATTTGCTTGGAATATCTCTAGGGCTTGATGCAGTGCCCTTCGGACTTATGCAAAATAGCACGACAGTAATAGCAATTAATATACAGTTAAGCCCACAATTATTCATACCCCTTGAAAAATATGAGTTTTTTGCGTTTTTCTCATTTCTATACCATACCAGCTGGAGTGGTGGACCTTTCGCTTTACACTAAGGACAATTAGTTTGCAAGTACAAATCAATATATTTGGGCTCAACATTTTTTGCATAACACTAAAATTGTGTTTTTATGCCTGTCCAAAATTATTCATACCCCATACCAAGTCTCAGGATTGAGGCCACTTTTTGTGATAATACTCATGTTTTTAACATTCCAAACATTCTCTATATTGTGTGATAGGCTTTTACATTGTTATGTAATTATTTCATGATGTGTGCATACAATGTGGATGCATTATAAATGTGTCCTATTGAATGTACAGTGAGGGATATTATAGGACAACACTCTAGCTCTTTGACAGCATGGCGAAGAAGATCAACCACTGCTTAGTTCAATTACACTAAGAAATAAATGTCGGAAGCATTATTAATGAGCAATTTTTTTATTTGAGACTGAAATCAGTTAGGCCTACCCTTGATTCCCTCCCACCTTTAAAAAAAAAAGGAAAAGGTTTTACTAAATTTCTTGTTCACTTAAAATAAATTTCGGTGACATTACACAACCTTCCAGAGCAAAAATGAAGCAAGTTATTTTATATTTGTTACACATGAATTCCATTTTCAAAAACAACTACAATAATGGCCAATATTATGTTCCTCAGTAGTCACTGCTCTGTAATTCCAGGGGAAATTGGTTAACTACGCATACATCATATCGACGAGCTGGTTTAAAACAATATTACGCACCAAACAATATTATTCCCGTCAATACATTCCTACTTAATATTTACATAATATTAGGTGCGAATGAAAGCGACAAACAATACAGGAATTGCACCATGTTCATTAACGAATATATAAGTTACCTACGAATACAAAATGGAATATGAAAATATTGATTATGAAACCGAAATTTCATGGATGTTATGACTAAATGTACCCATTTTAAGACGATCAACGTGTAATCTATGGATATAAATATCATTCATTCACTCTAACACCAACAAAAAATATGTTCTCGGCAAAAAAAGTGTGATTACACTATGCATTTTATTTAAATCAACACCTCCTATTTTCGTTTAATAAGGAAATATTATTTGTTCCCCTCCAAATATAAATATAATAATATATCCAGTCAGATTGTATGATTGCCGCACTGCTTTTATGTAAAATAAAATAATTTAGGGCCAATATGCACCGTGTATATTACTGAATGTTGCCTACATATACATGTTACCTCCGAATACAACATGAAGTCAATGCACGAGATGCTGTTACTGAATATTTATATAAACATTAATCACCCCTATTGCGATTTAAACAACTGTCAGAGGATGTCTTTGCGTGAATAGCATAAAAAACTACACTAATAGGAGTAATAAGATTGAGACAGAGGGAGGCTATAATACAAGCAACTTTAAAGACAACAACATATTATTGATGTACTTGTACACAAACTACAGAATTTTGTGAAAAGTTACTTATAAAAGCTGAAAGATTGATGCAAAACTTCTCCGTTGCTTGCCGAACGCAGCGCACATTTCTACTTTATTCCAGTCGATGCAAGTATGTAACAACAGAGGGAAGTACCACGGTATCGTTATTTGTATTTGAAGGTAACAGTTCATATTTCAAATTTGCCTACGAATACAGCCGTTTATTGCAGATATTTCAAAATATATTGCCTTCAAAATGATAAAACTTGTCACACATGTACATTGTATCATACTTCGCTTATTGTATAGATATCATTCACTAATCTGTGTTTATATTAAAATGGCAGCATTTTAAATAGGTATTCGGAGGTAATGCATTTTTTTTACCAAATCGATCGTTTCAGCGTTTCAAATTTCTAACAGGTTTATCAAAAAATCGACTTGAATGGGGACAATGCATTAAGTATTTAATATATTTAGGCTTCCTTACAGCAAAAATTACTCTACCTCAGGCGAATTCTTCCCCGAAAGTGAGATTTAACAAAACATGTATTTGTAGGTAACGTCAAAACTTACCACAGCAAAAAAAATCACAACAATTCAGGGGATTGATCGAAAGTAACACAAATTAAAAGAGGCATTCTTGAGATATCCAGCAATCAAACAGGCAAAATTAATTCCACTTAAGCTCGTTTTCATCTAAACGGTTATATGTCTAACAAAAAACTTTAAGAACTATTTTGTAAAAAGGGTAAAAAATAGCAGGTTTATTGCTCGTATACGCCCAATTGCGCATTTAAGTTAGTCATATTATATATGGCGCGAACCGTCTCATCGAGGCGGATACGTATAACACAAAAATAAAATTGTCAAAATATAGATTTTATTATAGGCCTGAACATCACGTGTACACTTTTCGTTGGATTCGACCATATGTTCCTCGTACCGGATCGGAGTGCGTGTAAGAGACGTTTCTCGTTGGTTTCTTACAGTATAAAGGAGTAGTCTATATTATCACAACTTGATACATTTCTTCGCCATTATCTGGCAGTTTATTAAAGAATACGTTGCTCCAAATTAGGGCGTGTTCACACTATAGCTTTTTCCTCAACCCGGTTCGGACCCGGATTGATCGATATTTCATTTTCTGTTCACACTAGAGAACGTTCGAAGCAAAGCTCGAAACTGACGTAAACAACTACCATGCCAAACCACGGTCAAAGGTTAGGTCAGCAGTCAGGCTATCTACTTCCTGCAACCCGGATCGAAACAGCGATTTCTGTTCACACTAACAGTCGATGCGGGTAAACTAGCTATAGTGTGAACATGGCCTTATACAAAGATTTACAATCGAAATGATGAGACGAATACAAGACAGGACTGCAATTGACAAGATACAAGACGGAAGAGAGAGAAAATCTCTTGGCGAGCCCGCTCATCAATCCGGCGCCCAGCCGTGATTGGCCAATGGTCAATCACAACTGAGCGCTGATTGGCTCAAATCAATATTAATAATGCGTATTCAAATAACCAATCTGGACAATACCATTATTAATATAGGGGTGTTTTTACATCCCACATGCGTTTTACTTTATGTTTGTTTAGCTATTGAATGTCAGGAATGCGTGTCTGCACAGTATAAAATTAGGTAAAGTGGATATTGATGCCCTTATCTGACGATCGGAGACGGATCTACACTTACACTTACTACTGCTTACACTTCTGTTATCGTCTAGGTTGGATTCCATCTAGTATTATAGTTGAGGTTTTTGTTAGGTGTAAATGATTCGATCATTGACTGCTGGTAATCTTTCTTTTCTTTACTAAAATAACGTGTGAGGGAGAAATATGAATCCCATAATTCTAGACCGTAGGCGGTATGAAAGCTAACATTCCAACAAGTCAATAGTTCTGAAAGGCTTCGATTCCTTGATGTTTTCTTGAGGTAATTTTTAAATTTCTTCATTTGTTTAAAGTGTTTTATTCATTCGTTCGTTCATGCCTTCCTACGTTCGTTCGGTATCTAGGTCATTCTCTCGCTTTTCGTTCTCTCGCTTTTCGTTCTCTCGCTTTTCGTTCTCTCGCTTTTCGTTCTCTCGCTTTTCGTTCATTTGTTCGTTCGTTCGTTCGTTCGTTCGTTCGCTTGCTCGTTCAAGTTTTTCGTTCATTCATTTTGTCATTCAGTCCCGTATTTACTCATCCATTCATTCATTCATTCACCTATGTAAGCATTCATTTTATCTTTCATTCATTCTATTGACATTCATACTTTCATTCATCCGTCAATTTGGTTAAGTAAATGATTCATATAATTAAAATGGTGTTGATACAATTTACACCTATTATTACTGTACACCTAGTTCAGCTATTTACCTATACAGGTACGTCAATAAAAAAGGGAGATTCTTAGTAAATAGTTTAGTTTACATCATTTTAAACTACTAAAGTAATATTACTATTCAAAATGTAATCATTGGGCATACCCAGTCCACCGGTCACTTTAGACAGAAGTTGGTGTCACGTTAATGGGGAAAATGATAAAACAATTAATTAGGGATGACTTTTCCAACGAAGTCGTTATCTAACTGGTCAAAAATACAATCAGTTGACGAGTTCTGCTTAAAGTAAAGTAGGGGAGTATGTTGTAGGTTTAAACACCATATTTACAGAATACGAAACGATTGTGTCGCTGTAAAAGCGTGTACTGTATTTCCAAAACACGGTTAACACTCGTAAACTGGAATACTACTTGATCGGCGTTTTAAAAATAAATGAATTACTCCATTTTCAATTGGACAACCTGCGATACCGACCTGCGATATAAATATGTTACTACCTCACCGCGTTGCACTACCACATGGGCAAAGAAAACCGCGGGTATGTCGTGTGAAAAGTCATCCTTAACTAATTGGGTTTTTTTTTCTCAGGTATCTTTCATTAACTATTTTTCGATTATTTTGATACCATCCAAAACAACAGGTATAGCTATCTATAATCTGCTCAAAACGAATTTGTATTAGAAAAAAGAAAGAAAACATTACACCTTTTAGTGCGCACGAGTATGCTTACCTTTTATTTACATTATAGTTGTTGTCAAACTTCTTTGCCGCTAGCCTCTGAATGCATACATGTGTTCAAATTGAAGGTGCAAATTGCGCTTTTCTGCGCCAAAGATGCGGATGCGTCTATTATCTTTGTTTTGTATTTACTCATTTTAATGTGGATGCCTAAACTATTCCGCAGTGATTTAATACTAGTAAACGGTGCATGTGTACATCATTTGATATCTTTATCATCAATTACTATAAATTTCTTTACATGATAATGTTTAATGTATATGGATGTTTAGTATAATTATAAGGTCAATACCTCCTGATTGTAGAGCCAGCCTCAAAATAGATGTCAGCTGGCTTAACACTTTCCACGCGGCTATTAGTTTTACTATTATACACAAAAAATATTTCAGAAAACTTTCCCGACTCAAGGGTTATCTCAAGTATAACTGCACAAGTTATAAACATGTTTGTAGTTATTTCAATGCATTTCTCACGGTGATTCCAAATATGGTAATTTAATTCCCTAAGTGTGACAATGTTGAAACATTTTGTAAGATGCTGTAATGTCGTCTACAGATGCCTGCCGCGTGGAAAGTGTTAACGGAGCTGCCAAATATACTCTGAGCTCTTATAAAGTAATATAATACTCTGAGACCCAGAGTAACTTGTAAGGTGTCAACATTCTTATATTTTGCATTATCTTCAAACTCGTAAGGGAAATTGCTACATCATACAAAAATATAATTTATATTCATGCATGCTCGAACATGTTCGCTCTCCATAACCAGTGTACTTATTTCGCATTCCCGCCATTTAGGTCATATCTCGTGTGCTTATACTATGTCCCCCAACAGTGATAAATGAACACTTCTATGCACTCGTATCTATAATTACTTAACTCTCTTTTTTAAAATACAATTTCACGGTGAAAGTCAATCCGTAAATTACCGTTTTACGATTCACGATATGGAATTTACCAGAATTCATAATTTGATTTCATGTTTACAATAGCTGATATGCATAATGAAATGCAACGCTGTAGTAATTGGATAACTAATGTCCTAAGACAGCGTTGATAGTATTCACTTTGGTAAAGACATAGATATAATGAGCTTTTCCAAGGAGAACTCTTTAAACAACAATTTAAAGGAATTAAAATAACCGTTAAGTATACCCTGCATGGAATATGGTAAAACCCCAATAGGTCGTTATTTAAAATAACTCTGAATTATAGCGCTTGGCTAAAAAAATGAAAACGCAGAAAGCAATAATCGGTATTAAGGAATAATTTTTCATTGAAATGCGTTGATAGCGTTGGTACAACCGTTAACAAAAGTATACATTATCCTTGTTGTCCTTCTGCTACGAGTTAAATGACTGCTTGCAGCGTACAAATTACCTGCACGCTTTTAACATTGAAATGTCACAAAATCAATCTTTGTGTTTTTAGATAACATTGTTAATGCAGCTGAGAAATAATCACCAATCTACACAATCTCGCGTCATTTAACTAAATATGAAGCTTTGTTTCGTCGGTTTGGGACGGTGAAGTCGACACACGACATGGATTGTTAAACTACTTGTTATGCTCTATTTACAATATGTCATTTACCATGTTTACACACAAAAGACATCATTAGTTCCAATTCACATGATTAAGGCAGTAAAAAAGCAATCAACGTTCTACACATTGGTATCATTAATTTCAGTATGAATCTTAGTTTCGTCTGTTTGGGACGGTAAAGCCGACACACGACATGATTCTTTAAGGTGTATTCCCTGTTCAAATCGATTTCTCCAGGCGACAGGAATAAAAGCTTGCTTGAACGCCTCTCTGTATCGACGACACATCGCCGTGTAAATCAATGGATTTACGGCCGAATTGAAATAGCTCGCTATACGCGCCACGAGCATCAAATAAGACCGTGCCTTACTATTTGGTATCATGTAAATATAGGTATCTCCACCACGTAAAGACGCAATCATCTGAAATAATGAACCGAGCTCAAAGGGGGCAAGAAGGCAAAAGAAAGTGACACCGTTGACGACCAGCATCCGCGCGATTTGTGTTCGCATGCTACTGTCTTTACTTTTGGCAACTCCATGTTGACTCATCCTCTTGATACATTCATCTAGTCCTTTAACGATAGAAACGTAGAGGTAAAGATTCAGTACCAAAGTAACAAAAAACGGTACCGTCTGAACACCAGTGGCAAAATCCCCGAACCAGTCATTTACTGGAAAGCAAAAGCTTATGACTGAGGGCCAGTGTATAAACTTGTTGATATCCGGCCATATCATACAGTACGCATTGAACTGGGCGTTTGCCGGTATCAGTGCTCCAGCCAAGATACAGGATAGAATCCACGATCCAACTACAATATGAGTTGATTTACCCTTGATAGGATTGTTTCGATCTTGTGGTCGGCACACAGCTAAAAAACGATCTAAAGAAACAATTGTGACGAAAATAAGCGATGCAAAGTATGACATATCAGACATGAAATAAACCCAGATACACCCAGCATGTCCAGAAGATGTATCGTCACCCATTACTGGTGAACCAGTGTACTTCCATAACTTATCTCCGATAGCTGCGGCCAGAAATATTATATCAGATATGGACAGATGTAGCAGATATTTGTTTGTGATAGTTCTCATGTGTTTGATCCGTATGGCAACATAAATAAATGCTGTATTACTAACTATACCAACACAAAATATACACGGCAATATCACGGTAACGAGAAAAATGTGTCCTTTTGGATAGATATACGCTTCTGTTTCGTCCATCGACATATTATAGCTACTGTTCGGTGTGCACATTTCATCCCCTGTGTAATAAGTGTAGTTTGGTGGCGAGGCAAAACTCACTGAATTGTTGGTCAGCATTTTGCCTTCCTCCGTATACCCTAATCGCCACCTTTCGGCTCTCCACGCGGCTACCTGGATCTGTGAGGATATTTGTTCGTTACAAGAGATTAATGAGTAGTACAGATACTACAACGTCTGGTGATATTGCGAGTGAGGAATTTTTACACAGACCGAATGATGTCCACAAATTGATACACAGCCCGATTGTCAGGGGTGCGCGCGCATATGTAGGGTTTGGCTTCATTTTAATAACGTCGCGATTTGGTATGAAACGTCCAACTGTGCAATTGTTATTCTATATATACACCTGTATTGTTGATTTAAGGTAAAGGGGCTAATTAATGTAAATTATAGGTAGGTGTTTTATAACGAGTCTATACAACACATATTTCCAATAAAGTTAAATCCAGGTATTACATATTCTTACCATATTAATTGGAATATAGCTTTTGGGCAATAACAAATATAAATACATAGGGACCTATAATAGATAATCAATGCTTAAAAGCTTTATTGTAGCCCAGAGGCTGCACTGTTTAACAGTATTCAAAAAGCATGCAGTGGGAACAAATCGATACTTGGTTTAATTTGGCAATGTATAAAACAGTCATACACATACACAATGGATTTGTTGAAGTCCATAAACCCCTATTGAAGAAATAAGCATTCTCACGGGGAATGAGAATTTCGAATTGAGTTACCTGTACCTGTATACTAAATTAATAGCGATATATATATATATAATGTAGTAGTCACTGAAATCACAAATGTTAGCACGTTGAAAGGGAGATTTCCCCAAATTCCCGGGCCAGTTTCTGAGCACTGAAACAAGTGACTGCTTCAAATAGGATACCATTGGAAAGATGAACCCATCTACTTCCTCTAATATGAATATTATTATGAAACATCCGGAAAATTGGTGACAAAAAATGTCAACATAATCGTTTATTGTTGGTAGTCGGATCGAAAAGATAACAAAATAATTATATTGAACTGTTTTCAGATTGAAATTCCTATTTTATATACTTTTTTCTCGTGTTTTCGTTTTGAAGGGTATCTTAAGTGATTATTAGGATATTCCAAAGGATACGGAGCAGCACGAATTGAGTTAGAACTATCATCGGTGATGTTTAGGAAATTCAAGAACTCATCATATATGCGACCGTTTGCCTGAAGAATGTGATGGAATCAAGCCGCAATCAGTATGTATCGCTCACACGTATAAGGGACCTGATCGTAAGATTAGACGATAGTCACCGAAGTAGTAATTTGTACCACCGTACGTACAAGCACGTGTGAACATATAACTGAGACCGATGCAAATTTGTCGATAATATAGACATATTTTAATTGGTCTCAATTAATTTTGTATGAGTGCTTGAACATCGGCCGAGTGCACCAAACTGGCGTAACTTACGAGCGATGTAAGCTACCTCGCTAGTACGTATGCCCTGTAACAGCGTAAATTACTAGCGATGTAATTTTGAGAGCAAAACTGGCGAATAAGAACGGAATTGTTACTAGCGAGGTAAATTTCCAAATAAATTAACATCGTCCCACTTCAACAAAATTGTCGCAAGCATCCAACGTGTGTACATGTATCGAACAGCAATCATATTGACACGAATGGTGTTCCGTATAAAATTGTGTCGTCAGTCGCCACGTCAAACGTTTAATTTAAATAACATGAATAATGCAACACGTCTAGTCGAGCAATGACATCTGTGAAAATGACGTCATGTTTTTGTATTCGAACATTTCAAAAAAAATCCCCGTTCTTCAAAAAAAAAGGAATATAATTATATTACAAACACATTTTGTGCGAGAGTAACATACACATATGGTATAAAATGGCAAAAATGTCACAATAAAAATCCATTCGTTGTAAATAAATGGATCAATGGTTAAATAATAGTCATCATACTTACACTCGTCGATCTCTGTGGCGTACTTATGTTGCTCGCGTCATTTGCAATCGACGAACATGGGTTCGATTCCCGTGTATTCCTTATTATTCTTTAATTTCTCTTAAATTTAAACTTGATGGTGGAATAATGTAACATCATTTTTATGTCAATTGTTTATAAATTATAACGTTCCATGCGTGTATATTTTATTCCTTTTTGTTTTTATTTATCTATCATTTATCTCTTGATTGCTTATTTAACTTCTTTCTATACACTTATGAATATTATTGCTTAATAAATAATTAATTTGACTTGAGTGTTCAGTTTATCCAAGCTGATGTTTTGAATAAAATCATCTATTCCATACGACATAACTATGTCAGCGTACACCTGGCAAACTATTTAGCATCGATAGTTGCAGCAGCATGACGTTATGCTTCAACTTACTCTTGGGTATGGGCAGGTATAAGATTTAGCGTAAATAAATCGTTGATTACTAGCCTAGTAGCTTACCCCGGTGTAGCGCTCTCAAAGTTATGATTTACCGTTATCATAATTCACATTACATTATCTAAATCAATATTCAATACATGTAGCATTGAATATAATTTAGATTACAAAAAAGGAGTCATGATGTGACTTATGTCCAAGAAAAACTCTTGCGAGGTGTGCGGTGGTGGCCGGTCTCTTTGATAACGAAAGCATCGCGATGCATAAGAACACCATGGTGCTGAAACCAAAGAATTGGAATTGCCCAATTGGAATATTTGTGTTTTTTTGTCACGAGGAGGACAAAGAAAACATTCAATTGTACCTGTCCAATTACTGTATCCGATTTCGTATCGAATAATGTTAAAATCCATGTTCTGTTTCTTATAATTGTATTGCTACTACGTATGTAGCTCCTTATAATAATTTTAAAAAAACCACACACACAAACCCCCCCCCCCCCCCCACCCAAAACAAAAACAAAAACAAAAACAGAATAAATAAATATATAAAGGGATAACATTCGTAAATATAATCATAAATATGGGTAAAAAACCGTGGAACGTACAAAATAAAGGTACTACTGAGATCGAACTTACGATTCAATGGTATCTATATCATTATGAGTGTTTATTGTAACTCCGCTGCCCTACCAACTGAGCTAACCGGTACACAGCAATTTCTTGTCATGCGCATTCAAATATATGGATAGGTTCACATGATTTTTAAAAATGATAAAACAATAATAGGTCTAATAAATAACAAAGCCCCCCCCCCCCCAAGAAAAAAATTATTAAAAAATAACAAAACAAAAACTTTAACAAAACCAAACAGAGAAATTGGAGACACACTCAATCAGACAGAGAAGAAATAATGATTGGGTGAGGAATTGAACCCGGGATTCCTGCGTGGGAGCGCTAGAGCGTGGCCATTATGCTACACTAGACTATTACAGTGTTGGCAAAGTCGTTAATAAAGATATATTTAGTTTATTTATTTAAGCATCACATTTCTTACGCGTTGCTGATCCCCATACATCTTTCAAAATTAGAAAAAGGAAGCAATTAGCATTTTAAACAATAAGAAAATGCCGCAAGTTGTATAGTGGTTCCATGTTCAAAATGGTTACAGGCCAAAATGCTATGCGATGTGACAGTTGACAACCAGCCAAGACCATTATATTCTATTGTGGTATCGGAAATTGAGGAAAGGCCCAAAAGTCGGAAATAATATCCCGTCTGAACTGATGCCTTGGATTGTATATTTCACTCTTCACTTTTTGTATAGATATAATTAATGTTCATTAATGCATCCCATCCCAGTAAAATGATAAATACTTTTAAATTCCAGAACAATACTTCCACCAAACACAATGGTAAACATATTACGCCCCCTCCGTCATCACCCCTCAATTATACAAATATTTTACTTTTTCAATGGAATGAAGGGGGAAATGGGCTACTTTCACAAGACCATGGCAATACTGCGCGGAACATAAGGACTGGAATAATAATTTAGATTATTTCTAGAGCTGTACATGATGAATAGAGTGAGAGTAAACAACATTCCACACTCGTGATGGATCGGTAGCCTAATTGATATGTCTAGACGACCAGATACATGTTGAGGCCATTGGTATTGTTTAGCTATTGATCGGCGGTGAACATAAACATTTTACGATCGGATTTCAAAAGCGCGCTTTAAAATCGCTTTAAAATCGCGCTTAGATCGATGTAAAAACGCGTTTACAACGGTAGAGAAAGGACAACGGCCCTTAATTGGTTTCCTTTTTTATCATGGTATTTCTTTTTGCTGTTGTATTTTTCATGTTTTTTGCGCTTTGTATCCCTAGGCAAAGGCGCGGTATAAATGCTATTTATTATTATTATTATTTATTATTATTGGTGCACTCGGCCGATGTTGATGATGTTGAATATCATGCAAGTCGTACGTACAAGTATTTTATACGCATAAGGCATACACACTAATTTTGCAGTGCAGCCATACAGGCTTAAGGTATCGCTGGCATCAATAGAACATGAAAGACGATACTCCTGAAGGTTGATATTGATTATGCTTGATATGATTAGTACACGGGTTGATGGAGAAAGTATTATTTTGACGCTAGTGTAGCAATGACATACTCCACCTTAACACTTTCTATGCGGCAGGCGTCTGCAGACGATACTCTAAATTGTCTCAAAATGTTTCAAAAAAGTCAAAATTATTAAATGTCATTACCATAATTATTTGGAATCATCATGAGAAATGCATCAACATAAGTACAAACATGCCTAGCATTGGTTCATCAATTCCTGGGATAGACCATAAAAGTTGGGAAAGATTTCTGAAAAATGTGTTTTATATAATTATGGTAAAACTAATAGCCGCGTTGGAAGTGTTCGTGGTACACAAGCACTTATATCAACAAACAGGTGGTTGTATTACACTCACTTTAATACAAGTAAGTTATAAGCGCTCACAGACACTTGATAGCTATTTCTTCTCTCAGAGTGTTATTTAAAGAAATTTGATATACTTACTTTTTGTTTCGGACGTGGCATGCATATTCAATATGCTAGTCATGTGTTTATAATGAATATGCATTGTCTTTATTACGAATTTCCAAACTGAATAAGAATGTCAAGTATTTTGCGAAGTAGGATCATATTATTGTATAACAAAAGTATTATATTCGGTTATCAACGGTGTGTCATACTTTCAATTGTGTTTATTTATAAAACAATAGGTATGTTGAAATGAGACCACAATCAAGTTTCGTCTAAGGGATCGTTTCCATATACTCTTATCACAGCTTTCCCCAGCTTTACTGGGGAAAACCCAGTATTCCAGAGTGTGAATTGTGATAAACATTAACGCTGTTTAACATGTTTAATTGAGTAAACTATCCGCGTATGTTAGGAACTTCTCATTTTAAACATAATTATAACTCTTGTTCTAATAACAACAATGCCCCCCCCCCCCACCCCCCCCCCCCCCTAAAAAATCAACAACAAGCAACAAAAGTAACAACAGCAACGACAAAAACAGCAACAACGAACAGGTAAGTTTCCCTACAGGATTAGTATAATTAGCGGATAATCGCGTAATAGGAGCTCAGAGTCTTACTGATATCGATGGCGATATAACAATAGGTTATATGTTTCACAAATAAAAGTATCGAATGTTTCCAGAATTAGTAAATATTACCTACAAGAAAGTAGTATTAATATTCACTAGCTATTCATACCTCTCGTATATTCATTTTATACTTTCTATTCGGTCAGAAAATGTTGACATTTAAAATAAACATTATCTTTTATAATATTAACATTATCCTTCTTTTCCAAATATAACATTTAACAAACACTCAAACCATCTTTGTTATCTGTATTGAAAATATTTCGGATTATACTCTTATATTTGGATTCGTGTTGTTCTAATTGTACGTGCGTTATCGAACACAAGACCCTCATGTAGAAAGCATCAAGTTGTAAATCGGGCTAGCAATCGGAACAACTAATAATAATGATATAAAATAAAATGGTGTGAGGCATGATCTGAATGGGCAAGTGGACAAGTAGGTGGGATCAAGGGCCTAGACTTCCCCAATGCCCTCCCCCACCCCGTAGCCAAGTCATTATTTATTGGTGTACTTGAAGAACAACAGATGATTCTCATGTCAGATATCATGTCAGATGTTTAAATAGAGTATATTATTGAGTAAGGTTATCATATCTAGTCAACATACCTTATAGCGGACGTTTCGAGAAGAAGGTGTTAGCTCTTCATCTATACTGATGATGAAATGACGCTCATTTGTTGATAGCAGTACTTTCTGGTTGCTTGGAAACGGTCTTTCTAGATGTTTTATCAACCAGAGGATCGTCGAATACGCGACTTAGATTGAACTCTGAACTGAGCCTCGTCTCTATACATATTTGTGCGTTACTTTATTATCTATATGGCCTCATTTTCAGTCTCTTTGCCTACAATCTTTGCCTCATCCCAGATGATGATAATGGTATAATGTTGACCAGGTGATCCGTGACAGCAGATGTGTTGACCGTAGAGTGCAATATGTCTAGCAGTCCTGGTGCGTACCGTTGGCCCCAATGTTTCTGCTTCAGATTTATCTTCTTTCATACGTTTTACCAAAACTTTCTGCCTGTTTCCCCGATATAAATATAATCACAATTTATGCAAGGGATAGAATAAATCACATAATGTAGTCTTTAGAGGGTCACGTTTATCTTTATGAGGGATCGTCGTTTTTTCTGAGAGAGCAGTGTGGCTTCATGGCTGACGTGATATTGAAGGTCTTGAGAGTCCGAGCGATTTGTTTAGATACTCTGCCACACACGATAACACTACCATGCCTTTGTATTTGTTGCCCTCGTCTGTCTATTTTCATTTCTTTTGTCTTCTTTGGCGCATTAATTCCGACAAACTTGCCCCAAATATCTACCTTGTGACATTAACGAGATGATATCCTCTTATATAACATACATAGATGTAGATTCAGAGTATGAAGCACTCTTTTAAATTCACAATTACCATGGGAACTTACTAGCGCCATCTCCTTATATTGAGACGAATGTTTGGATGATCTTTTGGCAGCGTATGCAGGGTATTTTTCAATTACTATTTTGTTCTCAAGAGTTTAAAAAGCTTAAATATCAGTATTATAACGAATAAATGTGTCATCGTCCAATAAATTAATTAAAGTTATGCATTCGAGTAGAGAGCCTTTCTAAGGACTCGATGAAGAAACTTTCATATTGTATTTTTAATCGTTTCATTGTTACACGCGTTTTATGTTTCCAGGTTACCCTAATTATCACTAAATGCAATTTGAACAAAATGAATCTCAGGATGCTCAAGGGAAGCTTGATAATGAGACTGTCGCGAAGAATAACGCATATATTCGTTGTATCGGAAGAAGATGCAAGTCCATAGGGACCCACTTCGCCACGACGTAAGTAGTTTACGATGTGTTTGCATTCTCTCTTCTTACTGTCTGAAAATCCATTCTGCCTTTCTCGCTATTTGTATGGAAATTGACCAAAATAACTCACTCGCCGTACCATGGATGTTGCAGCTAAAAACCGTTAGGAAAGTACGCTTGCAGATATAATAAAGTATTGCCTTAAGATGAACCGGATACTTTCAATGCGCTTATCGTCGCTGTTATAGATGTTTCAAGGTTGCAGATCGTTTGCATATCTGTATTTATTACTAACATAATATCGTGTAAATAACGTGTTGCAATTAACTATAACGAATTGTTAAGATATGTGTACTAACTAACCTAAATCTAATCTAAACTAATCTAAATTGCCATGTAAAGGTTGGAATTCGATGACGGAATGAAGCGTATTTTAAAATTAGAAACTACTCGTAAAGTCTCTTGAAAATTATGAATGACATCAATGTTTGAACTAGCTAAGATTAAAGAACATCAACAACACTAATAGTCTCTCAACAATTATGAAAGTACTTTCAACGTATCATGAATATCATAAATGACATCAAGGCTTAAACAACATGAGAAAGCCAAAGAAGATTTCCTGTATAGTCCAGCATGCTTAGCAACACTACGATACCGACAGTTCAAAACATGCGTTACAGTGGTTAAAGGTAGATGACCCGATTTTCAACTTGATGTTTTCTATTTTACATGAAAGGTCATCCTTAAAATTGTTGCATTCCAAAGTTTGAGTTGCATAACTCCAATGGTTCTATTTTTAGAAGCGCAAGGTCAAAAGACATGTGCCCATTGAGTAGTACACAGACTGGTTAGTGGTTAACCACCTTTGGCAGTAATTCACCACATTTTAGCCTATTATTTCCCAATGAAACATTTCTGGCCCCTAATATTTTACAGACATAATGAGAAAAAATATGGGTATTCTTCTGATACCAAAATATCTTGATGTGAAAAAAAAATCATAGCCCCAAAAAAGTGATCGGGTCATATACCTTTAACAGCTGGAGATCGTCTGGCTTCCACCGTCATAATACATGGTAAAGAATACGCATCTTCGCCACAGATATGCAATAATGTCAATGGGAACAGTCGACACTGGTGACAGAAATCAATGGACATGTCATGATTTGAAAGTGAAGCATGCTGGTGCTGCTCAAAAGATTTTCTTTGTGAATAACCTATGATAACAACATCAACAACATTAATAGGCTCTCCATTTGAAATAATAATTCCATTAATAAGTCAAAACTTATTAGGCATATATACTTAAAAGGAAAAAAAGATGATTACTCTGTCAGATAATACGGATACTTTTAATGCATTTGGTCGCGGTAATAGACGTTTCAAGGTTGTCTTCGTTATCCCTGTATTTATTACAGCAATCAAAATCATGTCAATAACATGTCATGATGGAATATGCAAAGTATAAATAATATGGACCTGATCTTGCAGGTAATCAAGTGTTCGTCTAAAGTTTTAAGAGTCAGTTTGTGTAATTTTTTAGAATTGATTCTCTTCTTCAAAAAATGGATTTTTCTCATAGCTTGTGTATTTGTAGGCCCTTGGGCACTAAAAACCAGGGTTTTTAAATCTAAGCATATTTACTAAATAAGGCTTTTGAACCCTATCTGTTATAAAAGCATGTGTTTTTTCAATGATATTCAATCAAAAAATACTCTAATAACTCTGTTACATTGTTGTGGTTGTTTGAATTCATCAACTATTAATATTACATTCAAATAAAATAGTGGAACGTTTGCTGATGGAAATGTGTAATAGAACACAAGTACAGATATTATAGACCGGTAGATATTTCACTCATTGTCGTAGGCGGGTAAAATATATTTACCATTATAGCAGACATACAGATTGCCCTGTCAGATCAGATAAACCGGATGTTCAACCAATATGCTTAGTCGCGTTATAAGACTCCTCAAGGCTGTAAATGTCCTTCAGCAATTTACAGGTTATATATATATCGTGTAAATAAAATATTTTGATTGAATGAATGAATAAAATATACATAATTAAATGATCTTTAAAGATAGTCGCGGCTTAAGTATTATCTATATATCTCAATGTATTAGAAGTCTTGTGTAAATGTTGACATTCACAAAAGGAATCATGACAGCTTAATTTAAATGTCATACGCACTATTAACGTCTTGTAAATAAATGTGAATGGCCGCAAGGTTTGAACAAGCTATGATATATCATCAACATCAACAATTATGCCCTCCAATTGGGAATATTTACAAATATTTGTTTGGAATGCACATAATCATTGCTTGATGCATGCCATGAGAAGCGATTCATTACAATAATATAATGCTGTTTTGTCAGGAATTGTACTAAGTGTTGGTTTATTTTTTGGGAATATGTGTGGGAGAAAAGGCCTCTTTTTTACTTAACCCTCGTCCTACTGAGACGATTTTTGTAATACTGCGTACACGCACCATTTGATTTTCAGGTCATAGCAAAAAAAAAGTTACCAGGTAACCACCCGGTAGTTATCGGATGGTTACCCGATACCTTGCGGAGAGTATTTTAAAAGTAATCCACACATCTCCACTAGCAAGAGAGTTTTTGGAGAGCAGTTAGCTCTTTTGGAGAGTTACCCGATGGTTCCCCAAAACTTTGTAAATACCCAAAACACTCTCCAAAAACATATGACTCTGAAACTAACACCCAGAAAGCTCTCCGCAAACTCTGTTGTATACTAAAGTTGAAATGACATCCCCGAAACACTCTCCGAAAACTTAACCTATAAAAAGTAACACCCGGAAAGCTCTCCGCAAACTTAAGTTGTTTTTTTAAAAACACCCAAAAAGCTCTCCGCAAACTCTGTTGTATAATAGAGGTGAAATGACATCCCCGAAACACTCTCCGAAAACTTAACCTATAAATAATAACACCCGGAAAGCTCTCCGGAAACTCTGCTTTTAAAAAATAACACCCAAAAAGCTCTCCGCAAACTCTGTTGTATAATAGAGTTGAAATGACATCCCCGAAACACTCTCCGAAAACTTAACCTATAAAAATTAACACCCGAAAAACTCTCCGAAAACTTAGCTGTAAATTGGCGTTTCAATGAGATACCCAAAACACTCTCCAAAAACTTACACTTTTTTCTCAAAGTATCTGTGAACATGTAGGCCTAGATTAATTTCCAACATTTTTTACATTTCATTTGAAACCTTAAAAAAACCATGGTATTGCCATATCAGTCCGGGTCTCAATCAATAGCATGCCTTTCAATTGCCGATTAATTGCCGCAAATTTGAGAAATTGCATGTTGAGAGATGGAAGTTAATATTATTTTTTGTCATAAGTATGAGGTTTTACACTTTGTTTCTGTCCTGATTATTTTTTTGGTCATACTGGTAATAGACATTTAGATAGATCTTTTAGGCACAATCTGGTACTAAACTTGCCAAGCAACGCAGATAATCCATGATTAGAACTATTAAATGAAAACCTGTCAACAAACTATAAGCAAGGAGAAAAGACCTCATGTTACCTGTTCACATTGAAATAGCCTCTCGCTCAGGCACGAACCAACGCAGTGTCACTGTGTTATGAATATTCCTTTCATTCCTGGCCATTCGAGTGCCACAAACAGTATTTTCTTGCTGCTTGTGTGTGTTGATTGCAAATTTGGAATTGTCACAGATTTTTATTAAATGGTGGTATTTTGTGGCATGTTTGGTACCAAATTGATACGAAAAGATTCATCTGTATGGACAAAATATAATTAGAGGACATAAACAAAGTGTACGACTTTCTTTATAACTACGTGATTTGGGCTCAAGAATTATTAGTCTAACATACAAATAAATGCATAATGTTTGCGGGACTCTCTTAAGGATAATTATGTGATGAAATCTTTTTAAAACTAATTGAAAGAATGATCCAGAGACCAACCATTATTATACAATATCAGTGTTGAACATAACAAATATGCAAGAACTGTTTTATTTAGATGTCATAAGCTGAATTATTTACAATACAGATAGTAAGAGGCCTGTGTTGCATACTGTTGATAATACAGTAAAACCTCATTAACTCAAAATTCCTCAAAACACAAAGTGTTTTCCAAGTACTAGCATAAAATGTTACCATATTATTTAACCTGATTAACACAAATTCCTGTTAACACAAAGTAAAATGTGAGGTACAAGCAACTTTGTGTTAATGAGGTTTCATTGTATGACCAACGCACAAATAGTATGTAAATATTTAAATCAGAGGCTTTAATTTTAATGTTTAAATTTTAATTTGGTCTCGTTTTTGTATGATCAAACCGATTCTTTGGATGGATCTTCTTGATGGTTTGATCCAACACACCGTGCTGCTGTGGATGATTTGACAGGCTTATTTAACAGGCTTTTGAAAGGTGGTAAAGCATTGACTGAATATGCCAAAGTGTCACTTTTAAAAATGTAACCTCTGATCATTCATATATGATCGTGCTTGGAATTTATTTAAAATTATAACATGTTAGGTGTCTAAAATCTAAATGTTCCAAACAAGATTAACTTTAAAATTATGGGGTCTGATTCATGTGTTTTAATTTGATGCGATCAAGCAGATTGAGAATTTTGAGGATATTCCATTTCCTTTAAAGTTCACTGTATGTTACACTTTACTGGAACCCATCAGAACCAGGTTTTAATTTCAATGCATTATATAAAGATTCTGAAGCAAAGGAAACTAGGTCTAGAACCATTTTTACAAACAATGATTGATCTCAAAATCAATATTCCCAACTAAATCGGCTTGATCTCACTACATATTTGTGACCATCCACCATAAATGGCCTATTAAAGTCGGTATGAACATTTGTTGAGACATTGAACAAGTAAATTCTCCTGAAATCAGCTGTACAATGATACATGTCTGTATTGCTTGTACATAAGAACTGTGAAATCAATAAACCATTGAAAATTCTGTATTGTTTATTGAAATATTCATTGGGCCATATCTCAGAAACTTGCTCTGCCGACTTTACGGCCCCTTTGTCGCTGGATGGTCACATTTATTCTTTTAAAGAGTTTAATTGTCAGAATACTGGAAATTTAGCACAAAAATCATCAGGTGAACTGGTTCCCATTCAGGTGAACTGGTTCCAAAACATTCAAATCCAACAACCGCGAAAGTCGAGAACCGCGAAGCCGAGAACCGCTCTAGTTCATTTAATATAAATAAAAGTATAAATTTTCTTGAAGATCATGGTTCAATGAATCCAACCATGAACTAAAAAATGATAATTTGAGAGAAATTATTAAAAAAAACCGGTTATTTACCCATTTTAGGTTTTCCAGAGATAACTCAAACTATATTTTGTCAAATTATTTCGTTCTAGTTTTATTATAATCCTAATAAAATTCTCTAGGTTATTTTTTTATATATGATTTTTTGTTGTTGAAGTATTTGACCAAAAAGTGTCAAAAATGTGATTTTCATGATTTTAGAGGTAACAAATCACATTGTTGGCACTTTTTGGTCGATAATTACAGTAGTAAATCAGATATTCAAAAAAAAAAAAAAAAGATGATACAAACACAATGGACCTAATCTGATTGATTTCCATGATGAACTTCAGGCAATGGTGAATACACATCATTTTGGGACAGCCTCTACAAACATATTTCCATCTGTCTTGATTCAGGGTGCTAATAATGTAATCTGCAAAGCAACATAGGAACCCATGTTTGTATCCTCACTAGATTGACACATGTCCTCATCCGTTATGCATATTATTTACGTCACTACGTAGAGGGCGTTGTGGGCGTGGGTATTCAACATGATTTCTAAATTGATATTATACATTTCATTAGATCGACGGTTAAAACAAACTAGCTTTTAAGGGCTGGTTACTGGTTTGATAATGCTCGATTGATCTAAGGTAAAGCCAGTCCTCTTTATTTTCATATAATCCACGTGGTCCTCTTTTCTATTTCCCAGCATACTTTTAAAAACAACATTATACAAATCGTTGCAAACATTGAGACTACTTTCCGTTCGAGAAAAAAATGAACTGCTATTTTGTCAACATATAATATAATAATACGAATAAATTACCATTTACATTTTAAATCATGTTTAATCCTTCAAATCCTATTTTTGAAAAATATGTTTTGAAATTTAAAAAAAGAAGCTCTCATTTTCCAAGCACATATTATATAGGAAAATAGAAGCTGCGACCACTGTCTAAAATGTATATGATTTCAGCAGATATAAGAGTAAGAACATAGTGACAATATGCATAAGTGTGTGTTTTATTATTAGACTAAAGCCAGCATAAACAGCACATCATCCCCTCGCCTTACGAAGATCTATGCGACAGAAGTGCATATTGCCCTGTAAATTAGCAAGTAGTGATGAGGGAATTGATTTAAACAAAGTTGAATATGAAGATTGAATTACCAGATACCCGTGCAAAATCTTGTTATTGTCATTATAAAAAGTGTGTCATGTAATGAATAACCACGGGCAATCAACTACTGATCGGGGCAACGTCTTAGATTCAAATACAAAGTTAAATGATAATGATAATTTGTCAATACGTCGTCATCAACGACGATGTCATCCCTGGGGTGCAAAATGATCTATGAATGTAATGAATACTACTTTAATCTCCGGAGGATGAGATAAAGATATTACAGTGATTAGATCTAATACCGGATCTAATTAGCATGTCGATGACAGTTACAGTTACTATAGTTGCATGTAACCCTTTACGTTTAAATGGAAAAGGTAGGTGTTCAATGACGACAAGTAAAGTATAAACAAAGAACAACATGTTTCGCAATGTGTAACTTTGAAGCTTATCTTATTGGCTGGCTGGCGGTATATTTTCCCCCATACATGCAATACCAAACATCGGTTATAATTTAGTTGTCCCATACATGCAATATCAAACATCGGTTATATATAATTGCACTCCGGTAAATATAATTGTAGTCCTTGCCGACGACAATCAGATTTTCGTAAAAAGTGATACTTGTACAATCCAGAATCCAGAATATGAAACCTAAAGTGCACTCTTTTTCAGGATTTTCTCTGTAGCCAAAGACTAATAATAAACAATTAGAAAAGATACTGATTTCCCCCATGATTAAAGTTGGAATTTAATCCTGATTTTAGGACTACTATCTATAATATGTTCCAGTATCGTCCGATACTGGAACACTGACTTTGTACCAGTATCGAACAATACTGGGTGTTGCAGTATCGGACAATACTATTACAGTGCAGAATCTGAGACCCAAAGTACACCTTTTCCAGAATTGCTCTCTATTTTAACATCCTGTAGCCCAAGACTGTTAGTACATACTCAATTCAGTAACGTACGTATTGCCCTCAAATAATCAAAGTTGAAATATAATCATGATTTTAGAACTACTAAAAGAATAGATATAATCACAGATCTGTGATATAATAGACGGGAGGTCGTCAATTAGTATACATGTCCTAGCTTCTAAGAGTAATACATGTGACAAGGAGATTTGGATACGTGACCGCAAGGTGTTAAATTGCAAGTGCTTTACCTTGCTAGGGGTTGTAGCCGAATGGATAAGACGCTTGCCCTATAAGCAATAGGTCCTCGGTTCGATTCCCGGGCGAGATCTATTATTTCTATTATACTAGTACAGCCCAGAATATGGGACTTAAGGGGGCTGTCAAGTGTCAGAAATAGCTTCCGTAAAACTGCCGTAACTACGTCATTATTCATATATTCCATATAAAAGTATACATTTGCTTGAAGGAAAGGGTTCAATAAATCTAACCATGAACATGAAATTGCTCTAAAAAGGACCATTTTGGAGAAAATCATGAAAAACGAGAATTTTGACCAGTCTTCAATTCGGACAAGGTAACCAAAAAAATATTTTCTGACAATCTGTCCTTTTACGATTTTTGTAATCTTAAGAAAATTACCCGGGTTCCATTTTTTGTTTGTTTTTTGATATCTGAGATATTTTTTTATTTATTGACCAAATAAGGCAACAAAATGGGATTTTAAATCCAACAAACGTTAATTTCCACAAAATGATCCGAAAAATCTGAAAATAGGCCTAAAACAAAAAACAAAAAAATGGAACCTGGCGAAGATCATGCTTGTTGCGTTAAACTTACTTGCTGTCCATCAGATGCAGTTTGTATTGAGTTATCGTGTCTGTAAATCGTATTTTTACTCAAAAATGAACATAATGAAATCAATCGATGAAGGTGAAAAGTGAAAATACCGCTGTTTGATCATGGTTTACGGGCAAATACACGAATTTCAAATCCTGTTCTTTAGATATTGTGGGAAGCATATAAATCCCCAACTTCGTGCAAAGTTTCATTACAAACCGTTCATTTCTTGGTATCAAAATAACCTCAAATGTGTGTTAAAAAACACAATTTTTAAGATGTCGAGTTTGAAAAAGAAGCCATACCGTTTCATGCGCATTCGAAGTGCGTTTACAATTTCCGGGAAGCGTAACGCATGAAAGCGCGTGCATCAATCGACAATGAGCGCAGACGCACGTGGAATGTTTTGAGTTGGCAAAATCATGGCGGCGCGTGCGCGTTCACCCGGTTGACAAAGGTTAGACGCTCGTGTATTAATTTCTGTGCGCAACATGCGGCTATCATCAGAGTTCAATATAGGCCCACTGTAGTCGAGTCTTTATCAATGTGATCATTTAAAAATGCACCGTAGCGCAGTTAGTGAGTAGTCTGGGTGTAAAAATCAACACCTATCCTACATCCTAGATAAAGGACTTAGCAAAGGAGAGAGAAAAATTGGAAACATTAGAGAGAAAGCGAGAAATGGAGATGAAGATTTAATTATGACCTGTCGTTTGGTAGGCCTACATGTTTTCTCTTCTTCTACTTCAGATATTAAAAGAGACGGCATCGGGTAAGGATGATATAGGCTTATGACTTGAGTCACGTCACGAATTGTGATTTCATCATAGTAAAAGGCCACAACATGCCACCTGAACTTGATCCTCGTTATGCCAGCGCCACTTAAAAAAGAAACTGAAATGTATATATGCTAGGTCTATCATTAATTACAATGTTTAATGAAGCAGGAAAATAAAATTAACGGTTTGTAAAATGACTATAGGAATTGTCTATATGGGTAAACTGTCAAGCGAACGGGTAACAGTAGCGTATCAGCAGAGTGTCCACCTCCCTCGACGGATTTGACCGGGTAGAACAGCTCAAACTACCGGGCTAAAAGGTTTTATTTTCTATAAATACAGTGGGTTGGGGGAGCAAGGGCCTCAATTTGAGTCGGATGGGGTGGATTTTGAGGACACCCCCACCCTCCCCGTCCCCGTTTTCAAATGTCGGACTCGGCAGCGGCAATCCTCAGCCTGTAAAGTTAAAGCCTACCGGGAAGATACCATTTCTCTCTGACAAACGATCTCATCAGATACGCCACTGGCGGGTAATGGATCACATTTCACAGTAGTTAAATGATGAGTATTTTCCATTAGAATAGACTTGGATCCTTTTAAAATTGGTTTGCTATCTATATACCGAAGATAATTATTAAATAGTGATTGTTCAGTGTTATAATAATTAACAATAGCTCTAGGCCTATTAAGCATTTCGGTTGGATCTCTTTTAAAAGTAGTTTGCTATCTACTGAAGATAACAATGATAACGGTGAAAAGACGGTCATTATTAACAATTTGCTGTAGTAGGCCTATATATACAGTAATGTGGGTATTTCCATTACTGCATGGTTTTATTGTTCATTAGCTATCCCTATGAATTGCCTTGTCACCTATACCTAAATTGAAACTTTTTTCATTGAGAGGACACGAAAGTACAAGGATATCAAAGGTGCAACCACAAATTTAATCAGGCTTATTGTTTACATCTCATAACTTCGTGATAACCAAACCGATGTTACCCTGTTTTTTGTTGGGGTGGGTCCGAGGGGCAGCAATATAGAGCATCCTCTCGCACCATAATCCCATCCCTCTCACCTTTGCTTTCATTCTAGAACATTCGGACGTTTTATTGATTCAAAAATATGAATGATGGGCCATTTAGCGATCGAAATGGGAAGATCTCTGTTCTTTGTTCAGTCCGAATTTCATTTAGTATGTTCCCGAATTTTATATTATTCAATTTAACCATGACATGTTAGGAGGATTTTTTTAGAAACATGACTTGTTTGGCCGTATACTATATAATAGGCCTATACTTCTGGTTATCTTGGAACTTATTTTGTCTCATATTATGGCATGTCACCAAACCGTAGGCCTAACAGCGGGCCTTAGACCCGATCGCAAACTGAAATAAATGAGCTTATAATGGATACCGTATTATATTTTAGTATTTAAACAAATACATGCCAAGAGAGGCTGTCCATCCCTGCTCTCCATGGCCCTATACTCCCCCCCCCCCCCCCCCCCCTCCACATGTCGTGTTTTTGATTGCCGCGTGTGCACATGTGACATAACTGTACAAAGTTAGACTATAACCATAACCATGAACCATTGATAGCATCCATAATATGTAGGCCTAGGTAAAATGGCACTTATAATTGATACCGTATTATGTTTGATATAACTGAATGACAAATTAGTACACCGAGTTGAACTAATTCAGAACTAGCTAACTTAACAACGATACGAAGTAATAGGCCTACCATAATTCAGTAATGACAATAAATAAATAAACAGGTATTGGATGGACGGGGAGGGTGGGACGGACTTGTACAACATCGAAAGGCCAAACCAAATTTAAACATTAACGTCTTCGGATAAAACCCGGTGTAAGTCTTTTTGATACTTCTTACAATGTTTCACTCCGATCATGGATTCAAAATCTTTCTCTGTCCTTTATTTTTTATCTTTTTTTCCTTCTCTCTTTCCAAACTCCTTGATACACTTAGTGCTAAAGCCTTGTTTTACTAATAGGCCTACTTGCAGCAGGCTCGGCCACACCCCAGCAAAAATGACGGTTTGATTAGTCGGGCCTCCGATGCGTAAACAATGCGTGTGAACAAGCCCTCAAACGCGCCAAAAACATAGCGGGTAACGCAGCACGCACTGACGGCATTCGAAACAACAGCGTCGCGTATTTAAAGCGAACTGGCGCGTGCTAATTTGCGTGAAAAACAAAACACAGGATACGCGGCGCATGGGAGGTTTCGCTGATCCCCTGCGGGCAGACTTTTCCATTCTACTTTGTCAATGATCACAATAAGGATTTAAATCCTTCTAAATAGGCTTTTGGAATTTCAAAATTGAAAATGTCTTTGCATGTACTGATAGATAACACTCTGAAGTTTTGAAAAATGAAGAAAAGTGAAATTCCTGGAAAATACGAAATGACACTTGACAGCCCCCTTAAAGTACACTTTTTCCTGATTTTCTCTCTATTTTAGCATCATCCTGTAGCCCAAGACTAATCATTACAAATCAATACAAATTAGATAAGGTAATTGCCCAAATGATTTCAGTCAATTGTGTGGGTTTTTTGGGTGCTCATGCTTTGTCAACACTACTCAATTATTGAGAGCGATACACCAGCTGTTCACTTTCAGGGCTTATTTCTTTCAGGGTTTCCCCTATACAAAGTGTGTACTTTAATGATCTCAACTTAAAGAAAGTTGACAAATCCAGTCGATTTATAAGCGAGAAAATCGACGTTTTGTAACGCCCTTTAACATGTTAAAGTATAGGGAATCTATTCACCGGTGGGCAATACCAAACATAGATTACAATATAGTTTCCCCCATATCTGCAATACCAAACATCGGTTATAATGGAGTTTTCCTCATACCTACAATTACAAACATTGATTACAGTGTAGTTGTTACGATGCCTGCAATGCCATATATCGGTGACAGTGTAGTTTTTTTTCCTTACCTGAAATACTAAACACTGGTGATAGTATATCTTTCCCCATACCTGCAATACTTAAGATGTGCAAGCTGACATTGGTGCACTCTGCCGCAAGTAAACACATACTTCAGAAAGAACGTTTATATATTTGGTAGGTCACGACGATGAAGATGCAAGCGTCCATATATGAGGGGTCATTCATAAGTTCTGCAATCATATTACAGGGACTTGTCAGTATATCATTTTGTCTTAAAGGCACGCTATCACTATTGGTTGCTATAGCCACCTCCAGTTCTCTTGGAAATTTTACAAGGTTGCGATTTCTACGTATTAACAGATGTGTATAGATGGTGTGACCGGTGACGTCATGTTTTTACAAATGGGACACCCTCTGTTGATTCCCTCCAGGCAGAATATACAGTAAAGTTAATGAAGACAACATGAAATTTCTTTCTAATGAATTGTAAAACTGTTTTCTTTTTTTGTGTGAAATGCGATAGCTTATAGCATTCCTAAGCAAGTTTAAAGACAGTTTTGATAACAATTTGCTGTGACACCACAATCTAGTTAGAAAAACTGATCTGGCCTATGTAAACAATAGGAACTCTTGCCCGGTGTGTTTTGTCTCAAATCAACAGAGGGCGTCCTAAATGTAAACAACGGTCACCTCATCTATAGAAGTTGGTCTGTGGTGAACTCTTCTAGTGGGTTCTCAGGTTGAGTTTAATTAGATTACAAGGAGTGAAACACCGACATTGGTGCACTCTGCCGCAAGTAAACACATATACTTCAGAAATAACGTTTATATATTTGGTAGGTCATGACGATGAAGATGCAAGCGTACATATGAGGGGTCATTCATAAGTGCTGCAATCATATTACAGGGACTTGTCAGTATATCATGTTGTCTTAAAGGCACGCTATCACTATTGGTTGCTATAGCCACCTACAGTTCTCTTGGAAATTTGACAAGGTTGCGATTTCTACGTGTTAACTCGTTCCTGTCTGTCACCAAATAAACAGATGTTTATAGAAGTTGGTCTGTGGTGAACTCTTCTAGTGGATTCTCAGGTTAAGTTTAATTAGATTACAAGGAGTGAAACACCGACATTGGTGCACTCTGCCGCAAGTAAACACATATACTTCAGAAATAACGTTTATATATTTGGTAGGTCATGACGATGAAGATGCAAGCGTACATATGAGGAGTCATTCGTAAGTGCTGCAATCATATTACAGGGACTTGTCGTCAGTATATCATTTTGTCTTAAAGGCACGCTATCACTATTGGTTGCTATAGCCACCTCCAGTTCTCTTGGAAATTTGTCAAGGTTGCGATTTTTACGTGTTAACTCTGTCCTGTCTGTCACCAAATAAACAGATGTTTATAGAAGTTGGTCTGTGATGAACTCTTCTAGTAGGTTCTCAGATTTAAGTTTAATTAGATTACAAGGAGTGAAACACAGTATTTCGTTATCCTGCTTTTTTAAGACATCTGGGTACATCAACCAAAAGATATATCCACGGACATATCAAAGATTGGCCTGTCAAATGGAGTAAACACTGTCATCAAAATGCTGAGTCGTGTAAACAAAACTATTATGATTGAATAATTGAATAAAATGTAAACCAAACCGAAGTGAAGTCCAAAGTTAACGTTGATTAACTTAGATTGTATGCCCAAATATATTTGAATAATGACAGTATCCATCTCGGCGACTCGTAATGTGAACAGTTTTGATTGACATTAAGCATGTTAAGGGTGTCTAGGTTTTTTAGTCCCTATATTGGGTCACATTTTTTACAAATTAATGAAAAACATCGCTCTAAGAGTCTTGTTTCAATGTTAACCGTACAGTGTTTCTGATTGGCTAAACACAAACGGATAAGTGGTATAGTGAGAACAAGTTGCCAACAATGTCTTGGTGTAAATGTATAGGTCAGCCTGAACAAATATTGCTTCCCCATCGTACCTGCTACGATCTGACGATGAGCAATAGAGACTAGACGGTCTCTCAGGTATTCAAACTAACGTTCAGTCATTACGTGCAATATGAAAATATAGTGTTACATTTTTTCATATTTGTATTCCGTAACGTGTGAGATTAGGCTGGAATGAAGTTTCTTGTTTTGAAAAGAATAACATAAACATCCACAACCACCACAACAACAACAAAAAACCAAACAAAACTCACAAAATAAACAATGATATAACTTTATAGTTATAATGCATTACTATAAATCACATGTATTACGATGTTTTGTATACCAAAACTGGATACATGTGGATAAATATATAAGTGTATAGACTAAAAATTCTGAAAAAAATAATGGAATCGGTAACAGAATCGGAAAGGATGGTAAACACGCATCGTCAAATCACTATATTTTCATAATTATAAGGCATCTAGGGATCTAGTGAGTGGCATAGCAGCTCTTTTATTTCAATACGATTTGTGAACCTCATTAAAAACTAAATGTATCGACGAATATCAGACTGGTAGGTGGTGCCGCAAGGAGGAGACGTGATGTTAATTGGCTTATTAAACGGGCACTTATCTTCTTGTTGAAGGGCTCGTATCTTTTTGAAGTCGACAGTGAAAAGGTTGATTTAATTACGTGCTTAGCAAGAGGGGAAAGCGAAGTCTGACTGGCGTCTATCAAAAAGTTAATACATTTTCTGTGTAGGGTTTGTCGGGAAAATACACGCTAAAACCATTTACCATGAGCCAACAAAAACGTCTAGGGCTATTTTGGGCATATCCAATACTCCAATACTGTGTTACATTTTCCGGTTTTAATGCCGATTTTAGTGCCAATGTAGAAGAAGCCATGCCCCCCCCCCCCCCCCTCCCCCACCCCTTGGAGTCATAGCCCGCCCTGTACAGTAAAGTAAAGGTTAGCACTCGTCTCTTCACGCAACACTAGTTTCACACTTCATTCCGTATATATCTATGGAGTTTTAAGATGTCCAATACATATATGCTCCTTTGGGTGAATAATGTAGGGGACAAGGAAGTTCACTTAAAGGCATATTATGTGATCTTTTCATGGAACGCCCTCTGTCTGTGATCTTTTCCCAGAAATGAATTTTATTGTCAAATTACATATATAACCATGATACTAAAATATTTCATAAGTTACAGAGCGATACGTTTCCTAATTTAAAATTAGATTTTGAAATAAGTTTTCTGAGTGGTTTTTTTACGTTCGTAATATAATTCCATGGTTTGACACCGTGTTAACGCAGTTTATAGTGTTTCCGATTACGTCCGCAACTGTACACAAGTGACCACACCCCTACGGAATGCTTTATGATGGAAATGGAAACAAATATGTTGACAAATCATTAACATTGAAGTATATTTTCATTATGATTTGGTAAAGTTGGTTGAAGTCGGTTTTTCCCGGAAAATACAGTCAAAGTAGATTTATAAGTCGTTCCTGCTAGTCAAACTTCATTATAAGAGAGAGAAAATATGTTGAAACAGATCAAATTATATTGCTTTAATACGTTTACTTGTAAAATAAACAGAAGGAGAGTCATTGGATACATATAGTAATTTAGTACATTTTAAAAATAATCATTGCGATATGCTTCAACCATAGATTATATGCCCGATGGCTCAAAGACGTAGAAAAAAGGGATACTTGTCTTTCATCCGATTGAATAAACCTATAGTTGTTGTTTTAATGAAGGTTAAATTGTTTTGATAACCGACATACTTACTAGGTATTAAACATATATAATAATGTATATTCGTTGGTTACATCACACACTTACCTAGTCGAGATTTTGTTTATAAATTGGCGTTTTGATTATTTAATTTAATGAGCTCTTCAAATCCCCAACATTTCAGAATTAAATTCTCGCTATTTAATGAGAAAGAAATTAACACAATTTGAATGTTATTTCGCAACCTTGGCCGTCGAATATTTCCATTATTTGTCAGGATTTGAAAGTTGTTCTTGTAATGGAGCAAATTGTGTCCACAATACATAGGTGATCCCAATCTTACTCTTTCGTGGATGTCACGGAAAATGATTGACGCTCAAAACACCCTTTCCTTGTCACCGAACAAGTACAAAATAGCAACTAGTAACAAGTGCTTGACACTCTTACGCCACTTACAGATACATAAGAGTATGCAAAGAGGTGCAAACGTCAAGTATGGCTTTGGTATGGTCACCCCGGGGAGTGATGAGAGCGGTAATATGAACATGTGATTATACCCTTTATCCCCTTGTGTACATAACTACTGCTTTCAAATACCACTTTTTCTCAAAACCCGATCCAACCAAGCCACAGTTCGCCTCGATATTACTCATTTTAGCCAGAAAAAACAAACAATGTTGGCTTTCATTATCAAAACATAGCACAAAACAGCCCACACTTAATTTATCAGTTATTAAACAGATGGAATTGTTCTTATATAGCTATAATATCTACTGTGCTTCGAATTTCGGATGAACAAATATCCAACGTCAATAACCCAACTAAATCCTGCATTGTACAGATGCAGCACGTACATGTACATGTAGTTTAAATTAGATATACACTCCTCGCTACATACTACTAGTAAATTTGATTCTTGGAAATTCGATGAAAGTTTAATCGAAAGACTTATTTAGTGTTGCTCGCCCCTTAATAGACAAAACTTCGGTTACATAGTTGATCATTGTATCATGGATTTGAAAACTCTCTTTATAAAAATCCGATTTCTTTTGTATCATATTGAAAAGTGAGGAAAAAAGAGAGGATGCAAAAACAGGTCCGTTTTTTTTCTTCAATTCTTTTGTTTCTTATTGAAAAGTGAGGAAAAAAAGGTGAGGATTTGAAAACTCACTTTATACTAATCCGATATCTTGTGTATCATATTGAAAACTGAAGAAAAAAAGTGAGGCTGTAAAAACACGTCTTATATTTCTTATTTAAAAGTGAGGAAAAAAGTGAAGATTTGAAAACACACTTTATAAATATCCGATTTCTTTTGTATCTATCATATTGAAAAGTGAGGAAAAAAAGTGAGACTGCAAAAACAGGTTCGTTTTTTCAATTCTTGTTTCTTATTGAAAAGTGAGGAAAAAAGTGAGGATTTGGAAACTCACTTTATAAAAATCCGATTTCTTTTGTATCATATTGAAAAGTGAGGAAAAAAGTGAGGCTGTAAAAACACTTCCGGTTTTTTTTCCAAATAATTTGTTTCTTATTTTAAAGTGAGAAAAAAGTGAAGATTTGAAAACTCACTTTATAAAAATCCGATTTCTTTTGTATCATATTGAAAAGTGAGGAAAAAAAGTGAATCTGCAAAAACACGTCATTGTTTTTTTCAATTCTTTTGTTTCTTCTTGAAAAGTGAGGAAAAAAGTGAGGATTTGAAAACTCACTTTATGAAAAATCCGATTTCTTTTGTATCATATTGAAAAGTGAGGAAAAAAAGAGAGGCTGCAAAAACAGGTCCGTTTTTTCAATGCTCATGTTTCTTATTGAAAAGTGAGGAAAAAAATGAGGATTTGAAAACTCACTTTATAAAGATCCGATTTCTTTTGTATCATATTGAAAAGTGAGGAAAAAAAGTGAGGCTGCAAAAACACGCCAATTTTGTTTCAATTATTTTGTTTCTTATTGAAAAGTGAGGAAAAAAGTGAGGATTTGAAATCTCACTTGATGAAAAATCCGATTTCTTTTGTATCATATTGAAAAGTGAGGGGAAAAAAAAGAGGCTGCAAAAACAGGTCCGTTTTTCAATTCTTTTGTTTCTTATTGAAAAGTGAGGAAAAAAATGAGGATTTGAAAACTCACTTTATAAAGATCCGATTTCTTTTGTATCATATTGAAAAGTGAGGAAAAAAAGTGAGGCTGCAAAAACACGCCAATTTTTTTTCAATTCTTTTGTTTCTTATTGAAAAGTGAGGAAAAAAGTGAGGATTTGAAAACTCACTTCATGAAAAATCCGATTTCTTTTGTATCATATTGAAAAGTGAGGGGAAAAAATGAGGCTGCAAAAACACGCCAATTTTTTTTTCAATTATTTTGTTTCTTCTTGAAAAGTGAGGAAAAAAGTGAGGATTTGAAATCTCACTTGATGAAAAATCCGATTTCTTATTGAAAAGTGAGGATTTGAAAACTCTCTTTATAAAAATCCGATTTCTTTTGTATCATATTGAAAAGTGAGGGAAAAAGAGAAAGAATTGAAGAAAAAAACCCGGACCTGTTCAAAAAAGGTCCGGTTTTGTTTCAATTCTTTTGTTTCTTATTGAAAAGTGAGGAAAAAAGTGAGGATTTGAAAACTCCCTTTATACAAATCCGATATCTTGTGTATCATATTGAAAAGTGAGGAAAAAAAGTGAGGCTGTAAAAACAAGTCCGGTTTTTTTTCTTCAATTCTTTTGTTTCTTATTTAAAAGTGAGGAAAAAAATGAGGATTTGAAAACTCACTTTATAAAGATCCGATTTCTTTTGTATCATATTGAAAAGTGAGGAAAAAAGTGACACTGCAAAAACAGGTCCGTTTTTTCAATGCTTATGTTTCTTATTGAAAAGTGAGGAAAAAAGTGAGGATTTGAAAACTCACTTTATACAAATCCGATATCTTTTGTATCATATTGAAAAGTGAGTGAGGAAAAAAAGTGAGGCTGCAAAACAGGTCCGTGTTTTTTCTTTCAATTCCTTTGTTTCTTATTGAAAAGTGAGGAAAAAAAGTGAGGATTTGAAAACTCACTTTATAAAGATCCGATTTCTTTTGTATCATATTGAAAAGTGAGGAAAAAAGGTGAGGCTCCAAAAACACGCCAATTTTTTTTCAATTCTTTTGTGTCTTATTGAAAAGTGAGGAAAAAGGTGAGGATTTGAAATCTCACTTGATGAAAAATCCGATTTCTTTTGTATCATATTGAAAAGTGAGGAAAAAAAGTAAGGCTGCAAAAACACGCCAATTTTTTTTCAATTCTTTTTTGTTTCTTATTGAAAAGTGAGGAAAAAAGTGAGGATTTGAAAACTCACTTTATACAAATCCGATATCTTTTGTATCATTTTAAAAAGTGAGGAAAAAATTGAGGAAAAAAATTGAGACTGCAAAAACAGGTCCGTTTTTTCTATGCTTATGTTTCTTATTGAAAAGTGAGGAAAAAAATGAGGATTTGAAAACTCACTTTATAAAGATCCGATTTCTTTTGTATCATATTGAAAAGTGAGGAAAAAAAGTGAGGCTGCAAAAACACGCCAATTTTTTTCAATTCTTTTGTTTCTTATTGAAAAGTGAGGAAAAAAGTGAGGATTTGAAAACTCACTTCATGAAAAATCCGATTTCTTTTGTATCATATTGAAAAGTGAGGGAAAAAAATGAGGCTGCAAAAACACGCCAATTTTTTTTTCAATTATTTTGTTTCTTCTTGAAAAGTGAGGAAAAAAGTGAGGATTTGAAAACTCACTTTATGAAAAATCCGATTTCTTTTGTATCATATTGAAAAGTGAGGAAAAAAAGAGAGGCTGCAAAAACAGGTCCGGTTTTTCAATGCTCATGTTTCTTATTGAAAAGTGAGGAAAAAAATGAGGATTTGAAAACTCACTTTATAAAGATCCGATTTCTTTTGTATCATATTGAAAAGTGAGGAAAAAAAGTGAGGCTGCAAAAACACGCCAATTGTTTTTCAATTCTTTTGTTTCTTATTGAAAAGTGAGGACAAAAGTGAGGATTTGAAATCTCACTTGATGAAAAATCCGATTTCTTATTGAAAAGTGAGGATTTGAAAACTCTCTTTATAAAAATCCGATTTCTTTTGTATCATATTGAAAAGTGAGGGAAAAAGAGAAAGAATTGAAGAAAAAAACCCGGACCTGTTCAAAAAAGGTCCGGTTTTGTTTCAATTCTTTTGTTTCTTATTGAAAAGTGAGGAAAAAAGTGAGGATTTGAAAACTCCCTTTATACAAATCCGATATCTTGTGTATCATATTGAAAAGTGAGGAAAAAAAGTGAGGCTGTAAAAACAAGTCCGGTTTTTTTTCTTCAATTCTTTTGTTTCTTATTTAAAAGTGAGGAAAAAAATGAGGATTTGAAAACTCACTTTATAAAGATCCGATTTCTTTTGTATCATATTGAAAAGTGAGGAAAAAAGTGACACTGCAAAAACAGGTCCGTTTTTTCAATGCTTATGTTTCTTATTGAAAAGTGAGGAAAAAAGTGAGGATTTGAAAACTCACTTTATACAAATCCGATATCTTTTGTATCATATTGAAAAGTGAGTGAGGAAAAAAAGTGAGGCTGCAAAACAGGTCCGTGGTTTTTTCTTTCAATTCCTTTGTTTCTTATTGAAAAGTGAGGAAAAAAAGTGAGGATTTGAAAACTCACTTTATAAAGATCCGATTTCTTTTGTATCATATTGAAAAGTGAGGAAAAAAGGTGAGGCTCCAAAAACACGCCAATTTTTTTTCAATTCTTTTGTGTCTTATTGAAAAGTGAGGAAAAAGGTGAGGATTTGAAATCTCACTTGATGAAAAATCCGATTTCTTTTGTATCATATTGAAAAGTGAGGAAAAAAAGTAAGGCTGCAAAAACACGCCAATTTTTTTTTCAATTCTTTTTTGTTTCTTATTGAAAAGTGAGGAAAAAAGTGAGGATTTGAAAACTCACTTTATACAAATCCGATATCTTTTGTATCATTTTAAAAAGTGAGGAAAAAATTGAGGAAAAAAATTGAGACTGCAAAAACAGGTCCGTTTTTTCTATGCTTATGTTTCTTATTGAAAAGTGAGGAAAAAAATGAGGATTTGAAAACTCACTTTATAAAGATCCGATTTCTTTTGTATCATATTGAAAAGTGAGGAAAAAAGGTGAGGCTGCAAAAACACGCCAATTTTTTTTCAATTCTTTTGTGTCTTATTGAAAAGTGAGGAAAAAGGTGAGGATTTGAAATCTCACTTGATGAAAAATCCGATTTCTTTTGTATCATATTGAAACGTGAGGAAAAAAAGTAAGGCTGCAAAAACACGCCAATTTTTTTTCAATTCATTTTGTTTCTTATTGAAAAGTGAGGAAAAAAGTGAGGATTTGAAAACTCACTTTTTACAAATCCGATATCTTTTGTATCATTTTAAAAAGTGAGGAAAAAATTGAGGAAAAAAATTGAGACTGCAAAAACAGGTCCGTTTTTTCTATGCTTATGTTTCTTATTGAAAAGTGAGGAAAAAAATGAGGATTTGAAAACTCACTTTATAAAGATCCGATTTCTTTTGTATCATATTGAAAAGTGAGGGAAAAAAGTGAGGCTGCAAAAACACGCCAATTTTTTTCAATTCTTTTGTTTCTTATTGAAAAGTGAGGAAAAAAGTGAGGATTTGAAAACTCACTTCATGAAAAATCCGATTTCTTTTGTATCATATTGAAAAGTGAGGGGAAAAAATGAGGCTGCAAAAACACGCCAATTTTTCTTTTAATTATTTTGTTTCTTCTTGAAAAGTGAGGAAAAAAGTGAGGATTTGAAAACTCACTTTATGAAAAATCCGATTTCTTTTGTATCATATTGAAAAGTGAGGAAAAAAAGAGAGGCTGCAAAAACAGGTCCGGTTTTTCAATGCTCATGTTTCTTATTGAAAAGTGAGGAAAAAAATGAGGATTTGAAAACTCACTTTATAAAGATCCGATTTCTTTTGTATCATATTGAAAAGTGAGGAAAAAAAGTGAGGCTGCAAAAACACGCCAATTGTTTTTCAATTCTTTTGTTTCTTATTGAAAAGTGAGGAAAAAAGTGAGGATTTGAAATCTCACTTGATGAAAAATCCGATTTCTTATTGAAAAGTGAGGATTTGAAAACTCTCTTTATAAAAATCCGATTTCTTTTGTATCATATTGAAAAGTGAGGGAAAAAGAGAAAGAATTGAAGAAAAAAACCCGGACCTGTTCAAAAAAGGTCCGGTTTTGTTTCAATTCTTTTGTTTCTTATTGAAAAGTGAGGAAAAAAGTGAGGATTTGAAAACTCCCTTTATACAAATCCGATATCTTGTGTATCATATTGAAAAGTGAGGAAAAAAAGTGAGGCTGTAAAAACAAGTCCGGTTTTTTTTCTTCAATTCTTTTGTTTCTTATTTAAAAGTGAGGAAAAAAATGAGGATTTGAAAACTCACTTTATAAAGATCCGATTTCTTTTGTATCATATTGAAAAGTGAGGAAAAAAAGTGAGGCTGCAAAAACACGCCAATTTTTTTTCAATTCTTTTGTTTCTTATTGAAAAGTGAGGAAAAAAGTGAGGATTTGAAAACTCTCTTTATAAAAATCCGATTTCTTTTGTATCATATTGAAAAGTGAGGAAAAAAGAGACGATGCAAAAACATGTCCGGTTTTTTTTCAAATATTTTGTTTCTTATTGAAAAGTGAGGAAAAAGTGAGGATTTGAAAACTCACTTTATAAAAATCCGATTTCTTTTGTATCATATTGAAAAGTGAGGGAAAAAGTGAGTCTGCAAAAACACGTCATTTTTTTCAATTCTTTTGTTTCTTATCATGCTTATTGAAAAGTGAGGAAAAAAAGTGAGGATTTGAAAACTCACTTTATAAAGATCCGATTTCTTTTGTATCATATTGAAAAGTGAGGAAAAAAAGTGAGGCTGCAAAACAGGTCCGTGTGTTTTTTTCTCAATTCCTTTGTTTCTTATTGAAAAGTGAGGAAAAAAAATGAGGATTTGAAAACTCACTTTATGAAAAATCCGATTTCTTTTGTATCATATTGAAAAGTGAGGAAAAAAAGAGAGGCTGCAAACACAGGTCCGTTTTTTTCAATTCTTTTGTTTCTTATTGAAAAGTGAGGAAAAAAGTGAGGATTTGAAAACTCACTTGATAAAAATCTGATTTCTTTTGTATCATATTGAAAAGTGAGGGGAAAAAAGAGAGGCTGCAAAAACAGGTCCGTTTTTTCAATTCTTTTGTTTCTTATTGAAAAGTAAGGAAAAAAGTGAGGATTTGAAAACTCACTTCATAAAAATCTGATATCTTTTGTATCATATTGAAAAGTGAGGAAAAAAAGTGACACTGCAAAAACAGGTCCGTTTTTTCAATGCTTATGTTATTTATTGAAAAGTGAGGAAAAAAGTGAGGATTTGAAAACTCACTTCATACAAATCCGATATCTTTTGTATCATATTGAAAAGTGAGTGAGGAAAAAAAGTGAGGCTGCAAAACAGGTCCGTGTTTTTTTCTTTCAATTCCTTTGTTTCTTATTGAAAAGTGAGGAAAAAAAGTGAGGATTTGAAAACTCACTTCATAAAAATCTGATATCTTTTGTATCATATTGAAAAGTGAGGAAAAAAAGTGAGGCTGCAAAACAGGTCCGTGGTTTTTTTTTCAATTCCTTTGTTCCTTATTGAAAAGTGAGGAAAAAAAGTGAGGATTTGAAAATTCACTTTATAAAAATCCGATATATTTTGTTTCATATTGAAAAGTGAGGGAAAAAGTGAGGCTGCAAAAACACGTCAATTGTTTGTCAATTCTTTTGTTTCTAATTGAAAAGTGAGGGAAAAAGTGAGGATTTGAAAACTCACTTGATAAAGATCCGATTTCTTTTGTTTCTTATTGAAAAGTGAGGAAAAAAGTGAGGATTTGAAAACTCACTTTATAAAAATCCGATATATTTTGTTTCATATTGAAAAGTGAGGGAAAAAGTGAGGCTGCAAAAACACGTCAATTTTTGGTCAATTCTTTTGTTTCTAATTGAAAAGTGAGGGAAAAAGTGAGGATTTGAAAACTCACTTTATAAAAATCCGATTTCTTTGGTATCATATTGAAAAGTGAGGAAAAAAGTGAGGCTGCAGAGACAGGTCCGTTTTTTCATTTTTTTTAATTTCTTATTGAAAAGTGAGGAAAAAAGTGAGGATCTGAAAAGTAACTTTATAAAAATCCGGTTTTTTGTTGTATCACATTGAAAAGTGAGGAAAAAAAGTGAGGCTGCGAAAAAACCGTCAATGTTATGTTTATAATTAACATTGGAAACTGCGGAAAATTGTGAGGATTAGAAATCCAATTCCAATGCCAGTGCAACTCTACCGTGTTTGTAGTAATGTTTGTATTCTGATAAAACTTGCCATCTAAGCATGTAATGATAGTTATACTTAATATTTTGCAATTCTGCCTTACTATTGGCAAGTTTAATACAATCGAAAAGTGAGGAATGAGCGTGATTTTAAAAAAAGGGTTCCATTTTTTTTCCATCCCTACATCGTGCCGTATGCAATTCTGCATTACTATTGGCAAGTTTAATATAATCGAAAAGTGAGGATTGAGCGTAATTTTAAAAAAGGGTTCCATTTTTTTTTCATCCCTAAATCGTGCCGTATCTACCCTCCCTAGTGTACATGTACATACATGTTACGTTTCAAGCATTCCTTCAACCTCCATGTCCTTGATTGTATTTGTATATTGCACAAAACATCTATAGTGGACGTTTTTTAACTACCTTTGTTCACTTTCCCATTCTATGTTGATGGCATTATTTTATGGATAGAAATCAGGAAACGCTGAATTAAGGTTTAATTGCTTAAGGACAAAAAGGTTGAACAAACACTAACGATTAACAAAACATAAATCAAACACGTTAGCTTTTGTGTTGATGGGATGAAAATCTTCAACCTAAAACTATACATGACATGGCAAGATAATATCACAATGCCTTCATTTTATGATGTTATCTGTATCTAGAGTAGTCGAGGTTACTGTGGTCATAGACAACGATTATAGTCGGGGCAATGGGTCCATATGCCAAAGATGTGAAAAAAGATGACAGTATGGGAACTTAAAAGTTCATATTTTTTCACAAACTTAAAAAAAAACCAGCAATTTATTAATTAATTAATCAATATTTATTTTCCATCATACCAATACACTCATACTATGATTTTAGTTGGTAACATGTATTATAACCTAAAACAGATTTATGAGATGGGCTTAAGACTTTATGAATTTAAACTTGCGTACATTAGCTATATGTTAACAAGTATCTGTATTCACTTCCACTGTCTTAACACTTTTGTAGTACAGACCAAGGACCAAGGAACAAATATGTACCAGTATCGTTCAATAATGGGACAAATTACTAATGAAGCGATATAGCGATACTGGTACACATGCTACCATTAATAATAATGTGTACCAGTATCGCCCGATACTGGAACATAAAAACATTCCAGTATCGCTCGATACTGAATCACAATTTGGTGTTCCAGTATCGACCGATATAAATACGAAATTAGAACAATTTCTGATTTATTTAGGTTTGCTCTAAAATTACGCTTATGTAAACGTATTTTAGTTGTGAATGCAAAAATAGGGGCGTCCCCAGATCCTTTTGAATGGGGGGGGGGGGGTATAGAGGTCCCGATTGCCGACAAGCACCCAACAGAAAAGCAAAAGGTAGACGCGTGAATTTGACGTAAGTATGGGGGTGGGGGGGGGGGGGGGGGGGGGGGTCCACACAAATTCGCACGGTCAAAACAATTTGCACGGTCACAAATAATGGCACAGTCAAAAAACAAAAAGCAAAAGTAATGTTTGCGGTTGCAGTAGTGATATTTAACTGCATTCACAGTTAACTCTGACAGACAACTCAGAGCTTTTGTAAAAATGTTGATAAAATAAAATCTCAATCTAGAGCATTTATGAAATCGTATTGATAAACATGGGAAATACTGAGGCAATGTGTTGTCTCTGGCGGACTCCATTTAATTAAGTGAATGCATTCCATGTATATATTTTAGGAGTGCGGTTGACAAACCACGTAGGTATTATTATATTAAGAAGCAAATAACTGGCGCTGTTAGGAAAAATACACATAATTTATGTATGCGAGGTATTCGGTCATAATATTTAATTTCTATTTTTGACAGAAAAGTATTTAAAATGAAAATGACTTATTTATCACGTTAGTTTGATGTCATAATAGGCCATTGCTTGAAATAATCATGATAGATGCACTTAGCAGGAATACAAAACGGTCATTAGCTTTTAGTAAACGTGTTATCAGTATTCACAAAAGTTTGATTGATGTTCAAAACCATTTAGTATTCTGTTATTTGCTCAGCATCGTACCTTTTTAATTATATATATTTGGAAGAAGTATTTGTTGATTTCATGGGCAACGTTTATCCGCTAACATCTTACGTCTCTAGTGGATTCGTAGGAAGTAATTGGAGCAATAAAACTAGATGTCCATTTTGAACGCTTTTTACAACCAATATCTTGACGTTGGTATCTGTACAGATCTGTGTAGTCGAGTTGATGCTATCTTATGCAACTAACTATTCATGGCAAATAAGATACCACTCAGGCAAAAAGCAAATCATTCTTTCGCTTATATATAGTGTAACCTACACCCTGCAACTAGACACTTCAAACGGTTGGAGGAAGCGCTATATAAAAGAATGCTGATGATACTGTAAATCTCTACAAATATATTTTATGAACTATTGATTTAGAGGTTCATTTTTATTTGATTTCATAATGAAAATGTTCCGTCACTGGTGGCACCAAAACTGTGCACGCATCATTTCCCATGGAAAACACAAGAAAATGTTACCTCTTTTTTCACAAAATCTCACGTAAATTCCAAACGCAATATTTCCTGGAATCGGGGCGAATGGATTATGAAACTAGATACTTCCCGCTTTACTCACGATTATACTCGTACATTATTACGATTAATGATATGATAACGGTGCCATGATTTATCAAAAACCAGAAAACTCTAAGTTGTGTCTGTATGAATGGATGAAAATGAACCATTTTAGCCCTAAAATCACACTTCGCTTGGCGTACAACGAAAGCCGTCGTGGGTCAACGAACTCTGGGGCGAATGGATTTAAATAGCTGACAATACTAGCTTTTATATGATGTAACGCACGACCTCATTGGCTTAATAACAACAGTGCCAACAATGTTGTTGTATCTGTTCGAACTCTTTCCATTTTTTCTGGCGTCCTGCTTTCTTTTAATAGTTTCATGTTCCCCCTTCAGATTCAATGTGTTAGCTTATTTTTCACTAAACTACTGAATATTAGGTAAATGTAGTGTACAGGAACAAAACGCATTTCGCGTATGTTTATTATGTTAGTCGTGTTAGTATGTTGTTAAACTAAGCAAACATTCATCGCAGCACAGAGTTGAATAACACTGATAATAATGGTTGATATACTATTGAGGACACTTTAGGAAATTTAAACAGATACGACACCAAAACCAATACAAATTACCAAGAAGAGAAAAAAAAACCTGATGTTTGTTTAGTAATTCGTAAATAAAATTGTATTGATAAGAAAAAATTAAGTGTCATTTGAACTTACAAATCTCTCTTTGATAAAAAGAAATTTCGCCGGAGCGTAGACGTTCAGCACTTAACTGTCCCAAAAAGCTAACATTGGCTTCAAATACATACAGCATATGTTCCTGGATCTATATCACCTACGTGAAAATAATCAAGAAGAAACATCAATGTGTGTAACTGCAGTTATTGACATTAAGCAAAGTGTCAACAAATTCAGTCTGGTAGGTAGATTGAGGTGTATCCGTTTTTACACTACCGTTGCCTTAACACTTCCTACGCTGCAGTCTTCCGCAGATGACAATTCCAAAAGTTTACAAAATGTTAACAAAAGTCAAAGTTATTGAATTTCCCCACCATATTTTGAATAACCGTGAGAAATTTATTAAAATATGCCCCAATATGCCTAGTATTGCTTTAGTTATTCTTAGAATTCTTCGAAAGTTGAAGAAAAAAAATCTGAACAATCTGTTATGTATATGGTAAAACTTAGTCGCGTGGAAAATGTTAACTCTCACTGATCATAGCAGAAGTTTCGTGATCTCAATAAGCTTCATTCCAATAATCTAGATCATAACATCAACTCAGTAAGTGAATTAGACGGATAAGATGCCGTACAGCTTCAACAACCACGGCCTTAGAGGTGGATTGGAAAACGTATGTTTAACGATGATTGATTGAAACGAATATCCGAATGTCATGTTTTGCAAGGAGTACTCGGGAAGTAATATGAAACATCTTAAGTGTGATCAAAACCGACTCGTAATAATTCTGCCAAACGTCGAAACATAATGTCAAATATATATTATTAAGATAACCGGGCTTGCCTTGTGGTGTTGTTAAATAATTTTGTTAAAGGTGTGTGATCAGGACAATATTTTGTTTCTGTTATCTGTTGAACCAATTAACACACACTTTGGAAAAACGTATTTGTGCTGCAACCTGCGGGTAGAATAGAACACACCATGCATACAATTTGGCCCACAATTGGGTCAGTCACCTTTAAAGATCGGCAAAATAGGTATCCGAGTAGGGTTTAAGGTCAGTAGGAATAAATTCAGTAGCTAGATTTAGGAAAAAATAAATGACGATAAGAAATCATATATCATTGACCATATAAAAAGGATCACATCGTGAGTAAGCCAAGACAAGTTAATACTATAATCCCTTACCATCTAATGTAGCAGTATAAGTAGTTGACACAGTTGTATAACATTTTGAATAGGTTTAATTAGTTTGTATATTTTATTCTCGCTTTAATACGTGTAACACTTTTGATAATCTAAAGGGATCATATAATGCCGATAGAGATATGGGACGTTGGAGAGCATACGATTAAGAAAATGCGATGACAACCCACTGTATTGTAACCGATAGAGCAATAAAAACATAGTATATAACTTGATGGTCAAGGTAACAATTTCAATGATAGTCTGCGTAGTGATTTGAAGTAGTTATATGATCGAGATTTATTTTCTTGATTGGATGAAGAACGAAACCCAATAACAACAATAAAGAAATCCTACTAATAATTCATGATGGAACAACTTTATCGAGCAAAGATAAATAACATAGCAAGATGTAACATGGGAGAGCTATTTTCAGAAAGTGTCGAACGATGATTTGGTGATAGAAATGTTCTGAAAAATCAATTGCTAGACAGTAAAACTGGCAAATAAAATAGTTACCTCCAAATCGAGCAGATTGTATGTTCGAGTCACCACGTGCCGTTATATGTGTGATATTGTGTGAAAGTGGATCTGGAGGCACGTTTATTTCAAAATGACTTGTGACTTTGTGAGCCTCGTTAACCGCCTTATTTGATATTTACAGACTAGCAAGTGCTGCCATGAGGAGCAGACGTGGCGTATTTAAAAGGGCACTTATTATCTTCTTCAAACTGGTGTTCATGAAATAGCTTAAATACTTTTTTAAACAAATATGGTTCTTAAGCCACAGTACCCATATAAAATCAAGTCGTTGTGTTACATACACACTAAGAACTCCGGGTCAAAAAATGACTCCGACGTGGTCATTTTTGACCCCGTTTCCGGTATCAACTATGCACACTACCCCGGACAGGGTCAAAATGACCCAATTGGTCGTGTTATTCTAATTGCCCCGTATTTGGTCAAACAGTAACCCCGTTGTGGTCAAAATATAACCCCATTTAGAGTCAAATGAAATGACCCCTTTGGCAGTGTTCAAAATATAACCCCATTTTGGGGTCGGAATGAAACGACCCCTTTGGCATGGGGGTTACTTAATAACCACATTACGTGGTTGTTTTCATCCCAAATACTGGGTCATATTAACTCAATTATACTGGGTCAAATTAACCCAATTACTGAGTCAAATTAACCCAATTACTGAGTCAAATTAACCCAATTACTGAGTCAAATTAACCCAATTACTGAGTCAAATTAACCCAATTACTGGTTCAAATAAAAATGAAAAACACAATTAATAATGATATTTAGAAATAGATTGTTTCAAGCACCATTTAATTTTGCTGTTTGCATACCTTTCTAATTTACTTCATTAATATAATGCATGTAATTCGTTTGTGAACAAACACTAAGTGAGTGACGTCTTGAATTAATCATGTTAATAATATGGATATATAAATACGAAATCTACTTTCCATGGTGTTAATTTTAAAGAAGCCGATGCACACCCTTGTGTCAAATAGGTCTCAAGTGCAAGTCATTATAAAGTTGGAAAATTGGGCTGCAGTTAGTCACATTATTATCTTTATTTCATAATAATGCAAACACGTTTTATTCTATGTTAATTCTCAATCTGGTATTTAGATTTCCATAGCCTATGTTTGAGACGGATAGTCAATACTTCGGTATCAATACGCCACGGTATCGGCATCGGCAAAATGACCCCGAGGAATTTTGACAACGTTCACCATGGTCAAAATAACCATACGATCGCGGTCATCCTATAACAATAATAACCCCATTATGGGTCAAAACTACCCAAAACGGGGTTGATTCAAAATGACCCCGGAAAATGACCCATAAATTCTTAGTGTGTAGGCGACAAAACATCCATTTTATCTGCGGACGGATCTTTTAAAATAGGTTGGTTGGTTGTTAGGTTGTCGTTTTCTTCACAAGTAAATAATTAAAACGTATTTTATAGAATTTAGGTGGAAAAAAGAAGAAAACAGGTATATAGAAAGACAATAAGAGAGTATCTGATAAGCGTTGAAATGACAATGTATCTAAGTTCAGGTTATTGTTAGATCTAAACCTAACTTTGCTTGAGCTATGTTAGATACATGTAGAATTTTCCACCTTCCGCCTACCTCAGATAGTCGTGATCCACACCTATTGCAACACCGAATTCCTTTGTGTCCTGTATGACATTTCCATCTATTTTCAAAGAATGGGGCTTTCATTCCCTTGTATCTAATAATTACACGTGTACACGTATGGGAACGGTTTCATTGGGTCATTGACACTCCCGTGTGACGGGGTAATGTTTTTACCTGATATCAAAATAATTGATATAGAGACAAATTGCAATTCACCCGTGACGAAGTATATGCCGGTAATCTTGTGTTCGGATATAATAAAACACCTATGAGCAGAGCCCTGAAACTTTATTCACAGGTGTATGTATACAGGGTAGTCAGCAACTATATTTCGACGGAGTTTAAGTTCATTTTTAAAAAACATATAATGTATTTAGGTGACCATATTCTACAGTTATGCACTGCACATTTACAGACAAAATTATAACAAGAGACCCGAAAACTAAATAAAGAAGAAATAATGGCTTCTTTCATCTGATATAACCTTCGGATTTAAGGAAAACCCAACGTTTCAGATGGTATTGACCCTTTAAGTACCCAATTGGGGTGCTAAGCAACAAAAATTCATGGCGTTGGATTATGTGACGTAAGGTTGTATTTTGTAATGATCACTGGAAGGCTCAATTTTGAATGTTTACTTATAATATATTTCTGAAATAGGTCTGTTTCAATATGTAAAGTAGACCTTGATAGCACATGCATTGATTATACTGTTATCTTACAATGAAATAAACAAGAAAATATATGGTCAAGATGAATATGAAATTCCATTTAGGGGCTTCACTGTATAGCATTTTCCACGTGGCAATTAGTTTTACCATTTCAAAACAAATTGTTCAGAAAACATTCCCAACTTCCAAAGCCTATCTAAAGAATTACTGATTCAATACATGTTTGTATTTATTCTAATGCATTTCTCATGGTGATTCCAAATATGGTAATGAAATTGAATTATATTGACATTTTCGAAACATTTGGTGACATGTTGGAATGTCGTCTGCAGACGCCCGCCGGAGTGCAAAGTGTTAAGGGATATGTTATATTGCTGAATTCGTTTACTGAGTGTCATAAGCGTGGAAATATGCTTACTCTTTGCTAGTGATGCAACATAAGCAGTATACTCGCACGTCGATTTCATTCTTTGATATCAGTGCGGACGGGCAGTAGAATGCAACATTATAACATTTAACAAAAGCGCAAATGTTATTCTGCCACGGGACGTCAATACTCTAACCTTTGATGGTACATACATGCTAGATGAGATTTGTTGTTGACATATTCTTGTACCGATTCTCACATCTGTATTGTGACATATAAGTTTCAAGAATCTATTGATTTTGACGCGAGCAGACGACAAACATTGACTCAGCGTAACAAAGTATTCTTTAACGAGATTCAAGCGGGGAAAAACGAATTCTACTCGAGACAATAACACACCTGTTGCAACAAATACAAATTACCTGTGTTTGATTTTGCATGTTGTATAGTTTGACTTTATAAATATAAAGAAAAGTTGCTTGGTTTTTTGAGCTTGATTATGTAGATACGGGACCTGGCTGTGTTGAATTATAATTTAATGTAATCGCTGCCTAATCTTGGGATCGGTTTTATTCAGGAAGTTGTCCCCGTTTGTATTGTTTGCTAAGATAACAAATACAACATTTTGTTGTAAACGCTCCCTTTAGATACATTTTTTTCTTCTTCAAATAATATATGCCCTCACACACGCCCATACTCTTCGTTATATATCTAAGATGTATGATGTATAATATTCAAAACACGTTTCATCCCATAAGATAATACGAATTACTGTGTTGATGAATATTCCGTTTCATGACTTCACCACCGATTTTGCAATATCTTTCTCTGGATGTATGCCTTATTTGGATCCCCTCCATTGTTTTGTCTACATCGGGAAAGAATATTGATATTTTATCTTGAAAGTTATTTCGTTGTGAGTAGTCTAAACAAGGTGAAGATGATTGATATTGGTGTTTGAAGTGCATGGTGCAACATGGTGCTAAAGTTATTGATTACAAACATTAAAAAAACTACACCCTTGTAAATGTGGCTATAGTTCATACCAGAAGGATGTTTAGTTTCATTTTTGGATGTCACCTAGTAGTAACATATCCTGAATTAGCCTAGTCGTAAGTACTTAGTTAAAAACTTTATCCCCATTTTTTGACAAATGAATTGAAAGCAGCAAATGTTTGGTATAATAATACATTGATGAATCCCAGACCTTTTATTCCCAAAGTCAATGTCATACCAATAGACCAGATTTTATGTGGGATGTCTGTGCCGAGGTAGCAATATTAATCCTACAAAAGAGGTAGTATAGGCCATATAATTATATTTCGCATCATTCGTCATTCATGAAAAATAGCTATATATATATACCATGCATTAGCCTTATTGTAGTAGTTTCCCAGTACCTACAATACCATCACATAGTCAGAGTATTGTCTCCCCAATACCTGCAACCCCAACAAACGATCATAGTGTAGTCTTCCTAGTACCTGCAATACCAATACAATGATCATAATGTATTCTCTCCAATACCTGCAGCGCCAACAGGGTAATTTCCCCACTAACTACAACATCATCACAACGGAGTTGCCCCAATACCTGCCATACCATGCATTGCTCTGAGTGTAGGCTCTGACTGGGATCTTGTCGTAAATATCCTGACTGAAGGATTATGTAGATGTCTCCCCAATAGATACCAACACATAATGTTTACAAAACCTGCAGATTTCACACCTGATTTAATGATTGTCCCTTGCCGAAAACAAATGGACTGTCTCTTTATGTTAGCATCCTGGGACCAAAGGCTAATCATAAGTAATCATGAAAGGTACTTATTGCCCCCACATAAGTTTGAATCTTATCCTGAATTTATGATTACTACCTATTACCACAGTGCAAAAAAGAGATATTTTCAAGCCATTGTATTTTGATTGTATACTTATGTAATGTTCTATCAACACTGCTCATGAGAGCGATACACAAGCTGTTCACATTTAGGAGATTATTTCTCGGAACTTTCAGGCCTATATAAATGTTTTACTTCAATAATCACAGATATCATGATCTTGAAAACAGTGTAAAGTTTAAAAATCCAGTCGGACGCTATATAAGCGAGAAAATCGACGTTTTGTAACACCCCTCTAACATGTCAAAAAGTATAGGGAACCTATTTACAGGTGTGAAATCTGTAATACCAACAAAGTAATCAGAGTGTAGCTTCCCAATTCATGTAACACCTACAAGTAATCACAGTGTAGTTTCCTCAGTATCTGCAGCACCAACAAATGACCATGTGTAGTTTCCCGTGTACCTGCAATACCAACACATGTTCAAAGTGTCCCCGATACCTGTAATACCAGTGAAGTTTCCCAAATATCTGCAATACCAACTCATGTTCAAAGTGTATACATTTCCCCGATACCTGTAATACCAACAGATGGTCAGGGTTTAATGTCCTTAATACTGCAATACTAACAAATGATCATAGTGTATGCTCCCCCCCCCCCAAAAAAAAAAACCGTGCAACACCAATAATTAATCAAAGTGTAATTGTCCCTATACCGGCAATAACAAGCACTGCGTAGTATGATTATACAGTATAGAATCAATTACCGACCAGTTGTCATAATTAACTCTTCCATATACTTCAACTGGTTACATAGAAGTGCAAAATAACGTGTCAGCTGGAGTCCGTGAACAATATGAGGAAACATCTTTGTTGCACATTTTTTGCAAAGCTTTTTCAAGCATCGTAATGAAAATGTGATCCTTCCTTTCAGGTTGGAGATGCAGACATCACCCAACGGGGACCAGGTTAAAAACGACATTGTTTACTCCTTTAAAAGGATATGTTAGTGATTGATCATCATGCCTCTGGTCGTTTTATTGAGGTATAGATAGTTTTCGTAACACTTTCCACGCGGCTATTAGTTCTCACATATACAACAAACATCTCAGAAACCTTTCCCAAACGTCAAAGTCTATCACCCGGATTCCCAAACCAATACTATGCATGTTTGTATTTATGTTTGTATGAAATTCAATCATGTTGACATTTATGAAACATTTTGAGAAATTCTGAATCTGTCGTCTGCAGAGGCCTGCCGCTTGTAAAGTGTTAAAAGCCTGTTTTATGGTCAACAGCTGACATCCCATTCAAAATCGTACCGACCTAAAGGGCAAAGATGGACGCAAAAAGTCGAATGAATCAGTGGCATATCCAAGGGACTAAAAGGGGGCAATATATGTTGCGATGTTGCCGTCAATGCATAACAGATTATGTTGTAGTCAATTAAAAAAGGAAATAGCGAGGACGCGCTACTACTTTCTTCTCCCATCGACATTGTTCTGGAAAGGACATTTTGCATTTACAGTCATGGTTTTTATATCTTCGGTACGTATGGTGCCAGAGCGCATGACATTTTTGCTCAACATTGTGATCCCAATAGAAACAAGCTAAAAGCACGAGTGGTCTACTCAAGTGGCACATATAAGCTCACCCATTCAATTTTAATTAATATACCCGAATTCGTATTCGTAAATACCAGGTGAATTATTGGCAAGTGGAATAGCAAAACGAAAGGATCAAAGAGCATGAACATGCACACGGCTGTTTGATCGCGTGTACATTGTCCGATTTATAAGCGCATCTAAAACAACAGAGGGCAGCAGATATTTCTGTAAAACCCTAATCGATATATCAGTAAAGCTTCCCGTACCGCTGTGTAACCAAGTATTATAGATAAAAGGGATATGCACCAGTTAGGACGGGGGCTTTTAAAAACATTTTATCACTGCTAGATCCATTTTATAATGTCTTTGTTCATTTACTCAGTGTTTAGCTATTTATTTGTTACGGTGGACATTCATACAAGCCCGATTTTACTATTAAATAGTTCAAATAAATTGTTTAGGTTTAAAAACTTGCTAAAATCCATCATATTTATCATATTCTTTTAAAATTAGGATGCGCTTTCAGATTTTGAGTTACGTATTAAACTTTATTATGATGAATCGGTGAAACGGAAACATATTTTGCGACTAAAATTTCTCTCGCGTTGAAATGGTAGGGATAACCGATATTCCAGCTCCGGCCTAGGCCAAATCCAGAATTGTGCTCATATCATTTTTATTTGGATGCGATATCAGATTTTTAGTTACGTATAACATTATTATGACTAATCGGTGAAACGGAAACATATTTGACGACTAAAATTTCTCTCGCGTTGAAATGGTAGGGATAACCGATATCCTGGTCTAGGCCAAATCCAGAATTGTGCTCATATTATTTTTATTTGGATGCGATATCAGATTTGTAGTTACGTATAACATTATAATGACGAATCGGTGCAACGGAAACATATTTGACGACTAAAATTTCTCTCGCGTTGAAATGGTAGGGATAACCGATATTCCAGCTCCGGCCTAGGCCAAATCAAGAATTGTGCTCATGTTATTTTTATTTGGATGCGATATCAGATTTTTAGTAACATTTAACATCATTATGACGAATCGGTGAAACGGAAACATATTTGACGACTAAAATTTCTCTCGCATTGAAATGGTAGAGATAACCGATATTCCAGCTCCGGCCCAGGCCAAATCCAGATGTTCAGCCTTTTTAGCCTTGAACGCATTGAAAAAGAGTTTTTTCCGTCAAATGTGTCGTGGATTGATTTGTTCGATAAAAAAAACATTATATGTAACTCGAAATGTGATATAATATCCAAAACAGAAAATCGGGGTGCACATTTTAGGATATTCAGCCTTTTTAGCCTAGAACGCTGTTGCGGTTTCAACGCAAACGTCATTTATTCCGTCAAATGTGTCGCAGATTGATTGGTTCGATAAAAAAACATTGTACGTAATTTAAAATGTGATATAATATCCCTAAAAGCAAATCGGACGTTAATTTTAGGATATCCAGCCTTTTTAGCCTGTTGAAAAGATTTTTCCGTCAAATGTTTCGCGGATTGATTGATTCGATAAAAAAACATTATACGTAAATCAAAATGTGATATAATATCCTAAAAGGCAAAACGGGGGGCACATTTTAGAATATCAGCCTTTTTAGCCTACAACGCTGTAAAAAATAGTTTTTTTCGTTGCGGTTCAACACAAACGTCATTTATTCCGTCAAATGTGTCGCGAATTGTTTGGTTAGATAAAAAAAAACGTAACTCAAAATGTGATATAATATCCCAACAAGCAAATCGGGCGGGCATTTTAGGATATCAGCCTTTTTAGCCTAGAACGCTGCGAAAAAGAGTTTTTTCGTTCAGTTTCAACGCAAACGTAATTTATTCCGTCAAATATGTCGCGGATTGATTGGTTCGATAAAAAACATTATACATAACTCAAAATGTGATATAATATCAAAAAAAGCAAATCGGAGGGCACATCTCAAGCCATTTTGCGTTCTTCATTTTTTTTTAAATTCCCAAACAATGCACAAACTGACATAGGCATACCAGCTGGGCATACCAGTGGTAACGGATTACACAAAGAGTAAAATAAAATGAGTGCGGGCTTCGTTGCTAAGCCTTTACCCTGGTCACGCCGACAGTGTAGCGTGTAAAATACCGGCGTCCATTTTGTGAACCTAGTAAAATGACCAAATACAAATATGGCTTGTGTAGTATGATGTGATATTATAAACGAAATGTTTGGTGCCCGGCTCCAAATATGAAAGTATATCATGCACAAGATTCTTTTGTATTTATTGTTTGATTAACGATAAATTCCTGAGGTCGTAACAGTATACATTTTCTGAAGGGAAATTGCATGAGGAAACCAAATATGCCATTGAAAAAAGGACTAAAGTGGTATGATTAAAAATGTTCGGAAAAATATCAGATGTTTAACATTTTATTTTGAGATCCATATAATTGTTATACCTGCCCCTATCATTATTTACTTACATACTATTATTTGAATTTCTCATGAAATTACCCATCAGATGATGTATAATTGTTAAAGGTTACTACGTGGGTAAGGTAATTATACCGGCTAGTGAATATCTCCGATTTTTATTTTATATATTTTTAACATTTTCAGAAATATTTTTCAAGGATGTACCCTTCCCTGATCTAAACTGCATTTCTGAATTCCTCTTTTTCAAAGGTTTTCAAAAATGTATACTTTTGCTATCGTAGGTTGAACACTTTGTCTGTTATAGTCATTTTTATAAATCCGGTAAATTGATGCTGATATTTCATGTTGACTGTGTAGCGAATAGGAAGAAAGTCGATGATCATTGTCGTATCCATAATTAATTAGTTGTTACAAACAATTGACAAGTCCGTTGAACCACATACTTAAAGACTACTAGGATATCCTTTAAAATGGGACCAGAATGGTGTTTGAAACATTAGGGGATGACTAGTTATGGTAAAAAGAACAAAGCATGGGATATTCCCCATTGAGTTTGTACAGGTGGCAACCCTTCCGGCGGCACCCTTCCGGCACCACACATGGTCCCTAAACTTCAAACAGCTGTAGCTCACCTTCTGTATTAGCTATACCAATGCCATTTTACAGGCAGATAGCTTGTTATTATGGCTTTGAAATGATACCAAATGTTGTTGAAAAATTTAAGGAATAGATATGACAGCATGAAACTAAAAAGTGTAACAGCACCACCCTATTGGGAGGCGAGTTCATAACGCGTGACCATCGTTAATTGTCCGTGGTTTTATGTTACATTGCATAGCTACTTCAATAATAAGAATAATACAATTTTGTTCGGGCATCAGGTAATATAATATATTGTAAACTCAACGAATCTCTTCCCCAGAATGGACGCGGGTTCATTGTATACAGGTATTCAAAGTATTGTGGCCCAAATTGGTTGCAATATATATCCATCGAATTCCTCTAATGCTCGTGTATGTTTAAGACTACACGATTAGCGCGTCAGCTTGCACCGTGCACGGTAGAGTAATCATGCAAGGCGTACAATCTGTGTACGAGTGTAGTTAAATGCGCCTTAAACTACCCCCATACCCACGTTTACAGTTAGACAATTATGTGTGAGTTAGACGCGTGTTTAAGTTAAACAAATTCGAGAATTGCGTGTAGTTAATAGATGTTTTTAAAGTCAAAGTTAAACGCGTGTTTAGCTTAAAACAGTGTTGAAAGCCTATCTGGTGTATTGATCTACATCATATATGTTACTGTGAATACCAATTAAAAATAATAGTATGACATTTCCATTTCTTTTGGGAGAATATAGTTTTAATAATGCATGTTCGCGTTCTTTGATGCTTTCGTTTTGTTATTTCACATGCCAACTAGGATTACTGGAAACATGTTTACCATATAGCAACGGAATCCATTCGTAGATAGCAATTCACCTGGGACATAGTATAATTTACGGATACTAGTTCGGGTATGATAATTAAAATTGAAGGGGTGAGCTTATATGTACCACCTGCGTGGACCTTTCATGCTATTAGCGTGTTTCTATTGGGAGCATTTACCAGAAAAAGACGGATAACAAAAACATACCTGCTCAATACAGACGCCAATAGAAACACACTCGGTCGCCTTACCGATAGAAAACCATACTTTGCACTTGACCTCGGATGAAAGCCCTTTGGTCTGCGTTCGCCTGCAAATTTGCCAGGTAGCCAATTCCCGTACGCTCACCGGTGTGAACTTCGCTCTTTAGAAACACCCCGTTATCCGCTATTTGTTCGCAGGAGTCTATGGAAGATTGGTAGCCATTAACAATTGAAGGGTCTATCATAGTTTTTTTTATGAAGATTATAATTACAGGTGCCCGTATGGAATCTTGGTATTCTCGTTGTTAAAGTAACCACTTACACTGCAAAAAGGTTGCTTAAATATTTACTCAACATTTTACACAACGTTGTTGAAGTATGCAACCGCTTAAACAGTTGCGTAAAATTTACCCAACATGTTTTCACCAACAGTTGAACAATTCCAGTTACTCAGCAGTTGTACAATTTTAATTACACAACAGTTGGGTATTATTAATTACCCATTTGTTGGGCATTTTGTGACTGTTGCTTAATTTGTGAATTGTTTTCATTATATATTGAGCATTTTTGTATAGCAACTGTTGCTTAAAATGTAGCCATATGTTGGGTATTTTATTTGTGACAACTTTTTATTATATATTAAGCATTTTTGTATAGCAACACGGGGCAGGCAAATAATGTGAATTCTGGGCGATGCAGCAGAGCTACATACATCACTTACTCCCGGTAGTGAACCGGTAACTTGTAATGGGAATTCTAGGCGATGCAGCAGAGCTACATACACTATTCCCTTCCGGTAGTGAATCTGTAATTTATTTTAACATGTTATTTAACTAGGCCTATATATATAATATCTGACATCTCTTATCATTGGTGTTATTTACTGTGAACGTTTGCCAAACGTAGTCTTGCTATCTGGTATGAAGGTATAAATAGTCCATATTATATAATACATAAACATATTTATGTGATTCTTTTGGTGGAAAATAGATCACATGACATGAACTATTCAGTATATGTCCATGTCGTGTATTTTTTGGCTATAACAATCGACTATTCAATATTCATTGCTAGTGACGTCGCAATAACACCGCTGAAATGATATTCATAAACAAATATATGTCAAACAAGGATGGCAATTTTAAACTATTTTGTCAGTGTTAGCGATGTATTCCATCTTGGATGCCAAGACAGAATAAATATAATTGTGGTCCTGCGCTGCAAAAAGGTTGCTTAAATATTTACTCAACATTTTACACAACGTTGTTCAAGTATGCAACCGCTCAACTGTTAAGTAAAATTTGCCCAACACCGTTAGATAACATGTTTTCACCGACAGTTCAACAATTCTAGTTACTCAAAAGTTAGGAAATTATATTCACTCAACAGTTGTTCAAGTATGCAACAGCTCACGAAATTGGCTTTTTTGGACAACAGTTGCCTACAATTCACATGTGCGTAACTTGCATCAACTGTTGCGTGATTGTCCTCAATGCTCATGCAACAGTTGCCAAAGTGGAATATGTTACGCAACATATTTTAGCAAAAGAAACAGTTTCCACCAACATTTTAAGGGCATTGTTTTCGACGAATTGCTCAACGCGGGGGATTTTTTTACTTCGGACAATGGAAAAAAGGTTAAAAAACGGAATTTAACCAGGTTTTTGGCTTTTAAGAGCGGGAAATGATGCTTCTAACATACATATTAGATTCAAGATTCGAGACTATACTATAAAGATTTGTTTTTAAATGGCGATTTTAAATATCCCCCCCCCCCCCCCCCCCCCCTCAGAATTTGACAGCTCACCCTACCCCTTGGTAAGGTAGTACCCTCATTTTTATCAAAATGCGCGCAAGGGATGTTAAAGCAATTAACTAGATGCCCTATGTCACTTTCGGTTGCATTTTGGTGACACCGGAGACAATTCGTAGGGGATTACCGCCCCTCCCCCCCCCCCCCCCCCCCCCCCCCCCCCCCCCCTAGTAGTACACATTAATTTTGTTGTACATTTTTTGACAATGTTTTATTTATATATATAATTGTCTTCATGGACATTTTATAAATTGATTTAACCTAACGCCCCCCCCCCTTCACCACCCCCCCCCCCCCCCCGATACGCCTGTCCGCCTGTACAGCATCTTACGTTAGTCGCCTTAAGGTAATTTATAATAACATGTATGTTAACTTGTCTATTCGTCAACGAACGAAGATGTCATTCGAGCTGAACCGAATATCGATGGCCGCTGCAATTAGAACGACTTGTTTTATTTATTTTTTATTTTTTATTTATTCTGAAAACACTTTCAAACCAAAAGCACCCACCTGAAGCTGGTGCATCAAAAAGAAAACAAGAAAAAGAATAAAATACACAAGTAATACAAGAAATACAAGGTACAATATGATAGACAAAAGAGAGAGAAAAAACCAAAATAAAAATACAATCATGAATATCATGAATAGTATATCTTTAAAACAAGCGGTATGGTAAAACATCACTGTCTAAAACCCAAAGTAGGTTAATTTTGTGTCTTTAACCATGTCTTTTAAAGGTATATAATGTGATCTTTCCAGGGAACGCCCTCAACATCGAAAAAATATTGAAAGCAGATTTTCTTGCAGATTTACATTTCTGATCATAAATCGTACATACATTCCAAGTTACAGGGCGATACGATTCTTAAATACTTCAAAATCATGGTTTTAGGGTGAAAATAAACTGTCGGGTTAACACGACAGTTTATATTTTTACTCTAAATTCACTCTAAAACCATGATTTTGAGATAATTATAGGAATCGTTTCAACAGTTCAAGGAAAAACCATAGAAAGAGTGGACAGTTATAAACCTGGGCAAGAAGATTTCTCTGGAAAATGAAACAGCAGGAGAAGTGAACAGAAGGATACAGCTAGCATGGGTGAAGTTTGGTAAGCTCAGCTTTATCTTTCGGGATGACGAACTACCATTGTCACTAAAGCGACTAATTTTCAACCAGTGTATCATCCCAGTGCTATCGTATGGCTCAGAAACATGGACAACAACTAAGAGATTGGAGAGGAAGCTAAAAGTCACTGAGAGGGCAATGGAAAGGATATTGATTGGCGTTACAAAAAGGGACAGGGTGACCAACACAGATTTAAGGAAGAAAACAGAAGTGAGGGACATCATACTGGGAAAAAAATGGAGATGGGCTGGCCATCTAGCCAGGAGGAAAGACAACAGATGGACTCATAAATTAACAGACTGGATCCCCAGAGCATTCACCAGAGGAAGAGGCAGGCCAAACAGACGGTGGATAGACGACATCATTGAGTATGGCAACGTTACTTGGAAAAGGACAGCTCAGGACAGAGTGAAATGGAAAATTGATGAAGAGGCCTTCCTTCTGCAGTGGAGTGAAATAGGCTAGATAGAAGAAGATAGGAATCGTATCGCCCTGTAACTTGGTGGAATATATTTACGATTTATAATCAGAAATGTAAATCTGCAAGAAGATCTACTTTCTAAAACAAATGAATAGAGGGCGCTCTCTGGAAAAGATCACATAATATGCCTTTAAACAAATTACCGCATGGCCTATTTCATGAATTAAATCATCATGGATTGTATTGACGGGCCGCTGTCTTCGAGTAGTTTATCGTAATTCACCAACGGAAACAATTATTTGTTACATCAGCGGATTCACTATTCGGCATTCACCATGCAGAATTACAACAAACGATGTCAGGTTGGGTACGTCATCATCACAGATGGGTGATTTAAGCAAAAGGTAAAGTGTTACCAAATAAATTGTCGCCGAGAAGCGGGTCATATTTACCAGATTCCAAAAAATGCAACCACGTCGCTACATTTCGGCGCTTTTAACCGATTGTCGGCTCTTTTTCTCATTAAAACGCCCGATTTTGGCGAAATTGTAGGTTCTGTAGTGTGGCGGACAAGCTTGTAAAGGTCCATGTTTGGCTTTGAAAGAAAACACACAAGTATCTTGATTGAACCTTATTCGATTTTCAACTGGCAGCCAGTGAAGCTTACGGAGAACTGGTAAAATGTGATCTTCTTGCCGCTTACTTCTATTGAAATGTCATAAAATGAGTGGGCCAGTTTCACTGTTTTAGATCTACAAGTGTGTTTGTATTATAGTATTGTTATTGAAATGATTGGCTTCGTGTCATCATTTAAGGCCTGTGACTGTGAAAGACGTCGAATGAAAGATATTTTGTTATCTATATTATTTGATTATGTTTAAATAACAAATATACTGAAATGCGACAGTGTCTGCCCCTCATTCATTCAAATTTGCCATTGATTTTGTCTCTTTTAATCGACCCATTGTTTTTTGTTACAGTCTGTACACTTTACTTCATTTCTAACTGTATCTATAACAAGTAGTTGATATCGATACGGACGATTACATGCAACGCAATACCATTTGATGACAGCACAAATATTATTCTACCACTGGACACTATTAGTTATCCCCTGTTTGATAACGCAATACGAGAAGATACCTATGGTTGGGTGCCATATCACATGAGGCCGGAGGCCGAATGTGATATGGCACCCAACCATAGGTATTGAGGGGTTAAAATCATAAGATTTGTTAGGGGTTGACATTTTGTGGATGGGTACACATGTGATTATTGGTGTGGGTTATGGAAGGGCAGTAGAAGATGGAGGATTGACAAATATGGTATTTTGGTGGTTCCCAGTGTCATTTTGGTTGTTCCCAGTGTCTCAAACACTAGGAACCACCAATAGGTCACTGGGAACCATCAACATGCTATTTTGTCAACCAACCCCTTTTTATTCACCAAAGCCCTCAATATATATTTATTGGGGGGGGGGGGGGGGTGCACTTAAACAACTCGGAACCCAAAAACACTGGGAACCACCAAAATGGGCCATTTTGACAATCTATCCCCTCCTCATTCACCACATCCCAGCCCAATCCAACAAATATATATATTGAGCACTTACACAACTTGGAACCCAAAACACTGGGAACCACCAAAATAACACTGGGAACCGCCTAAAAAGACATGTTGTCAACTCATCCCTTCCTTATTCACTATACACCCCAACACAACCCCCAAAATATATTTATTGAGCACTTAAACATCCCGGAACCCAAAACACTGGGAACCTCCAACATGACACTGGGAACCACCAAAAAAGGCCATTTTGTCAACTCACCCCCTTCCTTATTCACCACACCCCAGCCCAACCCCCTAAACATATTTATTGAGCACAAAAACATATCGGAACCCAAAACACTGGGAACCACCAAAATGACAATTGGAACCACCAAAAAGACAGGTCAACCCCCACATCCCCTACCCCTCGCACCCATGATAACCCAACCCCTACCCATCACCACAACCACCAACCCATAATAATGATAATGGATCAACCCAAATCTCTATTTAACCAATCAGAGCTGTTATTCAACCAACAACGCAATACCAAATATATTGCGTTGTTGGAACAGCTGATTACAACGCAATACGCTTATATATTGCGTGGTTGCTAAATGGCTATGTACCAATCAGATTACAGCATTTGTATCTATTTGATAAGTGATAAAAATTCTGACCTTTGATGATGGTACATACATACAGATGAAATGTAAAGACCAGCCCGGGCTTCATTGTGACTGATGTTGAATTTGATATTGTGACACGTCACATCAAAGGGGAGGGAGGGGGACTTGGATCCAGAAATCAAAATTGAGATTATTATGTATTATTAAAGCCAGTTATCTAACATTTATTTTGATGCAATATTTATACAAATCGGACATTCGTATGGCTTTGTTAGCATCCGCTCATCTAACAGCTTCGGGAAATATTATGATAAGAGAAAATGGGTTTGGAGTTGGGGAACTTAAGAAGATTGAATACGGAAAACTAATTTGTCATCAATTTAAGCTTGAATACACTCAATTTGTCACACAAGATGGCTTCAGGAACGTTCTTTAAACAATTTCAGTTCAAAATAATCACCAGCAGGTTTTACACTTTAAAACTTGTTTTCTTAAGAAAACGCTTGAGATGCAGACACAAATAATAAAAAAATGGGAAAGATTATTTCAGGGCTGAGGTCCGTAAACAGAAACTCAATAATTACCAGCAGGTTTTAATTAACGAACCGTTTAAGACTGGGTTGCTGTAAAAATCAAAGATATTTTTAAAAAGTTGGCAGACTTCAAAAAATGGATTTTGCTAATACTTCATGCATGGGTCGGTATGGGTACATATAACACAAAAATAGAGAAAAAAATGGATATCAGATGTCGATTGCCATGGTAACGGCCAAAATAAGATTTCCCACCAATTTTGCAAGTTTTTACACTATTTAAGTAATGAAACATAGGTAAATTGGAAGCACTGGTACATCTAAAGGGGATAGAGTAGAAGTTTTTCTTTTATACATATTGCACAACCATGTTTACTCTTTCAGAAAATGAATTTAAAATGTAAGTATGTGTTACATTTTGGATCAAACCATTATTTCAAATAGGGGTGTTTTCATCATATTTTCTCATAGCGAAAAATGGGGTATTTAATGGGGCTATAAAGCCGAAAGTAGCACTTTGTGGATAATGCCACTTTCATAATTGGTAGATAAGATACCAATCTACATTAACATGGAATAACATGTTTTGGTATTTCAAGTGCACGGAAACAGTGTTGCCGGAAAGTTAGCACTTCGGCTGAAAAAACCCGCAACGAATGGTCAAATATTATACATTAAAGGAAGTCTTAAAGGTAGATGACCCGATCACATTTTTCGTAACACAGAATTATTTCAAACATACGGAGATTTTCATATCATATTAAAGCTCGTATTTTTCTCATCATCATACTGAAATTTGACGGCCTAAATCGGTATAATTACGGAGAAATCGATGAAATAACGTCGAATTACCGCGAATGGTGGTAACCACCGATATAGTTTGTGTACTGCTCAATGGGTACAGTTCACAGCATCTTGTGCGTCTAAAATAAGAACCATTAGAGCTATGCAACTCAAACTTTGGAACACGACTTTTTTAAAGATGACCTTTCATGTAGAATAGAAAACTTCAAGTTGAAAATCGGAATGTGATCGGGTCATCTACCTTTAATTGACAAATTATATAACAAATTGGTCATATTTATGATAGAATACATGAAATGAATGTTGAAATGAAGAGAAAAAATACTTAAATGGCATTAGAGGCAATCAGTGTTGCCAGAGCATGATTTTTTAATGTAAACCTTGATAATAGTTGATATACATGGAATTCGGTAAGTGACTTTTTATATCAAACATTTTATTTTGGACCTGGACTACAGTATTTAAACATATAACAGTATAAATGGATACAAAATAAAACAATGTTGCAACACTGTTGCCTGTAACCCGTTTTTTAGCCTAGTTTGGTGGTAACATGACCCACATTATAGCCCTAGTCAGGGGTATGTACAGGGGGTTCATGTGCACCACCCCCCAGTACTAAACCAAACCAACTATGTTGGGTGTATTTTAGGGTCACATTTTAGATGTAACAGTGAAAAAACCTGATGCTCTCCAGATATCCAAGATGGCGTCCAAAATGCCACCCCCCCCCCCCCCCCCCCCCCCCACCCCAAACTGGTCAAATCTCATAAAATGACATGATAGCAATCAAATTGTATAGTGAAAGTATAGTTTAATAGTGGGATGTATGTATTAGTCCACTAGACACTCATATCAAGAACATTTGCTCCATTAACACACCTGAATCCAAGATGGCCGCCAAAAATGGTAAAATTCCATTTTAGCATATATATACCAACATGTATGATTAGAGTATAGTTCTAACAATGGGATGTATATGTTAGACCACTAAAAACTCATATCTAGTATTTTTGCTTTGCTAATAATATACTTAAAATAAAACCAAAATGGCCGCCAAATTAATAGCCAAAAATGGTCAAAAGTAGTCAAAAGTCCATAAAATAGCGTAATATCAACCGAAATGTATGATGAAAATATAATTTTAACGATGGGATGTATGTGTTAGACCAATAGTAACTCATATCCAGTATATTTGATTTGTTAACACAGTTCAAAATCCAAAATGGCCCCCAAATTGGTTCCCAAACCATAGTATGGTCATAGAGGTGGGCCTTATATCTAAAAGCAATAGCTTAGCAGTTTAGAACATACTATTTGGTGAATGTGATGTAATATACACTCTTACAATATCTATTGTGGATTATCATCCACTCATATAGACTATTTTTACATTTACAGCGGACATCTTGGTGGCCATCTAGGATTTATGTTATTACAATGCAAATATACTGGATATAAGTTACTAGTGTTCTAATGCATACGTCCCAATGTTAAAACTATACTTTCATCATACATTTTGGAGTTAGGTGCGGTATTGTAACTTTTGTGTATTCACCTGACACATGATGCATTGAGTGTGGTAGTTTTTTAAAGAACGACGCATAACAATCCCGCACCTTACAATCCCGCACCTTAATGACATTTTGGTTGATATTATACCATTTTATGGAATTTCGACAATTTATTCAGTAATTTTGGGACCCATTTTGGGGGCCACTTTGGATTTTTAAGTATGTAAACAAAGCAAAAATACTAGATATGAGTTACTAGTGGTCTAACACATACATCCCATCATTAAAACTATATTGTTATCATACATTTAAGTTAATATTATCCCATTTTATAAAATTTGACAATTTTTGCAGCCATTTTGGGGGCCATTTTGGCAGCCGTTTTGGATTTTGAACTGTGTTAAAAGAGCAAGAATACTGGAAAGGAGTTACTAGTGGTGTAACACATACATCCAATCGTTAAAATTATATTTGTATCATACATTTCGGTTGATATTATGCATTTCATGGATTTTTGACCATTTTTGGCCATTAATTTGGCGGCCATTTTGGTTTTAAAGTATGTTATCAAATCAAAAACACTAGATATGAGTTTTTAGTGGTCTAACACATACATCCAATTGTTAAAACTATACTATAATCATACATGTTGGTTTATATGCCAATATATCAAATTTTGACCATTTTTGGCGGCCATTTTGACGGCCATATTGGACTAAGGTGTGGTAAATAAGCAAAAGATCCGGATATGAGTATCTAGTGGTCTAATACATGCATCCCACTATTAAAACTATACTTTCACCATACAATTTGATTGCTATTATGTCATTTTATGAAATTTGACCAGTTTTGGCGGCCATTTTGGACGTATGTACAGGGGGTATGTACAGGGGGTTCATGTGCACCACCCCCCAGTACTAAACCAAACCAACTATGTTGGGTGTATTTTAGGGTCACATTTTAGATGTAACAGTGAAAAAACCTGATGCTCTCCAGATATCCAAGATGGCGTCCAAAATGCCACCCCCCCCCCCCCACCCCAAACTGGTCAAATCTCATAAAATGACATGATAGCAATCAAATTGTATAGTGAAAGTATAGTTTAATAGTGGGATGTATGTATTAGTCCACTAGACACTCATATCAAGAACATTTGCTCCATTAACACACCTGAATCCAAGATGGCCGCCAAAAATGGTAAAATTCCATTTTAGCATATATATACCAACATGTATGATTAGAGTATAGTTCTAACAATGGGATGTATATGTTAGACCACTAAAAACTCATATCTAGTATTTTTGCTTTGCTAATAATATACTTAAAATAAAACCAAAATGGCCGCCAAATTAATAGCCAAAAATGGTCAAAAGTAGTCAAAAGTCCATAAAATAGCGTAATATCAACCGAAATGTATGATGAAAATATAATTTTAACGATGGGATGTATGTGTTAGACCAATAGTAACTCATATCCAGTATATTTGATTTGTTAACACAGTTCAAAATCCAAAATGGCCCCCAAATTGGTTCCCAAACCATAGTATGGTCATAGAGGTGGGCCTTATATCTAAAAGCAATAGCTTAGCAGTTTAGAACATACTATTTGGTGAATGTGATGTAATATACACTCTTACAATATCTATTGTGGATTATCATCCACTCATATAGACTATTTTTACATTTACAGCGGACATCTTGGTGGCCATCTAGGATTTATGTTATTACAATGCAAATATACTGGATATAAGTTACTAGTGTTCTAATGCATACGTCCCAATGTTAAAACTATACTTTCATCATACATTTTGGAGTTAGGTGCGGTATTGTAACTTTTGTGTATTCACCTGACACATGATGCATTGAGTGTGGTAGTTTTTTAAAGAACGACGCATAACAATCCCGCACCTTACAATCCCGCACCTTAATGACATTTTGGTTGATATTATACCATTTTATGGAATTTCGACAATTTATTCAGTAATTTTGGGACCCATTTTGGGGGCCACTTTGGATTTTTAAGTATGTAAACAAAGCAAAAATACTAGATATGAGTTACTAGTGGTCTAACACATACATCCCATCATTAAAACTATATTGTTATCATACATTTAAGTTAATATTATCCCATTTTATAAAATTTGACAATTTTTGCAGCCATTTTGGGGGCCATTTTGGCAGCCGTTTTGGATTTTGAACTGTGTTAAAAGAGCAAGAATACTGGAAAGGAGTTACTAGTGGTGTAACACATACATCCAATCGTTAAAATTATATTTGTATCATACATTTCGGTTGATATTATGCATTTCATGGATTTTTGACCATTTTTGGCCATTAATTTGGCGGCCATTTTGGTTTTAAAGTATGTTATCAAATCAAAAACACTAGATATGAGTTTTTAGTGGTCTAACACATACATCCAATTGTTAAAACTATACTATAATCATACATGTTGGTTTATATGCCAATATATCAAATTTTGACCATTTTTGGCGGCCATTTTGACGGCCATATTGGACTAAGGTGTGGTAAATAAGCAAAAGATCCGGATATGAGTATCTAGTGGTCTAATACATGCATCCCACTATTAAAACTATACTTTCACCATACAATTTGATTGCTATTATGTCATTTTATGAAATTTGACCAGTTTTGGCGGCCATTTTGGACGCCATCTTGGATATCTGGAGAGCATCCGTTTTTTTGTTTCACTCTTAACATCTACAATGTGTTTAAGGATCCTAGAAGACACCCACAAAAGCTGGTTTGGTTGAGAACTGGGGGAGGTGCACATGAACCCCCCTGTACATACCCGACTAATATGACCTACTAAAGGTTATGAGCAACAGCTTCGCTGAGGGCGTTTATTCTGGCAACGCTGTTGTTTAAATACTTTCAAATCATGTCCCACTTAATGCTGAATTGATATAAATATCATTTGAACGTATATCAATCGTTATCAGGATTTTCTATGAAAGTTAATCCTCAAAATCCCTATTTTCCACAAAGAATTAAATGTCAATAAACCGAAAAAGTGCACAGTTTCTGGCAACACTGCTATCCAGTACAACAATTACCAACACTTTTTTTTCTTGAAACATATAGACCAACATCTTGTCTATTAACCCTGAAAAAGCTAATTAAAAAAAACTGCTACTTTGGGGGTTATGTCATTTTTACGACCATCACTTTTTGCATAATTTAAATTAATTAAAACACCCCTATTCTACAAAATGGTTTCACCCACATTGAAAAGATGCATGTTATTGTTTTTATCATTTTTGGAAAGGACAAGGTTGGTTGCATCACTGTAGGAAAAAAGGGGACTGTAATGCATATTCTTCATACAGAAATATGACCTAATATTTAAGCTTTTTTAAAGTTGTGAAATGGGTAAAAATAGTGAAAATAGGGTAAATTCCTATATTGGCCGTTGCCATGGCAACCAAAGGTATATTGGTATTTTTTTTACCAAATATTTACATGTTGACCAAAGGTCTAAACATGTGCAAAGTTTAAAGGAAATTGATATTTTAAAGTCTGCCACCACTTCTTTGATATTTACAGCAACCCAGTCTTAATATACCCCTTCCGATCAGTGAAGCATTCCGACTCGGACCATTGAGTATATTTACAATGTTTTGGTTCTACTTTTAACAATAATTATTCTAAAAGATTCATAAATACAAATAAAACATACACTTAACAAACGAATAATGTATGTCAACAGACAAATGTTAGCTTTTAAGGAAAAAATCCTTTTGTCATATTTAGTCACTTTTTTAACTCAAGGTTACGTGTGATATTACATACGAACGTAAAGAACGGTGATTCTTTCTTGAACTTGTAAGGGATTAATTCTGCACATAACTATTGCGCGTTTGGGAAAACAATGCTTTGACTCTGTATTTTGCTTGTTAACATTATAACCATTGCATATCAATCTTGTGATCTACAGTCTTGGTGAAAAAATGGAACACGATACACGTTTCAGACATTTCGTTCAGATCCCCCCCCCCCCCCCCCCCCCCCCCCCCCCCCCCCCCTTTGATCTTTAAATGACTTTTATTTAAACTACATTTCTCAACATTTAACCGGAACAGAGGTAAAAGTTTTCCGTTGTAAACAAACAACCGTTCCCGGACCTTTTTTCAAGATTGTAGATACATTGTCACTGGCGAAAAGTTGTTGCGACGAGACATACATTGTACATACATTTTAGTAGATTAGGTAACCAATTTTTTAACTGTTATTGATATCGTAAAGCTCACTACGCAATATAATGTAATATATTTTTCAAAAGTACGGTCGACCCTTAAATCCATTCGACCCTTAAATCCATACTTCGACATCTGATGGACATCTGTAATGACAAAAAATCGTTAGGTTTTATATTATTTTGTTGTCAAATTAAGATATTTCCCAATATATTTGACCAATTTTGGGATGGAAAAATGGGTTTTTGTATATAGCGTTTAGTATGGTTTACCTCAATAAGCAAGAGTTTATAAAGTTGGCTGGATATCTGTTTAGTGTGTCAACTGTACAATTTGTATCAGATAATTGAGTTGCGTTTGTATTTCTTACACGACTTACAACCCCGCGGTAATCCAGTCAATACTTATGGGATTACATTACGACAAATTCCACGTAGATTTTCAATGAAAGACCAATTACAAAAACTCACACATTGCACCCAATGCATTGAGTATGACAGATTTGACACGCCGCGATTCTAATAAGGCTGTTTGTAAATTGATTGATGGGCCTATCTATCTTGTCTATAATGCAATGTATCTGTTTTCTTTGCTATACGCCAAAGGGAGTGCTGAAGGCCAGCACTGGTAAAGTATCTTACACCCATTACATTAACTAGCTCGGCATGATTCAAGTGTATTGAAAAGCAATTTACAGGGGACACAAACGTCATTAGTGTGTGCAAGAGTGGTACGAACATTATTCTGCCGTGCTAATAAAAATCAACTCCTTGGCAATTTCATTCATATACCTACTTTGCACCTTCTTTCGTGGTGTCAATTTATATACTGCCCATCATTCCGCCGTTGGGCATTGCGCAACGTCGGCGGATAAATGTTAACATGGGCCACGTTACCAGTCTGCTCCTGAACTGGAACGCGTTCGACTTGAGGGCGTACTATTTAGTGACGCACTAACGTCAAATTTTACACGGCGGTGGCATCAAGTTACGGGAGTTCGTCTTCCGCTGGTGGACAAATAAGTTCAATATTGGGAACGGGTTTTTCAGTAGAGAGCGGGCTTTGGAACAGAACTACGTTTTAAAGGGAACTGCCTTCCGTCACAGTAATTTTCAAGATGAACAACACATGTATGTTATAAACAACTATCACTTACATCTTAAAAAAACATTTTAAGAGGAATTTTTAATTTCAATTATCAATTAACTAACTATCGATTATCGATTAAATTATTGAAAACTTACATTTTGATCATATCGCAAGAACACATGATCCTAGCGAAATGCAAATGTAAAATCTAAATTTCTAAGCAACATTCCTAAAGTGTACGTGTGCATTATATATACTAATTAACCAAGAAATAAAGTGAACATTGATTAATATCAAAATTAATACCATGGACGGACGCGTGTAACGTGGCCCAAAAACTCTCCATTGCTTCAACATGCGCGCAGATATCTGTTGACGTCCGACGATCCTCTTTGACGGGAGTATGAACGACTAGATGTTCACATTTTCAAATGCTCCTGTGATAACCATGTTTAAATTTTATTAACCCGATTCGAGTAAATAATATGAAAAATGGAAAAGCAGTAAATAAAATACATAAATCATGGTATTTCTTCATAACGAATATCTTTACAGACACCATTCAAATTATAACAAAGAAATTATATCATAATACCGAGGTTTAAAATCATTCTAAAGCAATGTGGATTTTTTCACATTCCATGCAATGTCAATACCGAGTCAAATTTCATTGAAACTTACAATTAATTTAAATGAGTTGGCGCGCATCATAAGTGGTTGTGTGTAGTTGAAAAGTGGTCGGCAATGAGTCTGCTCCAAGCGGGAGAGAAGATGCAATCCAACTTGAGATGTTAAATCGGCGACTACAGAAGATTAGTCGACGACTTGTAGGCAACTGCTGCTTTTAAAAAAAAATCAGTAGGCGACCTGCAGTCGGCGACCTGCAGTCGGGGACTCCTACATGTACCAGACCGGTCGCCGTGTACTTCCAGATTACCTACAATCCTGGAAAAAAGTCTTGGAACACTTGCGTGTGATTAACGGAAAAGTGTCACCCCCACTCCCCCCGTACAATGTTGACCAAGGCCAGTGGCTCCTGCAGCTTGCCAGAGTGTCCCAACATTGATCGATGGGGAGTGGGGAAGGACAAATCTCATTTGAACAATTTCAGTTTATAGCCGAAGACACTTAACTATCAATACAGGCACGCAATACCCAACACGCGTGCTCAGCGTTCCAAGGACTTTTTTCCAAGATTGTATACGCAGATTGCAAAATATTTCATCTAAATTTAGTTTTTCTATCATAAATCGAAAACTATATATCACATGAATCTCAAATTGCACAAGATTTGGCAGTGGACCATAGGCTTGGCAACCCCCGTATTTTTTTTAAAGAAGACATTCATTTAATACGGGAAAGTTCAGTGAAAATAGTTCCCCATACTAACTAATGCATTTCTCAGAAGTATAATTGCCCATTATTGCACTGCATAATGTGGCGTTTTCAGATACTCCTACGAGATTAGTTATTCATGTATTGTCAGATATGCAAAAGAGTTTCTAAAGGTAACAGAATCTATATAATATGGGGTTGAAAGTAACACGAATAATAATTGTAGAATAACTTAGGCCTTAATAATTGTAAATAACTATCTTCAGTAGATAGCAGTAATTTCCGTTTGACAGATTCGACAGAGCTATCGTCTGCACTATTTTATAGACTTGATTTGCATCACCATATGACAGAGTGGTAAATGGTACAGATTGAACTTAACACAGCTTTTTATATAGTGTTTGCATCACTTTCGTCTTTATCCAGGCTATATTGATTTGGTAAGTATTGGATCTGACCACTTTACTAAATACGCTTTGTCGATGCTTAAAATGTACGATAATGAATTCTATAGATTTAACAATCTTCTAAAATCACATGCGTGTCATTAGGATGAATTAAACTGATAAATAAAGCCACCGATTTGTGAATGCTTACCATTCTGATCATGGAAAAAAACATTTGGCATTTATTTTTTGGAAATATTTTAAAATGTTTGGAAAAACAATAGTTGGACATAGTTGGATACTGAGTAAATGTTTCTTCTTACTCCACAAATTATAAATGATAGTCAGTAAAATAATTTGCAGATCCAGGATTTGAACCTGGGACCTCTGGATGGAAAGACCAGTGCTCTACCAACTGAGCTATTGAGTCCGATGAGGAAGAACGGCGATAATATTATTTATATGCTATTCAGTTCAATCACATCCTCAGAAACAACCAAAAAAAACTAAATACGTGAATACCTAAACCATTTACGTAATGTATAACATACACGAATACATAAATAAACCATTTAAGTAATATATTTTCTTTTATTTATTCATTAAAATAGCGCTGCGATAAATGAATAGAATTTTATTCACAAAGTAATCATCAAACGAGTTGAGACGGTATTGGTAAAGTGAATGGTAAAGTGAATGGTAAAGTGTTGCCTTGAAACACGTGTTCATTGTACACTTTACCGTTGTTTCTATAGTAAAATATTAGTATACATATTTTGTTTTCATTTTAAATGGTAAACTGTTATCAAAATGCGTAGGTGCGACCCATGCGACTTATATTTCGGAGTTTCAACATGCATGATTGGTATAGCTAACACATATGCATATCTTGATAACTCAAAGGCAGTATGAAAAAATGTTTAATTGCCTATTTTAAGCAAAATGTCCCAATGGTAAACTGATGGTAAACTGTGGTAAAGTGTGTGACACTTTACGATAATACATAATTATAACATGTATAATTAAACAAATCCACGCTTGTGTAAGCATTGACCGCTTGGCGTAACTGGTAGGAGCGCTCGTTTATACACTTTATAGCCTGTTTCGCGTTGGTTCGAGTCGCTCTAATGGCGTGTTTTTTCCCCTTTTTCTGTTATGAGCTATCTTCAGTAGATAGGAATATTATTGCAAATAAACGTTACTGCTCGGCAAATGTTAACACTTTTACACGCGGCTATTGGTTTAACCACGGTACAAAACAGATTTTTCAGAAACCTTTCCTTACTTTCATGTCTGTCTAAAGGATAACTGAACAAATAATTGAGACACGTTTGCACTTATTTGAATGCATTTCTCATGATGATTCCAAATATGTTTGAAACATTTTGTGCAATTGTCTGCAGACGACTGCCGCGTGGAAAGTGTCAATGTTTAGTTTCATATTTCAAATAACAAACAAATAGGCAATGTGATAACATTATTAAAAGTATTTTTATAAATACAGTGGAAAATTGCATAACACGCAATACCAAGAGAAACCACATTTAGGCGTCATGAATGTTATCCTCCTGTTTTTTTAAATTTCATTTAACCGAACATATAATATGACACGTTTGCACTTATTTGAATGCATTTCACATGGTGATTCCAACTATTTTTGAAACATTTTGTTCAATTTTGGATTGTCGTCTGCAGACGCCTGCCGCGTGTAAAGTGTCAATGTTTAGTTTTATATTTCAAATAACAAACATATATGCAATGTGATAACATTATTAAAAGTATTTTTTATAAATGCAGAGGAAAATGTTGGCCTAAAAACATTCGCATGTAAATAATTACCGGTAAGATTAAATACAGAATACGATGTCGTAATTATTACATGTCTGATTCGTCTATTGAACTCGGCATACGAAACGCAGTACATGGCTTTTCCCTGTCGCATTTACAATAAATTTAACATGGTTAAAAAGAAAATAAGCATTAGAAATGTTAATTTCTCAGCAAGAACTTTATACTTTTGCTTTATTCAATTATGAACATCAGATTATTGCGCGCGGGATCAAGAAATAGGTCAAATTGTAGTCCAATATGACATACATAATTGTTTTCACTAACCACTCCCTTAATAAAAACATTCCCTATCATCATTTTTGTTTCATATTTGTGATGCCCGTATTGTTTACTCAAATCGTGTGTAATATGAGATTCATACGACATGCCGTTTTTGACTTATGATAGAAAACCCAAATTTAGATCAAATATTTTGCATTCCTCTTATACAATCCTGGAAAAAAGTCTTGGAACACTTGCGTGTGATTAACGGAAAAGTGTCACCCCCACTCCCCCCGTACAATGTTGACCAAGGCCAGTGGCTCCTGCAGCTTGCCAGAGTGTCCCAACATTGATCGATGGGGAGTGGGGAAGGACAAATCTCATTTGAACAATTTCAGTTTATAGCCGAAGACACTTAACTATCAATACAGGCACGCAATACCCAACACGCGTGCTCAGCGTTCCAAGGACTTTTTTCCAAGATTGTATACGCAGATTGCAAAATATTTCATCTAAATTTAGTTTTTCTATCATAAATCGAAAACTATATATCACATGAATCTCAAATTGCACAAGATTTGGCAGTGGACCATAGGCTTGGCAACCCCCGTATTTTTTTTAAAGAAGACATTCATTTAATACGGGAAAGTTCAGTGAAAATAGTTCCCCATACTAACTAATGCATTTCTCAGAAGTATAATTGCCCATTATTGCACTGCATAATGTGGCGTTTTCAGATACTCCTACGAGATTAGTTATTCATGTATTGTCAGATATGCAAAAGAGTTTCTAAAGGTAACAGAATCTATATAATATGGGGTTGAAAGTAACACGAATAATAATTGTAGAATAACTTAGGCCTTAATAATTGTAAATAACTATCTTCAGTAGATAGCAGTAATTTCCGTTTGACAGATTCGACAGAGCTATCGTCTGCACTATTTTATAGACTTGATTTGCATCACCATATGACAGAGTGGTAAATGGTACAGATTGAACTTAACACAGCTTTTTATATAGTGTTTGCATCACTTTCGTCTTTATCCAGGCTATATTGATTTGGTAAGTATTGGATCTGACCACTTTACTAAATACGCTTTGTCGATGCTTAAAATGTACGATAATGAATTCTATAGATTTAACAATCTTCTAAAATCACATGCGTGTCATTAGGATGAATTAAACTGATAAATAAAGCCACCGATTTGTGAATGCTTACCATTCTGATCATGGAAAAAAACATTTGGCATTTATTTTTTGGAAATATTTTAAAATGTTTGGAAAAACAATAGTTGGACATAGTTGGATACTGAGTAAATGTTTCTTCTTACTCCACAAATTATAAATGATAGTCAGTAAAATAATTTGCAGATCCAGGATTTGAACCTGGGACCTCTGGATGGAAAGACCAGTGCTCTACCAACTGAGCTATTGAGTCCGATGAGGAAGAACGGCGATAATATTATTTATATGCTATTCAGTTCAATCACATCCTCAGAAACAACCAAAAAAAACTAAATACGTGAATACCTAAACCATTTACGTAATGTATAACATACACGAATACATAAATAAACCATTTAAGTAATATATTTTCTTTTATTTATTCATTAAAATAGCGCTGCGATAAATGAATAGAATTTTATTCACAAAGTAATCATCAAACGAGTTGAGACGGTATTGGTAAAGTGAATGGTAAAGTGAATGGTAAAGTGTTGCCTTGAAACACGTGTTCATTGTACACTTTACCGTTGTTTCTATAGTAAAATATTAGTATACATATTTTGTTTTCATTTTAAATGGTAAACTGTTATCAAAATGCGTAGGTGCGACCCATGCGACTTATATTTCGGAGTTTCAACATGCATGATTGGTATAGCTAACACATATGCATATCTTGATAACTCAAAGGCAGTATGAAAAAATGTTTAATTGCCTATTTTAAGCAAAATGTCCCAATGGTAAACTGATGGTAAACTGTGGTAAAGTGTGTGACACTTTACGATAATACATAATTATAACATGTATAATTAAACAAATCCACGCTTGTGTAAGCATTGACCGCTTGGCGTAACTGGTAGGAGCGCTCGTTTATACACTTTATAGCCTGTTTCGCGTTGGTTCGAGTCGCTCTAATGGCGTGTTTTTTCCCCTTTTTCTGTTATGAGCTATCTTCAGTAGATAGGAATATTATTGCAAATAAACGTTACTGCTCGGCAAATGTTAACACTTTTACACGCGGCTATTGGTTTAACCACGGTACAAAACAGATTTTTCAGAAACCTTTCCTTACTTTCATGTCTGTCTAAAGGATAACTGAACAAATAATTGAGACACGTTTGCACTTATTTGAATGCATTTCTCATGATGATTCCAAATATGTTTGAAACATTTTGTGCAATTGTCTGCAGACGACTGCCGCGTGGAAAGTGTCAATGTTTAGTTTCATATTTCAAATAACAAACAAATAGGCAATGTGATAACATTATTAAAAGTATTTTTATAAATACAGTGGAAAATTGCATAACACGCAATACCAAGAGAAACCACATTTAGGCGTCATGAATGTTATCCTCCTGTTTTTTTAAATTTCATTTAACCGAACATATAATATGACACGTTTGCACTTATTTGAATGCATTTCACATGGTGATTCCAACTATTTTTGAAACATTTTGTTCAATTTTGGATTGTCGTCTGCAGACGCCTGCCGCGTGTAAAGTGTCAATGTTTAGTTTTATATTTCAAATAACAAACATATATGCAATGTGATAACATTATTAAAAGTATTTTTTATAAATGCAGAGGAAAATGTTGGCCTAAAAACATTCGCATGTAAATAATTACCGGTAAGATTAAATACAGAATACGATGTCGTAATTATTACATGTCTGATTCGTCTATTGAACTCGGCATACGAAACGCAGTACATGGCTTTTCCCTGTCGCATTTACAATAAATTTAACATGGTTAAAAAGAAAATAAGCATTAGAAATGTTAATTTCTCAGCAAGAACTTTATACTTTTGCTTTATTCAATTATGAACATCAGATTATTGCGCGCGGGATCAAGAAATAGGTCAAATTGTAGTCCAATATGACATACATAATTGTTTTCACTAACCACTCCCTTAATAAAAACATTCCCTATCATCATTTTTGTTTCATATTTGTGATGCCCGTATTGTTTACTCAAATCGTGTGTAATATGAGATTCATACGACATGCCGTTTTTGACTTATGATAGAAAACCCAAATTTAGATCAAATATTTTGCATTCCTCTTATACAATCCTGGAAAAAAGTCTTGGAACACTTGCGTGTGATTAACGGAAAAGTGTCACCCCCACTCCCCCCGTACAATGTTGACCAAGGCCAGTGGCTCCTGCAGCTTGCCAGAGTGTCCCAACATTGATCGATGGGGAGTGGGGAAGGACAAATCTCATTTGAACAATTTCAGTTTATAGCCGAAGACACTTAACTATCAATACAGGCACGCAATACCCAACACGCGTGCTCAGCGTTCCAAGGACTTTTTTCCAAGATTGTATACGCAGATTGCAAAATATTTCATCTAAATTTAGTTTTTCTATCATAAATCGAAAACTATATATCACATGAATCTCAAATTGCACAAGATTTGGCAGTGGACCATAGGCTTGGCAACCCCCGTATTTTTTTTAAAGAAGACATTCATTTAATACGGGAAAGTTCAGTGAAAATAGTTCCCCATACTAACTAATGCATTTCTCAGAAGTATAATTGCCCATTATTGCACTGCATAATGTGGCGTTTTCAGATACTCCTACGAGATTAGTTATTCATGTATTGTCAGATATGCAAAAGAGTTTCTAAAGGTAACAGAATCTATATAATATGGGGTTGAAAGTAACACGAATAATAATTGTAGAATAACTTAGGCCTTAATAATTGTAAATAACTATCTTCAGTAGATAGCAGTAATTTCCGTTTGACAGATTCGACAGAGCTATCGTCTGCACTATTTTATAGACTTGATTTGCATCACCATATGACAGAGTGGTAAATGGTACAGATTGAACTTAACACAGCTTTTTATATAGTGTTTGCATCACTTTCGTCTTTATCCAGGCTATATTGATTTGGTAAGTATTGGATCTGACCACTTTACTAAATACGCTTTGTCGATGCTTAAAATGTACGATAATGAATTCTATAGATTTAACAATCTTCTAAAATCACATGCGTGTCATTAGGATGAATTAAACTGATAAATAAAGCCACCGATTTGTGAATGCTTACCATTCTGATCATGGAAAAAAACATTTGGCATTTATTTTTTGGAAATATTTTAAAATGTTTGGAAAAACAATAGTTGGACATAGTTGGATACTGAGTAAATGTTTCTTCTTACTCCACAAATTATAAATGATAGTCAGTAAAATAATTTGCAGATCCAGGATTTGAACCTGGGACCTCTGGATGGAAAGACCAGTGCTCTACCAACTGAGCTATTGAGTCCGATGAGGAAGAACGGCGATAATATTATTTATATGCTATTCAGTTCAATCACATCCTCAGAAACAACCAAAAAAAACTAAATACGTGAATACCTAAACCATTTACGTAATGTATAACATACACGAATACATAAATAAACCATTTAAGTAATATATTTTCTTTTATTTATTCATTAAAATAGCGCTGCGATAAATGAATAGAATTTTATTCACAAAGTAATCATCAAACGAGTTGAGACGGTATTGGTAAAGTGAATGGTAAAGTGAATGGTAAAGTGTTGCCTTGAAACACGTGTTCATTGTACACTTTACCGTTGTTTCTATAGTAAAATATTAGTATACATATTTTGTTTTCATTTTAAATGGTAAACTGTTATCAAAATGCGTAGGTGCGACCCATGCGACTTATATTTCGGAGTTTCAACATGCATGATTGGTATAGCTAACACATATGCATATCTTGATAACTCAAAGGCAGTATGAAAAAATGTTTAATTGCCTATTTTAAGCAAAATGTCCCAATGGTAAACTGATGGTAAACTGTGGTAAAGTGTGTGACACTTTACGATAATACATAATTATAACATGTATAATTAAACAAATCCACGCTTGTGTAAGCATTGACCGCTTGGCGTAACTGGTAGGAGCGCTCGTTTATACACTTTATAGCCTGTTTCGCGTTGGTTCGAGTCGCTCTAATGGCGTGTTTTTTCCCCTTTTTCTGTTATGAGCTATCTTCAGTAGATAGGAATATTATTGCAAATAAACGTTACTGCTCGGCAAATGTTAACACTTTTACACGCGGCTATTGGTTTAACCACGGTACAAAACAGATTTTTCAGAAACCTTTCCTTACTTTCATGTCTGTCTAAAGGATAACTGAACAAATAATTGAGACACGTTTGCACTTATTTGAATGCATTTCTCATGATGATTCCAAATATGTTTGAAACATTTTGTGCAATTGTCTGCAGACGACTGCCGCGTGGAAAGTGTCAATGTTTAGTTTCATATTTCAAATAACAAACAAATAGGCAATGTGATAACATTATTAAAAGTATTTTTATAAATACAGTGGAAAATTGCATAACACGCAATACCAAGAGAAACCACATTTAGGCGTCATGAATGTTATCCTCCTGTTTTTTTAAATTTCATTTAACCGAACATATAATATGACACGTTTGCACTTATTTGAATGCATTTCACATGGTGATTCCAACTATTTTTGAAACATTTTGTTCAATTTTGGATTGTCGTCTGCAGACGCCTGCCGCGTGTAAAGTGTCAATGTTTAGTTTTATATTTCAAATAACAAACATATATGCAATGTGATAACATTATTAAAAGTATTTTTTATAAATGCAGAGGAAAATGTTGGCCTAAAAACATTCGCATGTAAATAATTACCGGTAAGATTAAATACAGAATACGATGTCGTAATTATTACATGTCTGATTCGTCTATTGAACTCGGCATACGAAACGCAGTACATGGCTTTTCCCTGTCGCATTTACAATAAATTTAACATGGTTAAAAAGAAAATAAGCATTAGAAATGTTAATTTCTCAGCAAGAACTTTATACTTTTGCTTTATTCAATTATGAACATCAGATTATTGCGCGCGGGATCAAGAAATAGGTCAAATTGTAGTCCAATATGACATACATAATTGTTTTCACTAACCACTCCCTTAATAAAAACATTCCCTATCATCATTTTTGTTTCATATTTGTGATGCCCGTATTGTTTACTCAAATCGTGTGTAATATGAGATTCATACGACATGCCGTTTTTGACTTATGATAGAAAACCCAAATTTAGATCAAATATTTTGCATTCCTCTTATACAATCCTGGAAAAAAGTCTTGGAACACTTGCGTGTGATTAACGGAAAAGTGTCACCCCCACTCCCCCCGTACAATGTTGACCAAGGCCAGTGGCTCCTGCAGCTTGCCAGAGTGTCCCAACATTGATCGATGGGGAGTGGGGAAGGACAAATCTCATTTGAACAATTTCAGTTTATAGCCGAAGACACTTAACTATCAATACAGGCACGCAATACCCAACACGCGTGCTCAGCGTTCCAAGGACTTTTTTCCAAGATTGTATACGCAGATTGCAAAATATTTCATCTAAATTTAGTTTTTCTATCATAAATCGAAAACTATATATCACATGAATCTCAAATTGCACAAGATTTGGCAGTGGACCATAGGCTTGGCAACCCCCGTATTTTTTTTAAAGAAGACATTCATTTAATACGGGAAAGTTCAGTGAAAATAGTTCCCCATACTAACTAATGCATTTCTCAGAAGTATAATTGCCCATTATTGCACTGCATAATGTGGCGTTTTCAGATACTCCTACGAGATTAGTTATTCATGTATTGTCAGATATGCAAAAGAGTTTCTAAAGGTAACAGAATCTATATAATATGGGGTTGAAAGTAACACGAATAATAATTGTAGAATAACTTAGGCCTTAATAATTGTAAATAACTATCTTCAGTAGATAGCAGTAATTTCCGTTTGACAGATTCGACAGAGCTATCGTCTGCACTATTTTATAGACTTGATTTGCATCACCATATGACAGAGTGGTAAATGGTACAGATTGAACTTAACACAGCTTTTTATATAGTGTTTGCATCACTTTCGTCTTTATCCAGGCTATATTGATTTGGTAAGTATTGGATCTGACCACTTTACTAAATACGCTTTGTCGATGCTTAAAATGTACGATAATGAATTCTATAGATTTAACAATCTTCTAAAATCACATGCGTGTCATTAGGATGAATTAAACTGATAAATAAAGCCACCGATTTGTGAATGCTTACCATTCTGATCATGGAAAAAAACATTTGGCATTTATTTTTTGGAAATATTTTAAAATGTTTGGAAAAACAATAGTTGGACATAGTTGGATACTGAGTAAATGTTTCTTCTTACTCCACAAATTATAAATGATAGTCAGTAAAATAATTTGCAGATCCAGGATTTGAACCTGGGACCTCTGGATGGAAAGACCAGTGCTCTACCAACTGAGCTATTGAGTCCGATGAGGAAGAACGGCGATAATATTATTTATATGCTATTCAGTTCAATCACATCCTCAGAAACAACCAAAAAAAACTAAATACGTGAATACCTAAACCATTTACGTAATGTATAACATACACGAATACATAAATAAACCATTTAAGTAATATATTTTCTTTTATTTATTCATTAAAATAGCGCTGCGATAAATGAATAGAATTTTATTCACAAAGTAATCATCAAACGAGTTGAGACGGTATTGGTAAAGTGAATGGTAAAGTGAATGGTAAAGTGTTGCCTTGAAACACGTGTTCATTGTACACTTTACCGTTGTTTCTATAGTAAAATATTAGTATACATATTTTGTTTTCATTTTAAATGGTAAACTGTTATCAAAATGCGTAGGTGCGACCCATGCGACTTATATTTCGGAGTTTCAACATGCATGATTGGTATAGCTAACACATATGCATATCTTGATAACTCAAAGGCAGTATGAAAAAATGTTTAATTGCCTATTTTAAGCAAAATGTCCCAATGGTAAACTGATGGTAAACTGTGGTAAAGTGTGTGACACTTTACGATAATACATAATTATAACATGTATAATTAAACAAATCCACGCTTGTGTAAGCATTGACCGCTTGGCGTAACTGGTAGGAGCGCTCGTTTATACACTTTATAGCCTGTTTCGCGTTGGTTCGAGTCGCTCTAATGGCGTGTTTTTTCCCCTTTTTCTGTTATGAGCTATCTTCAGTAGATAGGAATATTATTGCAAATAAACGTTACTGCTCGGCAAATGTTAACACTTTTACACGCGGCTATTGGTTTAACCACGGTACAAAACAGATTTTTCAGAAACCTTTCCTTACTTTCATGTCTGTCTAAAGGATAACTGAACAAATAATTGAGACACGTTTGCACTTATTTGAATGCATTTCTCATGATGATTCCAAATATGTTTGAAACATTTTGTGCAATTGTCTGCAGACGACTGCCGCGTGGAAAGTGTCAATGTTTAGTTTCATATTTCAAATAACAAACAAATAGGCAATGTGATAACATTATTAAAAGTATTTTTATAAATACAGTGGAAAATTGCATAACACGCAATACCAAGAGAAACCACATTTAGGCGTCATGAATGTTATCCTCCTGTTTTTTTAAATTTCATTTAACCGAACATATAATATGACACGTTTGCACTTATTTGAATGCATTTCACATGGTGATTCCAACTATTTTTGAAACATTTTGTTCAATTTTGGATTGTCGTCTGCAGACGCCTGCCGCGTGTAAAGTGTCAATGTTTAGTTTTATATTTCAAATAACAAACATATATGCAATGTGATAACATTATTAAAAGTATTTTTTATAAATGCAGAGGAAAATGTTGGCCTAAAAACATTCGCATGTAAATAATTACCGGTAAGATTAAATACAGAATACGATGTCGTAATTATTACATGTCTGATTCGTCTATTGAACTCGGCATACGAAACGCAGTACATGGCTTTTCCCTGTCGCATTTACAATAAATTTAACATGGTTAAAAAGAAAATAAGCATTAGAAATGTTAATTTCTCAGCAAGAACTTTATACTTTTGCTTTATTCAATTATGAACATCAGATTATTGCGCGCGGGATCAAGAAATAGGTCAAATTGTAGTCCAATATGACATACATAATTGTTTTCACTAACCACTCCCTTAATAAAAACATTCCCTATCATCATTTTTGTTTCATATTTGTGATGCCCGTATTGTTTACTCAAATCGTGTGTAATATGAGATTCATACGACATGCCGTTTTTGACTTATGATAGAAAACCCAAATTTAGATCAAATATTTTGCATTCCTCTTATACAATCCTGGAAAAAAGTCTTGGAACACTTGCGTGTGATTAACGGAAAAGTGTCACCCCCACTCCCCCCGTACAATGTTGACCAAGGCCAGTGGCTCCTGCAGCTTGCCAGAGTGTCCCAACATTGATCGATGGGGAGTGGGGAAGGACAAATCTCATTTGAACAATTTCAGTTTATAGCCGAAGACACTTAACTATCAATACAGGCACGCAATACCCAACACGCGTGCTCAGCGTTCCAAGGACTTTTTTCCAAGATTGTATACGCAGATTGCAAAATATTTCATCTAAATTTAGTTTTTCTATCATAAATCGAAAACTATATATCACATGAATCTCAAATTGCACAAGATTTGGCAGTGGACCATAGGCTTGGCAACCCCCGTATTTTTTTTAAAGAAGACATTCATTTAATACGGGAAAGTTCAGTGAAAATAGTTCCCCATACTAACTAATGCATTTCTCAGAAGTATAATTGCCCATTATTGCACTGCATAATGTGGCGTTTTCAGATACTCCTACGAGATTAGTTATTCATGTATTGTCAGATATGCAAAAGAGTTTCTAAAGGTAACAGAATCTATATAATATGGGGTTGAAAGTAACACGAATAATAATTGTAGAATAACTTAGGCCTTAATAATTGTAAATAACTATCTTCAGTAGATAGCAGTAATTTCCGTTTGACAGATTCGACAGAGCTATCGTCTGCACTATTTTATAGACTTGATTTGCATCACCATATGACAGAGTGGTAAATGGTACAGATTGAACTTAACACAGCTTTTTATATAGTGTTTGCATCACTTTCGTCTTTATCCAGGCTATATTGATTTGGTAAGTATTGGATCTGACCACTTTACTAAATACGCTTTGTCGATGCTTAAAATGTACGATAATGAATTCTATAGATTTAACAATCTTCTAAAATCACATGCGTGTCATTAGGATGAATTAAACTGATAAATAAAGCCACCGATTTGTGAATGCTTACCATTCTGATCATGGAAAAAAACATTTGGCATTTATTTTTTGGAAATATTTTAAAATGTTTGGAAAAACAATAGTTGGACATAGTTGGATACTGAGTAAATGTTTCTTCTTACTCCACAAATTATAAATGATAGTCAGTAAAATAATTTGCAGATCCAGGATTTGAACCTGGGACCTCTGGATGGAAAGACCAGTGCTCTACCAACTGAGCTATTGAGTCCGATGAGGAAGAACGGCGATAATATTATTTATATGCTATTCAGTTCAATCACATCCTCAGAAACAACCAAAAAAAACTAAATACGTGAATACCTAAACCATTTACGTAATGTATAACATACACGAATACATAAATAAACCATTTAAGTAATATATTTTCTTTTATTTATTCATTAAAATAGCGCTGCGATAAATGAATAGAATTTTATTCACAAAGTAATCATCAAACGAGTTGAGACGGTATTGGTAAAGTGAATGGTAAAGTGAATGGTAAAGTGTTGCCTTGAAACACGTGTTCATTGTACACTTTACCGTTGTTTCTATAGTAAAATATTAGTATACATATTTTGTTTTCATTTTAAATGGTAAACTGTTATCAAAATGCGTAGGTGCGACCCATGCGACTTATATTTCGGAGTTTCAACATGCATGATTGGTATAGCTAACACATATGCATATCTTGATAACTCAAAGGCAGTATGAAAAAATGTTTAATTGCCTATTTTAAGCAAAATGTCCCAATGGTAAACTGATGGTAAACTGTGGTAAAGTGTGTGACACTTTACGATAATACATAATTATAACATGTATAATTAAACAAATCCACGCTTGTGTAAGCATTGACCGCTTGGCGTAACTGGTAGGAGCGCTCGTTTATACACTTTATAGCCTGTTTCGCGTTGGTTCGAGTCGCTCTAATGGCGTGTTTTTTCCCCTTTTTCTGTTATGAGCTATCTTCAGTAGATAGGAATATTATTGCAAATAAACGTTACTGCTCGGCAAATGTTAACACTTTTACACGCGGCTATTGGTTTAACCACGGTACAAAACAGATTTTTCAGAAACCTTTCCTTACTTTCATGTCTGTCTAAAGGATAACTGAACAAATAATTGAGACACGTTTGCACTTATTTGAATGCATTTCTCATGATGATTCCAAATATGTTTGAAACATTTTGTGCAATTGTCTGCAGACGACTGCCGCGTGGAAAGTGTCAATGTTTAGTTTCATATTTCAAATAACAAACAAATAGGCAATGTGATAACATTATTAAAAGTATTTTTATAAATACAGTGGAAAATTGCATAACACGCAATACCAAGAGAAACCACATTTAGGCGTCATGAATGTTATCCTCCTGTTTTTTTAAATTTCATTTAACCGAACATATAATATGACACGTTTGCACTTATTTGAATGCATTTCACATGGTGATTCCAACTATTTTTGAAACATTTTGTTCAATTTTGGATTGTCGTCTGCAGACGCCTGCCGCGTGTAAAGTGTCAATGTTTAGTTTTATATTTCAAATAACAAACATATATGCAATGTGATAACATTATTAAAAGTATTTTTTATAAATGCAGAGGAAAATGTTGGCCTAAAAACATTCGCATGTAAATAATTACCGGTAAGATTAAATACAGAATACGATGTCGTAATTATTACATGTCTGATTCGTCTATTGAACTCGGCATACGAAACGCAGTACATGGCTTTTCCCTGTCGCATTTACAATAAATTTAACATGGTTAAAAAGAAAATAAGCATTAGAAATGTTAATTTCTCAGCAAGAACTTTATACTTTTGCTTTATTCAATTATGAACATCAGATTATTGCGCGCGGGATCAAGAAATAGGTCAAATTGTAGTCCAATATGACATACATAATTGTTTTCACTAACCACTCCCTTAATAAAAACATTCCCTATCATCATTTTTGTTTCATATTTGTGATGCCCGTATTGTTTACTCAAATCGTGTGTAATATGAGATTCATACGACATGCCGTTTTTGACTTATGATAGAAAACCCAAATTTAGATCAAATATTTTGCATTCCTCTTATACAATCCTGGAAAAAAGTCTTGGAACACTTGCGTGTGATTAACGGAAAAGTGTCACCCCCACTCCCCCCGTACAATGTTGACCAAGGCCAGTGGCTCCTGCAGCTTGCCAGAGTGTCCCAACATTGATCGATGGGGAGTGGGGAAGGACAAATCTCATTTGAACAATTTCAGTTTATAGCCGAAGACACTTAACTATCAATACAGGCACGCAATACCCAACACGCGTGCTCAGCGTTCCAAGGACTTTTTTCCAAGATTGTATACGCAGATTGCAAAATATTTCATCTAAATTTAGTTTTTCTATCATAAATCGAAAACTATATATCACATGAATCTCAAATTGCACAAGATTTGGCAGTGGACCATAGGCTTGGCAACCCCCGTATTTTTTTTAAAGAAGACATTCATTTAATACGGGAAAGTTCAGTGAAAATAGTTCCCCATACTAACTAATGCATTTCTCAGAAGTATAATTGCCCATTATTGCACTGCATAATGTGGCGTTTTCAGATACTCCTACGAGATTAGTTATTCATGTATTGTCAGATATGCAAAAGAGTTTCTAAAGGTAACAGAATCTATATAATATGGGGTTGAAAGTAACACGAATAATAATTGTAGAATAACTTAGGCCTTAATAATTGTAAATAACTATCTTCAGTAGATAGCAGTAATTTCCGTTTGACAGATTCGACAGAGCTATCGTCTGCACTATTTTATAGACTTGATTTGCATCACCATATGACAGAGTGGTAAATGGTACAGATTGAACTTAACACAGCTTTTTATATAGTGTTTGCATCACTTTCGTCTTTATCCAGGCTATATTGATTTGGTAAGTATTGGATCTGACCACTTTACTAAATACGCTTTGTCGATGCTTAAAATGTACGATAATGAATTCTATAGATTTAACAATCTTCTAAAATCACATGCGTGTCATTAGGATGAATTAAACTGATAAATAAAGCCACCGATTTGTGAATGCTTACCATTCTGATCATGGAAAAAAACATTTGGCATTTATTTTTTGGAAATATTTTAAAATGTTTGGAAAAACAATAGTTGGACATAGTTGGATACTGAGTAAATGTTTCTTCTTACTCCACAAATTATAAATGATAGTCAGTAAAATAATTTGCAGATCCAGGATTTGAACCTGGGACCTCTGGATGGAAAGACCAGTGCTCTACCAACTGAGCTATTGAGTCCGATGAGGAAGAACGGCGATAATATTATTTATATGCTATTCAGTTCAATCACATCCTCAGAAACAACCAAAAAAAACTAAATACGTGAATACCTAAACCATTTACGTAATGTATAACATACACGAATACATAAATAAACCATTTAAGTAATATATTTTCTTTTATTTATTCATTAAAATAGCGCTGCGATAAATGAATAGAATTTTATTCACAAAGTAATCATCAAACGAGTTGAGACGGTATTGGTAAAGTGAATGGTAAAGTGAATGGTAAAGTGTTGCCTTGAAACACGTGTTCATTGTACACTTTACCGTTGTTTCTATAGTAAAATATTAGTATACATATTTTGTTTTCATTTTAAATGGTAAACTGTTATCAAAATGCGTAGGTGCGACCCATGCGACTTATATTTCGGAGTTTCAACATGCATGATTGGTATAGCTAACACATATGCATATCTTGATAACTCAAAGGCAGTATGAAAAAATGTTTAATTGCCTATTTTAAGCAAAATGTCCCAATGGTAAACTGATGGTAAACTGTGGTAAAGTGTGTGACACTTTACGATAATACATAATTATAACATGTATAATTAAACAAATCCACGCTTGTGTAAGCATTGACCGCTTGGCGTAACTGGTAGGAGCGCTCGTTTATACACTTTATAGCCTGTTTCGCGTTGGTTCGAGTCGCTCTAATGGCGTGTTTTTTCCCCTTTTTCTGTTATGAGCTATCTTCAGTAGATAGGAATATTATTGCAAATAAACGTTACTGCTCGGCAAATGTTAACACTTTTACACGCGGCTATTGGTTTAACCACGGTACAAAACAGATTTTTCAGAAACCTTTCCTTACTTTCATGTCTGTCTAAAGGATAACTGAACAAATAATTGAGACACGTTTGCACTTATTTGAATGCATTTCTCATGATGATTCCAAATATGTTTGAAACATTTTGTGCAATTGTCTGCAGACGACTGCCGCGTGGAAAGTGTCAATGTTTAGTTTCATATTTCAAATAACAAACAAATAGGCAATGTGATAACATTATTAAAAGTATTTTTATAAATACAGTGGAAAATTGCATAACACGCAATACCAAGAGAAACCACATTTAGGCGTCATGAATGTTATCCTCCTGTTTTTTTAAATTTCATTTAACCGAACATATAATATGACACGTTTGCACTTATTTGAATGCATTTCACATGGTGATTCCAACTATTTTTGAAACATTTTGTTCAATTTTGGATTGTCGTCTGCAGACGCCTGCCGCGTGTAAAGTGTCAATGTTTAGTTTTATATTTCAAATAACAAACATATATGCAATGTGATAACATTATTAAAAGTATTTTTTATAAATGCAGAGGAAAATGTTGGCCTAAAAACATTCGCATGTAAATAATTACCGGTAAGATTAAATACAGAATACGATGTCGTAATTATTACATGTCTGATTCGTCTATTGAACTCGGCATACGAAACGCAGTACATGGCTTTTCCCTGTCGCATTTACAATAAATTTAACATGGTTAAAAAGAAAATAAGCATTAGAAATGTTAATTTCTCAGCAAGAACTTTATACTTTTGCTTTATTCAATTATGAACATCAGATTATTGCGCGCGGGATCAAGAAATAGGTCAAATTGTAGTCCAATATGACATACATAATTGTTTTCACTAACCACTCCCTTAATAAAAACATTCCCTATCATCATTTTTGTTTCATATTTGTGATGCCCGTATTGTTTACTCAAATCGTGTGTAATATGAGATTCATACGACATGCCGTTTTTGACTTATGATAGAAAACCCAAATTTAGATCAAATATTTTGCATTCCTCTTATACAATCCTGGAAAAAAGTCTTGGAACACTTGCGTGTGATTAACGGAAAAGTGTCACCCCCACTCCCCCCGTACAATGTTGACCAAGGCCAGTGGCTCCTGCAGCTTGCCAGAGTGTCCCAACATTGATCGATGGGGAGTGGGGAAGGACAAATCTCATTTGAACAATTTCAGTTTATAGCCGAAGACACTTAACTATCAATACAGGCACGCAATACCCAACACGCGTGCTCAGCGTTCCAAGGACTTTTTTCCAAGATTGTATACGCAGATTGCAAAATATTTCATCTAAATTTAGTTTTTCTATCATAAATCGAAAACTATATATCACATGAATCTCAAATTGCACAAGATTTGGCAGTGGACCATAGGCTTGGCAACCCCCGTATTTTTTTTAAAGAAGACATTCATTTAATACGGGAAAGTTCAGTGAAAATAGTTCCCCATACTAACTAATGCATTTCTCAGAAGTATAATTGCCCATTATTGCACTGCATAATGTGGCGTTTTCAGATACTCCTACGAGATTAGTTATTCATGTATTGTCAGATATGCAAAAGAGTTTCTAAAGGTAACAGAATCTATATAATATGGGGTTGAAAGTAACACGAATAATAATTGTAGAATAACTTAGGCCTTAATAATTGTAAATAACTATCTTCAGTAGATAGCAGTAATTTCCGTTTGACAGATTCGACAGAGCTATCGTCTGCACTATTTTATAGACTTGATTTGCATCACCATATGACAGAGTGGTAAATGGTACAGATTGAACTTAACACAGCTTTTTATATAGTGTTTGCATCACTTTCGTCTTTATCCAGGCTATATTGATTTGGTAAGTATTGGATCTGACCACTTTACTAAATACGCTTTGTCGATGCTTAAAATGTACGATAATGAATTCTATAGATTTAACAATCTTCTAAAATCACATGCGTGTCATTAGGATGAATTAAACTGATAAATAAAGCCACCGATTTGTGAATGCTTACCATTCTGATCATGGAAAAAAACATTTGGCATTTATTTTTTGGAAATATTTTAAAATGTTTGGAAAAACAATAGTTGGACATAGTTGGATACTGAGTAAATGTTTCTTCTTACTCCACAAATTATAAATGATAGTCAGTAAAATAATTTGCAGATCCAGGATTTGAACCTGGGACCTCTGGATGGAAAGACCAGTGCTCTACCAACTGAGCTATTGAGTCCGATGAGGAAGAACGGCGATAATATTATTTATATGCTATTCAGTTCAATCACATCCTCAGAAACAACCAAAAAAAACTAAATACGTGAATACCTAAACCATTTACGTAATGTATAACATACACGAATACATAAATAAACCATTTAAGTAATATATTTTCTTTTATTTATTCATTAAAATAGCGCTGCGATAAATGAATAGAATTTTATTCACAAAGTAATCATCAAACGAGTTGAGACGGTATTGGTAAAGTGAATGGTAAAGTGAATGGTAAAGTGTTGCCTTGAAACACGTGTTCATTGTACACTTTACCGTTGTTTCTATAGTAAAATATTAGTATACATATTTTGTTTTCATTTTAAATGGTAAACTGTTATCAAAATGCGTAGGTGCGACCCATGCGACTTATATTTCGGAGTTTCAACATGCATGATTGGTATAGCTAACACATATGCATATCTTGATAACTCAAAGGCAGTATGAAAAAATGTTTAATTGCCTATTTTAAGCAAAATGTCCCAATGGTAAACTGATGGTAAACTGTGGTAAAGTGTGTGACACTTTACGATAATACATAATTATAACATGTATAATTAAACAAATCCACGCTTGTGTAAGCATTGACCGCTTGGCGTAACTGGTAGGAGCGCTCGTTTATACACTTTATAGCCTGTTTCGCGTTGGTTCGAGTCGCTCTAATGGCGTGTTTTTTCCCCTTTTTCTGTTATGAGCTATCTTCAGTAGATAGGAATATTATTGCAAATAAACGTTACTGCTCGGCAAATGTTAACACTTTTACACGCGGCTATTGGTTTAACCACGGTACAAAACAGATTTTTCAGAAACCTTTCCTTACTTTCATGTCTGTCTAAAGGATAACTGAACAAATAATTGAGACACGTTTGCACTTATTTGAATGCATTTCTCATGATGATTCCAAATATGTTTGAAACATTTTGTGCAATTGTCTGCAGACGACTGCCGCGTGGAAAGTGTCAATGTTTAGTTTCATATTTCAAATAACAAACAAATAGGCAATGTGATAACATTATTAAAAGTATTTTTATAAATACAGTGGAAAATTGCATAACACGCAATACCAAGAGAAACCACATTTAGGCGTCATGAATGTTATCCTCCTGTTTTTTTAAATTTCATTTAACCGAACATATAATATGACACGTTTGCACTTATTTGAATGCATTTCACATGGTGATTCCAACTATTTTTGAAACATTTTGTTCAATTTTGGATTGTCGTCTGCAGACGCCTGCCGCGTGTAAAGTGTCAATGTTTAGTTTTATATTTCAAATAACAAACATATATGCAATGTGATAACATTATTAAAAGTATTTTTTATAAATGCAGAGGAAAATGTTGGCCTAAAAACATTCGCATGTAAATAATTACCGGTAAGATTAAATACAGAATACGATGTCGTAATTATTACATGTCTGATTCGTCTATTGAACTCGGCATACGAAACGCAGTACATGGCTTTTCCCTGTCGCATTTACAATAAATTTAACATGGTTAAAAAGAAAATAAGCATTAGAAATGTTAATTTCTCAGCAAGAACTTTATACTTTTGCTTTATTCAATTATGAACATCAGATTATTGCGCGCGGGATCAAGAAATAGGTCAAATTGTAGTCCAATATGACATACATAATTGTTTTCACTAACCACTCCCTTAATAAAAACATTCCCTATCATCATTTTTGTTTCATATTTGTGATGCCCGTATTGTTTACTCAAATCGTGTGTAATATGAGATTCATACGACATGCCGTTTTTGACTTATGATAGAAAACCCAAATTTAGATCAAATATTTTGCATTCCTCTTATACAATCCTGGAAAAAAGTCTTGGAACACTTGCGTGTGATTAACGGAAAAGTGTCACCCCCACTCCCCCCGTACAATGTTGACCAAGGCCAGTGGCTCCTGCAGCTTGCCAGAGTGTCCCAACATTGATCGATGGGGAGTGGGGAAGGACAAATCTCATTTGAACAATTTCAGTTTATAGCCGAAGACACTTAACTATCAATACAGGCACGCAATACCCAACACGCGTGCTCAGCGTTCCAAGGACTTTTTTCCAAGATTGTATACGCAGATTGCAAAATATTTCATCTAAATTTAGTTTTTCTATCATAAATCGAAAACTATATATCACATGAATCTCAAATTGCACAAGATTTGGCAGTGGACCATAGGCTTGGCAACCCCCGTATTTTTTTTAAAGAAGACATTCATTTAATACGGGAAAGTTCAGTGAAAATAGTTCCCCATACTAACTAATGCATTTCTCAGAAGTATAATTGCCCATTATTGCACTGCATAATGTGGCGTTTTCAGATACTCCTACGAGATTAGTTATTCATGTATTGTCAGATATGCAAAAGAGTTTCTAAAGGTAACAGAATCTATATAATATGGGGTTGAAAGTAACACGAATAATAATTGTAGAATAACTTAGGCCTTAATAATTGTAAATAACTATCTTCAGTAGATAGCAGTAATTTCCGTTTGACAGATTCGACAGAGCTATCGTCTGCACTATTTTATAGACTTGATTTGCATCACCATATGACAGAGTGGTAAATGGTACAGATTGAACTTAACACAGCTTTTTATATAGTGTTTGCATCACTTTCGTCTTTATCCAGGCTATATTGATTTGGTAAGTATTGGATCTGACCACTTTACTAAATACGCTTTGTCGATGCTTAAAATGTACGATAATGAATTCTATAGATTTAACAATCTTCTAAAATCACATGCGTGTCATTAGGATGAATTAAACTGATAAATAAAGCCACCGATTTGTGAATGCTTACCATTCTGATCATGGAAAAAAACATTTGGCATTTATTTTTTGGAAATATTTTAAAATGTTTGGAAAAACAATAGTTGGACATAGTTGGATACTGAGTAAATGTTTCTTCTTACTCCACAAATTATAAATGATAGTCAGTAAAATAATTTGCAGATCCAGGATTTGAACCTGGGACCTCTGGATGGAAAGACCAGTGCTCTACCAACTGAGCTATTGAGTCCGATGAGGAAGAACGGCGATAATATTATTTATATGCTATTCAGTTCAATCACATCCTCAGAAACAACCAAAAAAAACTAAATACGTGAATACCTAAACCATTTACGTAATGTATAACATACACGAATACATAAATAAACCATTTAAGTAATATATTTTCTTTTATTTATTCATTAAAATAGCGCTGCGATAAATGAATAGAATTTTATTCACAAAGTAATCATCAAACGAGTTGAGACGGTATTGGTAAAGTGAATGGTAAAGTGAATGGTAAAGTGTTGCCTTGAAACACGTGTTCATTGTACACTTTACCGTTGTTTCTATAGTAAAATATTAGTATACATATTTTGTTTTCATTTTAAATGGTAAACTGTTATCAAAATGCGTAGGTGCGACCCATGCGACTTATATTTCGGAGTTTCAACATGCATGATTGGTATAGCTAACACATATGCATATCTTGATAACTCAAAGGCAGTATGAAAAAATGTTTAATTGCCTATTTTAAGCAAAATGTCCCAATGGTAAACTGATGGTAAACTGTGGTAAAGTGTGTGACACTTTACGATAATACATAATTATAACATGTATAATTAAACAAATCCACGCTTGTGTAAGCATTGACCGCTTGGCGTAACTGGTAGGAGCGCTCGTTTATACACTTTATAGCCTGTTTCGCGTTGGTTCGAGTCGCTCTAATGGCGTGTTTTTTCCCCTTTTTCTGTTATGAGCTATCTTCAGTAGATAGGAATATTATTGCAAATAAACGTTACTGCTCGGCAAATGTTAACACTTTTACACGCGGCTATTGGTTTAACCACGGTACAAAACAGATTTTTCAGAAACCTTTCCTTACTTTCATGTCTGTCTAAAGGATAACTGAACAAATAATTGAGACACGTTTGCACTTATTTGAATGCATTTCTCATGATGATTCCAAATATGTTTGAAACATTTTGTGCAATTGTCTGCAGACGACTGCCGCGTGGAAAGTGTCAATGTTTAGTTTCATATTTCAAATAACAAACAAATAGGCAATGTGATAACATTATTAAAAGTATTTTTATAAATACAGTGGAAAATTGCATAACACGCAATACCAAGAGAAACCACATTTAGGCGTCATGAATGTTATCCTCCTGTTTTTTTAAATTTCATTTAACCGAACATATAATATGACACGTTTGCACTTATTTGAATGCATTTCACATGGTGATTCCAACTATTTTTGAAACATTTTGTTCAATTTTGGATTGTCGTCTGCAGACGCCTGCCGCGTGTAAAGTGTCAATGTTTAGTTTTATATTTCAAATAACAAACATATATGCAATGTGATAACATTATTAAAAGTATTTTTTATAAATGCAGAGGAAAATGTTGGCCTAAAAACATTCGCATGTAAATAATTACCGGTAAGATTAAATACAGAATACGATGTCGTAATTATTACATGTCTGATTCGTCTATTGAACTCGGCATACGAAACGCAGTACATGGCTTTTCCCTGTCGCATTTACAATAAATTTAACATGGTTAAAAAGAAAATAAGCATTAGAAATGTTAATTTCTCAGCAAGAACTTTATACTTTTGCTTTATTCAATTATGAACATCAGATTATTGCGCGCGGGATCAAGAAATAGGTCAAATTGTAGTCCAATATGACATACATAATTGTTTTCACTAACCACTCCCTTAATAAAAACATTCCCTATCATCATTTTTGTTTCATATTTGTGATGCCCGTATTGTTTACTCAAATCGTGTGTAATATGAGATTCATACGACATGCCGTTTTTGACTTATGATAGAAAACCCAAATTTAGATCAAATATTTTGCATTCCTCTTATACAATCCTGGAAAAAAGTCTTGGAACACTTGCGTGTGATTAACGGAAAAGTGTCACCCCCACTCCCCCCGTACAATGTTGACCAAGGCCAGTGGCTCCTGCAGCTTGCCAGAGTGTCCCAACATTGATCGATGGGGAGTGGGGAAGGACAAATCTCATTTGAACAATTTCAGTTTATAGCCGAAGACACTTAACTATCAATACAGGCACGCAATACCCAACACGCGTGCTCAGCGTTCCAAGGACTTTTTTCCAAGATTGTAGGACCTGAGGCAGATCTTGCGCCAACAGGTGGGGACACAATGTTGGAGCGGCGATGTAGCTAAGATAGTGGGCGCAGGTCAGATGCCTTGAAGACTGTACAAGAGTGTAGATGTTTTGCTGTCGCCTACTTGTTGAAGCCGGGGAATATCGCATACTAATCATCCTTGCTCATCCCTGGTCGGGATCCAAAATATAAATTTTGCAAGTTTGAACAAGATTTCAGCCGATTTTGAGAAAAAAATGGTGGTCTTGTGCAGTGGCGTAACAAGAGTGTTTAATTTTGGGGGCAAGAAGTGGCAGTGACTTGAAATGGGGGGCTCCTAAAATGTGTTGAGTCAATAGATGCGCGCGTAGCACGCGAACATTTTCGACTTTACAGCTCTTTTTTGGACAATTGAGCTACATTTTGCTTGTAGCAAGCTTGTAGCAAGGAATATTTCATTTTCGGAAGACATATGCGCGCGTAGCGCGCGAAATTTTTTCATATGTGTACTTTTGACCATCGTAATTCCATGATTCCTTTCGTCAAATGAACCGACAGTGCCAATCTCAACCGACACGATGTCATTATTGGGGGGGGGGGATTTGGTGTGTACTTTGTTTGTAAATTTCATTTACAGCCGTACTTGATTTCATTTGGGGGGGCAAGCGGGGGGCAAGGGTTCCAAGTGGGGGGGGGGCTCCCGCCCCCCTGCCCCCCCCCCCCCCCCCCCCCCCCCCCCCCCCGCTGGTTACGCCACTGGTCTTGTGTAGTTGGGAAGAAGCTGTCTTCTATGTGACTGAAGCTTTTGTCAAAATACGTGCATTTGGATAATGATGTTTTATATAAATATGTATGCCGTCACATCCATTTTCCATTCGTATACTGTTAATTATATGGTAAAGGTCACTCACTACGTAATTTCATTTTATTTAAAAATTCAGTCGAACTCATACTGGCTCTTGCAAAATATTTTGGGAGTTAAGTGTATGTTATTCCCCATTTTTATGACTTTTGAGTGTAAATATTGCTTTACGTAGTGATGGTTATTATGGTTTGCAGAATATTTAAAATGGTAAAAATGACCAAGAGTAAAAAGTACATGGTGTCACCCAAAGTAAGGATACCCATATGTAATGCTATAAAATAGTTTGGATATCTTTCTAGAAAGACTGATTTCATATAACTGAGACTTGCGGAAGATAGCCGACTTGATACCACATATAGCACTGTATAATATGTATTTCTTTTCTGCGTAATCATTAGTACTTTGAAAAGTGAAAATGCCAACGTAGTTAATAAAAGCTGCTTTTCATGCTGTTTGTGGGTATGTTGTATTAAAAAAGCCTTGAATCGTGATGGCACACGACAAAATCGTGGTGTATACCGGTATGGGCGGGTGAGAGACGGTTATTACCGGTGTAAATGGGCGGATGAGGGAGTGGACAATTAATAAGGACTTGGTTTCGAGTCTACCGGACATGGGCTCGTTCACAAATAGTGGTTCAAAAATGCGTATTCACACTCACTCTGAAAATATTTGACTCGACCCTAAAAAAGATAACATTATAATTTGAAACAAAGATATAAAGATAATATTCGATTTAGCAATACCTAACAACCACCCTCCCTTTGAAAGCTTCGAACCATACCTTAGTCCGAACGCGAGGAGCAGGTTTTAGGATGAAATAATTTAGTTCAAACATGTGATGAACTTTCTGGAATCGTATAATTAAAATCCCTGTTTCCATTGAAACCAATGGGGATTTAAAATGTATGGACAATCATCGTATGCAACGAGTACCCTCCGTCGTATGCACTGATCAGTGATCACCCCTTTAAGAAGCTGACAGGTGGAGTATTATGAAATTCGCTATAACCCTAACTCTACTACGCCACACGGCAATTGGGCGGAAACAATGTTTTAATAACCCGGCGTGCAGGTTTTTGAGCTACAAGCCGGCTATATAACGAGGCGATTATTCTCGCCGAGTGTCGACCGACAACCGTCTGGTGAATTGTTGGGGTCGGAAAAGAAATCTGTTGCCATTTGGTGTACTAGAGTTAGGGTTACAGCATTTATTTTTCATTCCAAATTTTTGTAATTTTTCATCATAGATAACCCTAACTCTACTACACCACACGGCAACTGGGCTGAAACAATGTTTTGATAACCCGGCGTGCATGTTTTTAGCTACAAACCGGACCAGGCTATATAACGAGGCGAATATACTCGCCGAGTGTCGACTGACAGCCGTGGTGTATGGCTAGGATCTGGCCCCGTGTGCTGAAGGTCTGTGGTTCAAATCCCGGAGGGTCGGGTGACCTTTCTGGTGAATTGTTGGGGTCGGAAAAGAAATCTGTTGCCGTGTGGTGTACTAGAGTTAGGGTTAATTCACAGAGACTCCTTGATGTATTATTCACTCGCCGTATTATGTTGCCTATACTTTAACTTGTCACAGGTTTCAGATGTTTATATCACTTAGAAAACATACATTTCAATAACAGATCACTGCACCTGCGCCCCAAATGTAATACAATTTGTTTGTAAGAGCAGTCTCACTTAATAAAATGTTGTAATTCGTATGTGTGACAGTCCACAACGAATCCATTGTAAAGTCACCATTTTTCAAAATGGAAATGTTGATTTAGTTAAAATCTACTTCAAATAAGCTTGACAATTATACATGATATGTAGTTATTTTTTTGTAAATAAACACTTAAGAGTCAGTTTGTGTAATGTTTTAGTATTGATTCTATTCTTCAAGAAAATAGATTTTTCTCATAGCTTGTGTATTGGTAGGCCCTTAAGCACTAACAACCAGGGTGATTTTCATCAAAAGAAAATCTACCTGTCACCATGAGAACCCACCAAAAACCAATTTGGGCCATTTTGGACCATATTTGCCATAAATTTACTCAAAATTGTCTTATGTCAAGAACTCACCATACCAAATACGGAATAATACTGGAACCTTACAATACAATCACCTCAAAGGACAACTCTTCCCCTACTGACTGCATCTACTGGGTGCCAGACATTTTTCTTTGCTGGTGTGAGTAGTTAAATGTATTGCCCCTTTAAATCTGTAAAAAGTAGTTTGGGCAAATGATATTCCTAAGTACAGTCAAAAAATATTTTTAAAATGTCAGAATTATTGAATTTCATCCCCATATTTGGAATCACCATGAGAAATGCATTAACATAAATACAAACTCTCTAGTATTGGTTCAGTAATCCTTGCGATATACTTTGAAATTTAGGAAAGGTTTCTGAAAAATCTGTTGTGTATAATATTGTAATAAAATTGCCGCGTGAAAAGTGTTAATACATGTGTTTTATTGCGCGTTTAGCAATTGTCAGGGGGTTAAAGACATCAAGGGGTGACGCGGCTCAAAATGAAAAGTAAAAGAAAACAAAGCGGGCTTTGGATCTAAGCTACTTTTATCCGGTCTGTGAAATAAAGATCCTTTGATAGATTTGAACAATTCTTAATAAGTCATTTGAAACGCTTTTTTGAGTAGAAGATTCTATCATCTTGGGATTTTGTAACAAATATTAATGCATTCGACAAGTTAAGAAAACGGTACTATCCATTTATTCTAAGTCGGCCGGGTTGTTGCCGGTGGCTTTTCAATAAGGGCTTCATAAGTTAGTAATAGCTACTTTGATGCACCTCGATTGCCTAAAATTGATGGCCGCTATTGGTTTCACGTACTTGAGAAGTATGTCATAACTCAATCGCCCGTGCTATTTGAATTTAACTGGGCTCAAATGCGAAGTTATGATCTTCATAGGAAATGAATTAGCAATCAGAGAGTAACATTATTCGGCAAAAACATGAATCAAGTATATAAAGGAAATTACAATGTGCGTTGCCCGAGTAACTGGAGCACAAAAATGGTTATTCAAAACATACTTGGTGAAATAAACATTCATGTTCTGTAGTACCACGACACGCTTCACTAAGTAACAGCATTCATTCCGATAATATAATGGAAGGTAGGCGGTTAAATGGATAATAAATATTGATTAGTTAGTCTTTTAAACCTAGCCAATAAGTAGAAATTAATCCAGTTTCGAATATAAGTGTCAAACAATGTAAAAAAATTGCCGTTGCAAAACAGAAATGTGCTACAGTCATATCCATAATAGCTGTTCTATCCTGTACATATAACTTTTTGAATTAATTCATTGAGGTCTAAATTCACGCCACGTAGGAAGAACTTCACGACACGAAGTTAGAACCTTTTTTTATTTTATTTTTTATTATTATTATTTTTTTAATTTTATTATTATTATTAATTTTTTTTATTATTATTATTTTTTTAATACTTTTATCTTTGTTTTCTTCTTTTTTTCATTCATTTATTCATTTATTTATGTATGCATCTATTCACTTATTAATCTATTCAATAATCATGTATTCATTTATTTACCTATTCATTTACTAGTGTATTCATTTATACTTATACTTTAATTAAAATACGTTATTTATTAAATATAATTATATTGATTAATGATGTGTATTTATTCTGACCTCTTATGTATTTCTTTCAATTATTCGTTTTTACAATAAATATGTATCATGATGATCCTGACTAACAAATATGTTCCAAAATGTTCAAATGTCTATTGTCTAGTCGTACATGTAAATGAGATAATTGGCCAATATTTGTACAAGATAAAACGGACATGATTTTCCAAAGCAAAATGTTAATTAAAACTTCAACATATCAAATCTCTCATCCATTAACGCTAAGTCGGTCGGGTTGTTTTGGTTGGTTTAATAAAGTCTCAAGAACTACAGGACCAGGATAGACAAATATAGCATGATATAATATTATAGTCTTTAAAGGAGGTGTCCCGCAAGCATAAAAGTGTGCATTATATGTTAGAAATATAACTATCGAGCCCAACTTTTGTAATGATATAGAAGAAAACACCACACTTATGACAAAAACAAATAAAAACCGCAATCTCTCAACATGCCCTTTTTAAAATTCGCGGCGATCAAAAGTCCCAGTGTCGATGATGTCATAGTTGTACAATACACATGCGCAAATTTGAGCACCGATACCCATGACGTCATCGACACCGGGACTTTCAATCGCCGCGAATTTTAAAAAGTGCATGTTGAGTGATGGCAGTTTTTATTCATTTTTGTGACTAGTACGGTGTTTTGTTCTATATAATTACGTAACTTCGGCTCGATAATTATGTTTCTAACAAATAATGCTCAATGTTGTGCTTGCGGGACCATTCCTTTAATCACAATCTTCGATTGAGCAGTATTGGCTTTACGTACTTGAAAAGTATGTCATCAGTTTGCGTTGTCTTTCTACTTACATTTACCGTGTACCGTGAGTAGTGTATCATGCAAACATGATGTTCTGAGTCTGTTAGGACATTGTTGGCAGTTGCAATACGATGCGCCGCCAGCGGTGCATGATTTTAAAAAAGTCAACATCTAAAGCCCGCGTAATACAATACAACCCAGGACAACATCTTATTGTGTGTTGATATTGGTTATGTACACCCCTACATACAAATACAAACATACCACAATGTGCGTGGTTTGTGACATGGGCCGGGGGACGTGTCTTAGAAACGGAGATGTATTTGTATTACAATTTAGAGCATTTCAGACCCCGTGCCGTACGGAGAGGGAGGGGGGGGGGGGGGGGGGGGGGGGGGGGCAGAAGCATGCAGAACTTAATTCAAACTTAAATATTTGGTAAAGATCATAAGTGTCAATTCCACGCGTGTCTTAAAACCGCGGAGATACTTAGAACTTAGAACATTTTAGAGGGGGGGCGGCGGATGTATGCTGAACTTGAAAGATGTATCTTTAGTGACATTTTAGAAAATGTTAGACCTCCTGCCGTACGTAGAGGGGAGCTTACGGAAGTATGCAAAACTTGTATTCAATTTTGTTTCTTCATTAAAACGTAATTCGTTTAAAATTATATTTTTGATATTTAAAAAAAAAAAGTTTTTCTCCGAATTTTGTTCCTATTAGCGAAAATTAAACCCTCATATTTTGGCCATTTCGATAAATATACATGTTAAACTTTAAATCGTTTAAAGCAATCATTTATGTCTATGGCACGTGTCCGAGAAGCGCCACTGTTGCATAAGCTTGCATTAAAAGACAGTAGGGTGGAGAAGATGTGCTTTTATACAGAGCTCTATGGAATAAAATTTACATAATCGTCGATATCTCGAAAAGAAAATCATTAATAAAACATAATATTTTTTCAAATTAACATTTTGGGGCAGGGAATATACGGTTCTTTTCTTTAAAAAAAAAAGATAAAAAAACTAGATAATGACTTCAATTAGTCCTACTTTGCTGAATGTCAAATTGACTGGAATTTAATTATATTTCATGTATCATCACACCCATCTCGATCCTAAAAACCACCATCCCCGCCAGAACACACGACATCATCCCGCCCACTAATACCCGCAACAGATACATTGCGGGGGTATTTGTGTTTGTGCGCTGTGGAAGTACACAATGAGTATAAATATGCATTTTGGGAGTTGGATTTTTTGTTGGTACAGGAGTGCACTACGGGGGTAATTATTTGTACTGCGGGGGTATTTGTGTATGTGCGCTAAAGAAAAATATACATTGTGGGAGTTGACTATTATAGATGGCGCCATTCATATAGTTGGGGTGGCAAAGTGTATGTATTAAGATGACAAATAACAAACACAAAACAAACAAATCGTTCTGGGGTATATTTGTTGTTGCTTTTAACACGCTCACAGTATCCTCTTATACCATTTGGAAACTGTTCATTGTGGGGGTACTCCCACAATGCCGAAATACTCCCACAATGTCAAATCATACTCATATCTACACCCACAATGTGCCTCTTGTAAGTACACACCCCAACACCAATTTAATTGATACGGGATCCTTCGTGTGACGCTGTGTTCAACAGTATTACACTACTTGGTGTCAATGATTCAGGTCTGAGATGGTTTCAGTCCTACCCCAAAAACAGAAATCAAGCAGTAAACATACACATGTTACGCTAAAATATGGCGTTCCTCAATGATCTGTGCTTGGACCAATACTATTCACTATCTATTCCTCTCCCATTGCTAGCATTGCTCGCATACACGGATTAGATGTTCATTCTTACACGAACGATACACAACAATATGTGCCTTTTGATTTAAATAATCGTAATGATGAAATGTCGGCCCGTCAACGCGCATAAATTTATATTTTAGAAATTAAGTCGTGGATGTCTGTAAACAAGCTGAAATTGAATGATGATAAGACAGAGGGTTTTTTTAATTATGACCTCCAGATTTAATCAACGTAAAATACGAGATCATCATATCAATATTGACCCTTCTTCTGTTCTTGCTTCTAATATCTGCTCGAAACTTAGTAACTGTGTTAGATAATAATCTATGTGTGGATGTTCAATTTCTACGGATATGCCAATCAGTGTATTATCATATAAGGAATGTCAAAATGATAACGAAATGTTAAGTGCAATGGACTCTATCGATGGAAGATAGGGTGGCCACGGGGCCGAGATAGATTTTCTTTATACTTTCATATTTGATAGACCTTAACCCGAAACTAACATATCTGGAAATATTTTTGAAAAATAATCCTTGTTACCATGGTAATAGCCAAAATGGCATTTTCGGACGATTATTGCCATTTTGGCATTTTTAATCTTTCAATTTTTCAAATTTTGAAGCCTGCGTAACTATTGCACTCAGTGGTCATGATTTTTTTTCATTACAAGCTATGGGTAGATAGATACTTAGATGCTTCATTGAAAGTATCAGAAAAATTGCCAGGTGTCATGGAGGGTTATACCATTTATTTGAAATAGGGGTGTTTTTCAACTTTTTCAAAGTATGCAAATATACCAATTCTGCATAGCTTATAACCCATATGGTAACGCTCCGATTTCAACGTGGATCATGTCATGATGAGATGAGACATTAGTCTTATCAAAAATGTTAATTTGAGTTTGGGGAAAATACTTCCTGTATATGCAGTGTTGCCAGACATTTTCACCAAAAATCACATTTTGTTCAAAATCAAATCCACTTTTTATTCTATTTAATGATATGAGACTGGAACTTATCATTCACAGCTAAGTTTTAACGATGGGATGTATGTATTAGACCACTAGAAACTCAAATCTAGTATTTTTGCTTTGTTAACATACTTTAAAACCAAAATGGCCGCCAAATGAATGGTCAAAAGTGGTCAAAATTCCATACAATAGCATAGTATCTACCGAATTGTATGATAAAAATATAATTTTAATGATGGGATGTATGTGTTAGACCACAAGTAACTTATATCCATTATTTGTGCTCTGTTAAAAAAGTTCAAAATCCAAAATGGCCCCCAAAATAGTTCCTAAAGTGGCTGCAAAATTATCAAATTCCATAAAATGGGATAATATCAACCTAAATGTATGATGAAAATATAGTTTTATTGATGGGATGTATGTATTAGACCACTAGTAACTCATATCTAGTATTTTTGCTTTATTAACATACTTAGAAATCCAAAATGGCCCCCAAAATGGCTGAACAAATTGTCGAAATTCCATAAAATGGTATAATATATCAACCAAAATGTATTATGAAAGTATAGTTTTAGAATATAAGGATGGTATGTATTAGACCACTAGCAACTCATATTCAGTATATTTGCATTGTAATAACATATTTTAAATCTAAGATGGCCACCAATATGGCCGCTGTAAATGTACAAATAGTGTACAATAATCCACAAAAGATATTGCAAGAGTGTATATTACATCACATTCACCAAATATTATGTTCGAAACTGCTAAGCTTTTGCTTTTAGATATAAGGCCCACCTCTATGACAATTTTGACTCGCTGTATCACTTTCCAAAATGGCTTCCAAAGTGGTTAAGTTGATGTTAAATGACCTAAAACAATTGTTTTGTATTATATAAATGACCATACTATGCAATACCAATACCCCCAAATCTAATAAGACAGCATTCAATATATGTCTATGATAAAGCCTAGGGGCTGTATATTTAGTTTGAGTATTTGAAAATATATAAGATGGCTGCAAAAGGTTAAAATAACTGAAAAACAGTATTAGTCTTATTGTTAGTGTTACGTTAGATATGAACAAAAGATTATATCTATGGATTTTAATCCACTCAGTAATCGTATCTGTATGTGACAAGGTATGATTGTATCCATATCTTAATCAATTGGTGGCCACCTGTGGTAATTATTTTGACCATTTGGAGGTAATTTTATTGACCATTAGGGGGTAATTTTAATAAAATGGTCATTATAATGCCCATCTTTATAACATCACATTGTCAAAATGGAGTCTATACCATTTAAGTATACCTTGTCACATATACAAATACGTTTACTGGATGGATTAAAAGCTGTAGATATAATTATTTGGTCATATCTAATGTAACACTAACAATAAACTAATACTGTTTTTCAGTTATTTTAACCTTTTGCAGCCATCTTGGATATGTTAAACTACTCAAAGCTGTATTAGATCTACAGCCCTAGGCTTTATCAAAGATATACTGAATACTGTCCCATCACATTTGGGGGTATTGGTATTACATAGTATGGTACAAAACCATTGTTTTAGGTCATTTAAAATCAACTTATCCATTCTGGCAGCCATTTTGGAAAGTGATACTGAATAAAAATTGTCAGAGGTGGGCCTTATTTCTAAAAGCAATAGTCTAGCAGTTTAGAATAATACTATTTGGTGAATTTGATGTAATTTACACTCTTACAATATCTATTTTGGATTATCATACACTCATGTAGACTATTTTTACATTTACAGCGGCCATTTAAGTGGCCATCTTGGTTTTAAATTATGTTATTACAATGCAAATATACTGGATATGAGTTACTAGTGGTTTAATACATACATCCCAATGTTAAAACTATATATACTTTCATCATACATTTTGGTTGATATTATCCCATTTTATGGAATTTCAACAACTTGTTCAGTCATTTTGGGACCCATTTTGGAGGCCATTTTGGATTTCTAAGTAAGTTAACAAAAACACAAATACTAGATATGAGTTACTAGTGGTCTAATACATACATCCCATCATTAAAACTATATTTTCATCATACATTTCAGTTGATATTATGCTATTTTATGGAATTTTGACCACTTTTGACCAGTTTTGGCCAATAATTTGATTTCATTTGGCGGCCATTTTGGTTTTAAAGTATGTTAACAAAGCAAAAATACTAGATATGAGTCTCTAGTGGTCTAACTCATACATCCCATTGTTAAAACTATACTCAGATCATACATGTTGGTTTAAATATGCCAATATATAGAATTTTGGCGGCCATTTTGGCGGCCATCTTGGATATAGGTGTGTTAACAAAGCAAGAGTTCTGGATATGAGTATCTAGTGGTCTAAAACATACATCCCACTATTAAAACTACACTTTCACCATACAAATTGATTGCTATACATGTCATTTTATGAGATTTGACCAGTTGTGGCGGCCAATTTCGCCATCTTGCATAACCCCTTAGCATTATGAAAATATTGTTGGTAACATCCTGATTATGTCTTAGGATCATGATAGGAAGTAAAAAAGTTGGTTTGGGATGGCCTGGGGGTGGGGGGGGGGGGGGGTGCACACTAACCCTTTGTAGATACCCGACTAATATCTAAGACTAATCCCTCAGATCACAATCATGGCACATGTATTCAAATTGGTAAAGACAGCCCGTAGCCAAGGTGTATGGCAAGTCAAACGTGTCATAATAATGTAATAATTTATATTGAGTTGTATTTGTAGTCTTTACATGTTTTTTTAATACTACTGTGGTTTACTTTTTCCTAATGTTGCATGTAAAGTTGATTTTTCATTTCCGTAGTATTGTATAACTTACGGTAAGATTTATATTGATTTTTTTAGAAAATAGGTAAAAGACTGGCAACACTGTTTTGCTTTCCACAAGCACAAATAAACATTTTGGGGTGAACACCAATTGATTTACAATTAACCCTAACCCCGGTTTAGGATTTTTGACCGGGATCACAATTTTCGAGGAAAAAACACCAACTAAATCTCCGGGAACCTGCCGGGATTCGATCCGGGGACCCTCCGTTCTCAAGCCCCACCTTCCCACCACTAAAGCCACGGCCCTCAGCTACACATTCGTGCAGTATACTGCACTCATTATATAGGCTCGGTTGACTACGTCATCGAAAACCGACGGCGCATGCGTTTGGAGAGGGACTTTGGATTAGCATTTTTTAGCACTCAGGGGGGTTAGGGTTAATAGAACACAAAAAAAACCTTTTTTTTTTTTACCATAACCCTAACCCCGGTTTAGGATTTTTGACCGGGATCACAATTTTCGAGGAAAAAACACCAACTAAATCTCCGGGAACCTGCCGGGATTCGATCCGGGGACCCTCCGTTCTCAAGCCCCACCTTCCCACCACTAAGCCACGGCCCTCAGCTACACATTCGTGCAGTATACTGCACTCATTATATAGGCTCGGTTGACTACGTCATCGAAAACCGACGGCGCATGCGTTTGGAGAGGGACTTTGGATTAGCATTTTTTAGCACTCAGGGGGGTTAGGGTTAATATGTGATTACAATGAGTACACATGACAACATATTTGGGGTTATGAAGGGTTTTCACGTTGAAAACGTAATCTGTAATCATATTACTTGCTATGGCAACACCCGTTAAGTTAATGACTGGCAACACTGACCATTTAAAATGATCAAATTTATTATAATATCAAATTTTCTTCTAATTAACATCTCGCTGTGAATTTAAGGTTCCGGTTTCATATCATTAAACACAGCGAAACATGCGTTAGCTTTTGAAGGAATTGTGAAATTTTGTGAAAATATCTGGCAACACTGCATATTCAGGAAGTATTTTCCCCAAACTCAAATTAACATTTTTCATAAGACTAATGTCTCATCTCAACATGACATGGTCCACGTTGAAATCGGAGCGTTACCATGTGGGTTGTAAGCTATTCAGTTTTGGTATATTTGTATACTTTGAAAAAGTTGAAAAACACCCCTATTTCAAATAAATGGTATGACCCATCATGATATCCCATATTTATGTCTATGCACTCAGTGAAGCATCTACATATTCACCTATTCATCTTATATAAAGAAAATATTTCATATACTTTTTGTCTATTAGAAATAGATGCTTACAAATTTGATAATTTGTGAGGTTAAAAAGGCAAAAATGGGGAAAATAGCCCTAAAATGGTATTTTGGCCGTTGCCATGGAAACGAGAATTATTTTTCAAAATTAATTCCACATTTGTTAGTTTTAACTAAAGGGTCATCAAATATGAAAGTATAAAGAAATTCCATTCCGGGGCCGTGGCCAACATTTTAAAAAAATCCTCCATATTTACAGTCCATTACACTTAACATTTGAAACTGCAGCTACTATCGTCCATGCTCTTATAACTTCTCGTATTGACAATGGCAATTCTCTTCTTTTTTGGCATCACTGATCACTTACTTCACAAACTACAACGTGCTCAAATTGCAGCTGCTCGCATTCTCACAAAGACAAAGATATTTGATCATATCACTCCAATATTGAAAGATCTCCAATGGCTTCGTGTTCGCGAAAGGATTCATTTTAAACTTCTGCTTTAAACTTGGAAAGCTTTGTATGGCACTTCACCAACATATATGGATAATCTGGTAATCAGATAAACTTTTACTTGTTGTTCAACGGACTACTTCTTCATTTGGAGATCGCGCATGTTCAGTTGCTGCACCAACTCTCTTACCACTACCTTATAATTTAATATGCTGTGATTCACTTGACTCTTTCAAGAAAATTATTTGACTCAGTTTATAATTAATTTCTTTGTATATACATGTATATGCAAATCATCCTTGTTTATGTATTTATGTTTATGTTTGTTTATGTTCATTTTAATTTGTATTTTTTGTTTTATATGTTTGCGCCTCGGAATAGTTCACCTAGATTGACGGCGCATTATAAATACAATTATTATTATTATTATTATGACACTACTCAAACAATTAAAGGAACAGACGTATGGCATGACATAATATAATAGGCACCGGTACTTCAAAAGGTATTACATTTTGTACAGGTGTACTCAATTGTTACCCAAACAATATTCGTTAGTGTAAGAAGGAATCATGAGTGTCTTCTAACAGCTTGACATAGGCTAGACATAAAGTGTCCACATAACCCTAAAAGGTGATTGGTTGTATGTACTTGTCATCGCAAGCTTTCAGCAGTGATTTCAAAAAGGTGTTGCTTTTTCAAATTGTTGCGCAACCTGTCTGTCTTCTGGCTCTAGTGGTAGTGTTCGCTGCGGACAAGTAGCGTTTTAAGTGAATAGGTACTATTTATGAAGATGGTAATCGTAAATATGTTGACCGATTATGAAGTTCCTGTGTCTTTTCATTAAAATGCAAGAGCGTTTTAAGTGAAAATCACATTTTAAACCCTAGTTACATTTTTTTGACCTTTCACCTCAAACTTATGATTGACATTTTCATGGTTTAATAATGCACACAAGAAAAATTAGTCCGGTCAAAATCAGAGCATGTCTTATGTGTTACACTTGTATAGTTCAATGACCCCTAGTGACCCCGTATGACATGTCACTTTTAATCGCTGAAGATCCTATATGAGCATGGACCAAAGGAATTGTAAGACCAATTCTGACTGTCATCAGTCAATTCCTCTGGACAAGATGCATTTTAAGTTAAAAAACTAACATTTTGACCACTAGTGACCCTAAATAAGTTTTGATTTTAAAAACCAAACTATTGTATGTGCGTACGGTCATAATGAATATGTGAGCCGATTCTGACGATCCTAGGTTATTTTATTAAATTGCAAGGGCATTTTAAGTGAAAATCTCGTTTTGACCCCTAGTGACCCCTGTGTGACCTTTGACCCAAAACTGTGAAAACCCTATATGGTCACATTTATTAAGTTGGGACCCTGTTGCGTCACATGCATACATTTGACAAAAATTACATGTGATGCTCTAAGCCTAATAACTCAAAAAGTATAAATACAAAGTGTTCAAAAGTATACATTGTTAGAGAGCTGAGATATCTAGGATAGTGAATATCTAGTGTTTGTTCCAGTATACAGGCCGACATACGAAATATATAGGGTGTAACAAAAGAAATATAACTATGAAATGTAATTTACTGTATGCTTCCTAATTTAAACATTGAAATAAATATTAACCCCCGATTTAAGAAGCCAAAGGCAAGGCTCTTCCGGTCATATATTATTTGTAGGGTTAATTAATTGTCAAACGAAAATACAGGGTGATCAGAATGTGTCAATTTTTCACATAAGTTTATGAACATACCTTTCTGGTAGAAAGGTACAATTCATTCACATTTTATTATACAGGTGTTCAAAAATGAAGAAAACAAATTCGGCTGATTACTTACAACCTCATTTCTGTAGTATGAATTGATTACAATGTTATGCCTGGCATTACTTGCACTGACATCTTCCTAATATTATAGTTAAAACTGTTGATCTATAGAATTCAGCATTGGATATTGAACAATTTGAAAATGATATACTAGTAGGGCGACGGCGATGGACATGTTAATCCTAAACACTAAAAAGTGATATTATTGTGCGGATTTGGTGGATAAAATAAGCACTTCCGAGGTAATTAGTATCATATAATTAGCAAAGATTATCTAAAATATTAAGGAACATTCAACATTAGGTTCAACTTCATTAAAACACTGCAGAGATATTGCCCCCCCCCCCCCCATTTACCATTTGAAAAGGGTAATTATCTGCCGTTGATACATTTTCAGATGGTATTTGTTGTATGTAATTAATTAGTAATACAAATTAATTGGGGATGTAATTAACACTAAGGTTTGGTAATTACAATAATGATACTAATCACACAAAATAATAATTCAATGAACTAATATACACAAGGTTTACTCATTTACTTTGCCAATCCCCATTGGAAATACATAGCATGCATCCTCACACGCACCCCTCTTCACCCGCCTCCACCCTGACTAATTGTAATTTAACGAGTTATAGTAATTAATCTCAACTTGATTTATATATTTTTCTTATAAATACTAATAAAGCAATACATTATCTTCCAAATGAGACTAAACATACTCAATTGTGATGTATGGTTTAAAAAATATAAGCATTTGAATGGCAAATAAGCGAAAAAAATGTGACAAATCCACCCTTTTTAGGGTCCCATTTTTAAGAAATGTGACCATATGAAGGTCAGGTAGGGGGTCCTACTGACCAAATCTGGTGATTGTAGCATGTAAACTTTAGGAGAAGATGCATTTTTAGTCGGATGGGAAGAAAGAAGAAGATCAAGAGGAAAGAAACAGTTACGATTTCAGTATGAAATTGATAACATTTAATTACTTTCTGAAAAATCTAGACACTACAGAAAAATGAGCATCGGCAACACAGTTAATGACATCATAGTATACTTAAAGGAACAAGCGTGATTATGATTAGGTTTGTTAATGATAACACGTCCACGTGGAGGTTATCTTAACAACATCACGATGAATCTATGTGCTGAAGAAATATGAATGGAAATTGTCGACAATATAGAATCAGATCACAAATTTGGAGTTTAAGGGGATTCGATACCTTTAAATTGGGTTCAATTGAACAAAATGCTGCTCAACTATCCATTACAAACTTACTTTTCAATCGAACATTGTGCACATGACGGCTCAAATGTGGATTCCTGGAGGAATTCTAATCATAATTCACAATAAGTCTATGTATGTCTCTGAAGTGTTACGTTCATTTGAGATTGAGTTTTCTTTAAAAGATTTCTTCCACTCATGAATCTACATCTGCCATGGTATTTCAAAGTGTTGATGAAAGCCATTTTTGGTTATATTTGTTAAGCATCATTATTGTGTATAGTGTTCCAGACTTATTTCAAGATCTGATTATTGTGATTTTAAAATGTTATAATGACGAAGAAATGACCACATATCAATGTATTTAACATCTGACATGTGGTGTAAACGAATTATTAGAAATATTTAAACATTGAGAATCTAATGTGTGTTTGGCAAGCATCGTGTACGCCTTTCGAATTGATAAAGACTCAGTCAACATGTTCGTGTATTTTTCCACTGATCAGTATTGTATAGAAATTAATCAATACATAACAGAAAGCAATTCGTCTAAGTTATGAATTTCCTATTGACATTGTTTTCTTTATCGTTTGATTTATATATTGTTATCCCTAATGGATTTGCTCGAAGCGTATTCAAGAATTGTATGAAGGCAAACTGATTAATGAGATTTTTCAAGTTCGAGGCAAAACCACTTACCTGTGTGTAGATGTTTATACGTAATATCGGTTGCTTAGTTGTAGTATTTCTGGATAATTTGTCAGAAATCAGTAGATCGTCAAACACTATAGACTTAAAATAAATTGTTCCATCGTCTCTGCTAATTTTGGTTGATTCCTAAACGCGCTTGCCTCTTTATTTAATCAAACGTCTGCCTCATAATGGGTTTGTGTCACTATAATGCTGGTAGCCGCTTTGCGCCCATAAAAGATAATAAAAGTCATTGTAAAGTGATTGATACACTGTCAATCTCTCCCCTAAACGTTTATCTCACGTTCTTCACAAAATAAGTAACAATAGCCGATAAAACATACAGCTTTTGAAGTCGTCACACGTATGATACTCTACATAGTGCAATCACGCCTTTTTCCGTCAGTTTAATCGCCTAAAATAAATACGTCTAGCTGTCTAGCTATAGTCAACATATTGAAGAACCATGTATTGTCAAAGTCAGGTTTGAACAGCTGTTTACCAAGGTTTGGCGAATAAATCTGTTAAAAGATGCCCTTCGTGGCTTTTTGCTTCGTTCATGTTCACATCCTGTTAGGCCGCACGGCAAAACTTGTACGTAACTTGTACGTAAGAATTACACGATAGTTGCCCCCAAAGTTATGTTTTACATCACCTTACGTTCAAGCACCATTGAAAATTGAACTGCAAATATTCCCATAATAATTTAGAAAAATTTGCATTGATCGCAGTTTAACCTGTAAGGATGTTTCATTAGTGATTCAAACTATTGGTGATTCAAACTATTACTTTTGCTACTATCGGAGAAGTCGTACGTACACTTCACTATAATACGTATGACCTATACGCACTAGTTTTGCAGTGTTTATTAATTATTAATCGAAACATAAACATATTAATTAGTTCTATATATTGAAAATTTATTTGTGAAATGGTGATTGTATGTATTAATCTAACTGTCTGTGTAAAAACAATATAATTGCCAGTATACCAACGTACGAAGGCGACAAGTATATTACGTTAAACATAATGGTGTTTACCCTCATACGTTGTTGACGCGATCAAGCGGAATGCGTTGGATGTTGGGAATATCGATTTTGAGTTATAGGTAAAAAGAAGAGACACATTCTTATGTTTTACTTTTATTTTTCGGTGTGATAAATTGTATTTAACTTCAAGTTCAATGTTATTGGAATTTGGACCATAATGTAGCATTTTCCAACTGCTTTTACAACAGGGACATATATCAAAATTGAAAACTGCAGACATGTGACTAATTTCGCTGATTACGTCACGTATGTTTTAGGTGATATAAATGGGCGACTCCATTTGAAATCAATATACATATGTAAGACTTTCTTCAATAACCCGATGTCAAATGAAAGTTTTGAAAGTCTCTTTTACAAGACGTTACTAGTTCATATGTGGGTTATCGATCAAATATAATTTTGATGCAACGATAAAAGATGTCAACATATTATCACAACTATTCATTATCAAGTTGCATCGTTATTTTAAGCTGTATCCTCCTTCCAACTAATTATATTTTCTGTTGCACCACATCAGAACTTACGAAATGTTAAAGAGAGAATACATTCTACCTGTCCTGTAGCTTGAGATTTGAGGCAAACTTATATTATACATGTAAGTGGTAGAACTTATGGCACACCTTTATCCATAAATACCAACACACCAACCGGTCAAAGTTGCATCTTCTTCATACCATCCTTATAAACAACCATTTCTTCCATTCCTTCAATCATTTCGCCGGCAGCCCTATCGAAGACTTTGGATGAAGATTATTCGACAGTACCGTTAAATAACTCTTCTTGTGAATGAAAGAACGTCATAAGTGACATTTTTGGCCAAATTGAATTATTTTTTTATATAATATAATAAAGGCAATCCACACATTTAAAATACAATGTTTACAGTCTTGTCGATTTGTTTAATTTTTTTTTTAAACTTGTTAAAACAATAATGCAGTTAACAAAATTAAATTCAAAGACAGTTCCCTACAGAATAACCAATACATTAACAAAAGAACGGCTTGTCAGACGGGACTTTCAATGATTGACTACCAAATTCATGTAACATCATTAGGGTCTGACCATATTCTTTCACGTATTTTTTGAAATTCTACAATTTAAGTCACACATCAAAATACATAGTTCATTAAGTAAAATAATGATGATAACGTAAAGGAGATGATGGTGCAGTATTATAAGACATATCCGCCGCTAATTGCTTGGAATATCTCTCTGGCTTATACAGTGCCCTTCGGACAATTGCAAGATAGCACGACAGTAATAGCAATTTAATAGTATACGGTAGTACAGGCAGACAGATAGATGACATAACATGGAACGGTTTCAAGTGGGTCATTGAATGATAGTTCTAGTGATTTGAGATCGTAATTGAGCGCAGATGTATTTGAGATACCTTCTAAGTTGTACGGTTTGGTGAGTTGGGGTGACATTTTACTCTCTGTGTGTACTGGGATTTCAATATACATGTATGCTCCTCGTACCGGATTGGAGTGCGTTTTACTTATGTTTGTTGCAAGTTTAGCTATTGCATGTCAGGAATGCGTGTCTGCACAGTATAAAATTAGGTAAAGTGGATATTGATGCCCTTATCTGACGATCGAAGACGGATCTACACTTACACCTACCACTGCTTACACACTTATATTATCGTCTAGGTTGGATTCCATCTAGTATTATAGTTGAGTTTTTTGTTAGATGTAAATGATTAGATCATTGACTGCTGGTAATCTTTCTTTTCTTAACTAAAATAACGTGTGGGGAGAAATATGAATCGCATAGTTCTAGACCGTAGGCGGTATGAAAGCTAACATTTCAACAAGTCAATTTTTCTGAAAGGGCTTCGATTTCTTGATGTTTTCTTGAGGTAATTTTAAAAATTCCTTCATTTGTTTAAAGTTATTATTCATTCGATCGATCATGCCTTCCTACATGTACGTTCGTTCGGTCACTAGGTCATTCTCTCGCTTTTTGTTCTCTCGCTTTTCGTTCGTTCGTTCGTTCGTTCGTTCGTTCGTTCGTTCGTTCGTTCGTTCGTTCGTTCGTTCGTTCTCTCGTTTTCGTTCATTCATTTTGTCATTCAGTCCCTTTTTTACTCATTCATTCACCTATGTAAGCATTCATGTAAGCATTCATTCTGTCTTTCATTCATTTTATTGACACTTTTACGACCGAGTGCACCAATGACGGGTAATTTAATAGGGAGGTAAGTTACCTCCCTAGTAGTTATGCTCTAACTGTAGCGTAACTTACTAACGATGTATTTTTAGAGCATAACTGGCGAGTAACACCAAAATAGCAACTAGCGAGGTAAATATCCACATTAATTAGCATCGTTCCCTTACAAAATTATTTGGCGCATATGCCAAGTGTTAACTGTACAATTATGACGTGAATGGTCCTCCGTAATATTATGTCGTCACTCGCTAGGTCATAGGTGAGTGTAAATCAAGAATCACGTGGAGTCGGCCTGCTATCCGGGAAAAATGATCGAAGTTTGTTCACCGCTTTTTCAAGGACTATCATGACATTACAAACATATTTTAGGCGAGGGGCACATACAAACACTGCACCAAAAAGCACAATTTTAATGACAAACACAAGCACCCGATGGAAACAATGATATACAATTATAACACATCTCTTAACACAAATACTTCCGTGACGGTGGATACCTTGTCCTTCGCTCGATCCCCAGACCACGCACGGCACGATATGCTTTTTTTTCGTTCTTCTAGTTCTACCCTTCCACTCACAATAATGTTGAAACTTGGCTTTATCAGTTTCTAATTAATAAAAACAATAATAAGTTCTTTATTTAGTCATTATTTAAGATCCTTGGACAATTAGTACATTTTGGTCAAAATATTACTCAAAAGTCGATGCGATTAGTGTTTGAATGGGCAAAAGGAGTTGATCTAAATTTTGACCGAAGAAATCATCAAAGTGCATGAATGGATTTTTAAAAATATAAAAAATCTTTCAGTTTATGAGGGGTCACATTCCACTTCAAATAGACACCCCCCCCCCCCCCGGGAATGCAAGCGCAATTGGTTCTTCAGAGCATCAGCGAATCATCCCTCCAATGTTCACAACAAATTTACGCTACTGCTAGAATCGACTGACTTGTGGCATAAAAAGTTATGCCCCAACTTACTCTTGGGTCCGGTCAGGTATAACATTTAGCGTAAATTACCCGCCAGTTACTAGCCTAGTAGCTTACCCCGCATTGGCGCTATCAAAATGTTGGGTTACGCCTCAGTTACTAGCGAGGTAGCGCTATGTTTCAGCTTCAAGTCATTGGTGCACTCGGCCGATACTTTCATTCATCCGTCAATTTGGTTTAAGTAAATGATTCATATAATTAAAATGGTGTTTATACAATTTACACCTATTATTACTGTACGCCTAGTTCAGCTATTTACCTATACAAGTACGTCAACAAAAAGGAGATTCTTTGTAAATAGTTTAGTTTACATCATCTTAAACTACTAAAGTAACATTACAATTCAAAATGTAATCATTGGGCATACCCAGTCCACCGGTCACTTTAGACAGAAGTTGGTGTCACGTTATTGGGGAAAATGATAAAACAATTAATTAGGGATGACTTTTCCAACGAAGTCGTTATCTAACTGGTCAAAAATACAATCAGTTGACGAGTTCTGCTTAAAGTAAAGTAGGGGAGTATGTTGTAGGTTTAAACACCATAATTACAGAATACGGAACGATTATGTCGCTGTAAAAGCGTGTACTGTATTTCCAAAACACGGTTAACACTCGTAAACTGGAATACTACTTGATCGGCGTTTTAAAAATAGATGAATTACTCCATTTTCAATTGGACAACCTGCGACACCGACCTGCGATATAAATATGTTACTACCTCACCGCGTTGCACTACTACATGGGCAAAGAAAACCGCGGGTATGTCGTGTGAAAAGTCATCCTAAACTAATTGGTGTTTTTTTTTCAGGTATTTTTCGATTATTTTGATACCATCCAAAACGACAGGTTTAGCTATCTATAATCTGCTCAAAACGAATTTGTATTAGAAAAAAAAGAGAAAACATTGCACCTTTTAGTGCGCACGAGTATGCTTACCATTTATTTACATTATAGTTGTTGTCAAACTTCTTTGCCGCTAGCCTCTGAATGCATACATGTGTTCAAATTGAAGGTGCAAATTGCGCTTTTCTGCGCCAAAGATGCGGATGCGTCTATTATCTTTGTTTTGTATTTACTCATTTTAATGTGGATGCCTAAACTATTCCGCAGTGATTTAATACTAGTAAACGGTGCATGTGTACATCATTTGATATCCTTATCATCAATTACTATAAATTTCTTTACATGATAATGTATAATGTATATGGATGTAAAGTATAATTATAAGGTCATACACTGACTACCTTCTAATTGTAGAGCCAGCCTCAAAATAGATGTCAGCTGGCTTTTAAAACACTTTTCACGCGGCTATTAGTTTTACTATTATACAAAAAAAACTTTTCAGAAACCTTTCCCGACTCAAGGGTTATCTCAAGTATAACTGCACAAGTTATAAACATGTTTGTAGTTATTTCAATGCATTTCTCACGGTGATTCCAAATATGGTAATTTAATTCCATAAGTGTGACAATTTTGAAACATTTTGTAAGATGTTGGAATGTCGTCTGCAGATGCCTGCCGCGTGGAAAGTGTTAACGGAGCTGCCAAATATACTCTGAGCTCTTAAGTAATACTCTGAGACCCAGAGTAACTTGTAAGGTGTCAACATTCTTATATTTTGCATTATTTTCAAACTCGTAAGGGAAATTGCTACATCATACAAAAATATAATTTATATTCATGCATCGAACATGTTCGCTCTCCATAACCAGTGTACTTTTCGCATTCCCGCCATTTAGGTCATATCTCGTGTGCTTATACTAAAGTGCTCAACAAAAGAAAGTCATACACTTTGTTTAGGTCCTTTAGAGTAACTTCCGATTTTTTTTGATTAAACAGACTAGATAGACATTTGGATGAATCTTTCCGGAACAATGTGATACCAAAGTTGCCACCTAACAACAAAGATAAACCATGATTAGCACCATTTGAAGAAAATTAGTCTCTTTTCAAAAGTCACATTTCCAACGCACGCAAGCCGCGAGAAAATGCTGTGCGTGGCACTTGAATGGACGGGAATGAAATGGATATTGATCACGTCGTGCCTGAGCGAGCGGGCTATTTGATTATGAACAGGTAAAATGTGGTATTTTCTTCCCGCGTAGTGTATTGAAAATGTGACTTTTGAAAAGTGACTAATTTTCTTTAAATGGTTGGTGCTAATCATGGTTTATCTTTGTTGTTATGTGGCAATGTTGGTATCAAATTGTGCCGGAAAGATTCATCCAAAAAATGTCTATCGAGTTTGTTTGGTCAGAAAATAATCGGAAGTTACTTTAAAGGACCTAAACAAAGTGTATGACTTTCTTTTGTTGAGCACTTTATGTCCCCCAACAGTGATAAATGAACACTTCTATGCACTTCTATAATTACTATAATACAATTTCACGGTGAAAGTCAATCCGTAAATTACCGTTTTACGATTCACGATATGGAATTTACCAGAATTCACAATTTGATTTCATGTTTACAATAGCTGATATGCATAATGAAATGCAACGCTGTAGTAATTGGATAACTAATGTCCTAAGACAGCGTTGATAGTATTCACTTTGGTAAAGACATAGATATAGTGAGCTTTACCAAGGAGAACTCTTTAAACAACAATTTAAAGGAATTAAAATAACCGTTAAGTATACCCTGCATGGAATATGGTAAAACCCCAATAGGTCGTTATTTAATATAACTCTGAATTATAGCGCTTGGCTAAAAAAGAGAAAACGCAGAAAGCAATAATCGGTATTAAGGAACAATTTGTCATTGAAATGCGTTGATAGCGTTGATACAACCGTTAACAAAAGTATACATATATATATTATATCCTTCTTGTCATTCTGCTGCGAGTTAAATGACTGCTTGCAGCGTACAAATTACCTGCACGCTTTTAACGTTGAAATGTCACAAAATCAATCTTTGTTTTTTTTAGATAACATTGTTAATGCAGTTGAGAAATAATCACCAATCTACACAATCTCGCATCATTTAACTAAATATGAAGCTTTGTTTCGTCGGTTTGGGAGGGTGAAGTCAACACACGACATGGATTGTTAAACTACTTGTTATGCTCTATTTACAATAGGTCATTTACCATGTTTACACACGAAAGAAATCATTAGTTCCATTTTTACATGATTAAGGCAGTCAAAAAGCAATCAACGTTCTACACATTGGTATCATTAATTTCAGTATGAATCTTAGTTTCGTCTGTTTGGGACGGTAAAGCCGACACACGACATGATTCTTTAAGGTGTAATCCCTGCTCAAATCTATTTCTCCAGGCGACAGGAATAAAAGCTTGCTTGAACGCCTCTCTGTATCGACGACACATCGCCGTGTAAATCAACGGATTTACGGCCGAATTTAAATAGCTCGCTATACGCGCCACGAGCATCAAATAAGACCGTGCCTTATTATTTGGTATCATGTAAATATAGGTATCTCCACCACGTAAAGACGCAATCATCTGAAATAATGAACCGAGCTCAAAGGGGGCAAGAAGGCAAAAGAAAGTGACACCGTTGACGACCAGCATCCGCGCGATTTGTGTTCGCATGCTACTGTCTTTACTTTTGGCAACTCCATGTTGACTCATCCTCTTGATACATTCATCTAGTCCTTTTACGATAGAAACGTAGAGGTAAAGATTCAGTACCAAAGTAACAAAAAACGGTACAGTCTGAACACCAGTAGCAAAATCACCGAACCAGTCATTCACTGGAAAACAAAAGCTTATGACTGAGGGCCAGTGTATAAACTTGTTGATATCCGGCCATATCATACAGTACGCATTGAACTGGGCGTTTGCTGGTATCAGTGCTCCAGCCAAGATACAGGATAGAATCCACGATCCAACTACAATATGAGTCGATTTACCCTTGATAGGATTGTTTCGATCTTGTGGTCGGCACACAGCTAAAAAACGATCTAAAGAAACAATTGTGACGAAAATAAGCGATGCAAAGTATGACATATCAGACATGAAATACACCCAGATACACCCAGCATGTCCAGAGGAGGTATCGTCACCCATTACTGGTGAACCAGTGTACTTCCATAACTTATCTCCGATAGCTGCGGCCAGAAATATTATATCAGATATGGACAGATGTAGCAGATATTTGTTTGTGATAGTTCTCATGTGTTTGATCCGTATGGCAACATAAATAAATGCTGTATTACTAACTATACCAACACAAAATATACACGGCAATATCACGGTAACGAGAAAAATGTGTCCTTTTGGATAGATATACGCTTCTGTTTCGTCCATCGACATATTGTAGCTACTGTTCGGTGTGCACATTTCATCCCCTGTGTGATAAGTGTAGTTTGGTGGAGAGGCAAAACTCACTGAATTGTTGGTCACCATTTTGCCTTCCTCCATATACCCTAATTGCCACCTTTCGGCTCTCCACGCGGCTACCTGGATCTGTGAGGATATTCGTTCGTCACAAGAGATTAACGAGTATATATACTACAACGTCTGGTGATAATGCGAGTGAGGAATTTTGTTTTGTACACAGACCGAATGATGTCCACACATTGATACACAGCCCGATTGTCAGGGGTGCGCGCGCATATGTAGGGTTTGGCTTAATTTTAATAACGTCGCGATTTGGTATGAAACGTCCAACTGTGCAATTGTTATTCTATACACCTGTATTGTTGATTTAAGGTAAAGGGGCTAATTAATGTAAATTATAGGTAGGTGTTTTATAACGAGTCTATAAAACACATATTTCCAAATAAAAGTTAATACACCTATCAGTTGTAAGACGCACTATACGACCCCCGGGAGAGGTGCGTCGTGGGTGCGTCGTTTACCAATAATTCATGACGGAGGGTACGTCAGTGGCAGCATTTGGTCCGTCAAAAAAAATGACGGATGGTGCGTAAAGGTCCGTCACTTTACATGGGTGCGTCACAGTGTACATCTGTTTACGAACAACAAAATACGACCTTTAAATATACGCTATAGGCCTACTATACCACATAACTCCTTGATACCGCCAACCAGGCTCCACTTTAATACCGCAAACATCACTCCGATATTTTATACCGCATGTTCTAATGCCTGAAATCACTCGATCATCGCCAATTGCTCCGCGCAGTCGCTTGCTATCGTCCTACGAGCCGATGGATGGAGTATACAGCAGTCTTGGCGCGAGACTACCGGGGAAGCACTCGTATAATCACCCGTGTTGTCCATGCAAATGTAATCAAATTTAGGGCATCGCATGTGGGGGTCATCGGGGGGGGGGGGGCATATCTGACTATTTGTTTTAGTATACAAAGGTTTACATCGAGTGTAATTTCATTTTGGGGGGGGGAATCATGGTGGGGGTGGGGGTGGGAGCCCCGGGGGACTTATCACAATAGCGGTATACGTGTATGTGCCGCCTTTTGGGGTGCCTTTTCTCGAAGTATATGGGTGGTATTGATTAAATCAGAAATGTTTTTGGTATTTTTAAATGCCCCCTTAAATTCTTTAATGGTTTATAGAAGGTGTAATTTCCAATCCGAAGTTCAAATGTTTAAATACACTTTCGAGAACCCAATTTTGGTTAAATACACTTTCGAGAACCCTATTTTCTACTTACCTCCCGTTTATTGTAAATAGGCGCAAGCCTACATGTATAAAAAGGGATGAAGGATGCCCCTTCCCCCACCCCACCACCACCCCACCCCACCACCACCCCCCACCCCCCCCCCCCCCCCCACCTCCTGGTTACGCCACTGAACGGGTCGAAGCAGAATGGGAAATATTCTCGAAATTGTTTCATCCTCATCCTGACGTTTATGATAATCAGTTAAATATTTTATGAAGTTTAGACCAGTCAGACATTATTGTGCATATAAAAGTTCTCCTCTTTGTTCGATCCCGGTCCCGGTCCGGGGTCTATATAATTATTCGAGGGCTAGGGTTGACAACATCGAATAAGGGCAGATCCCCCGTGAATCAAAGGTAGTTTCATTTTCAGTAGTCATCATGTTTTATCCAGTTTAGTCAACGATATCTGACGACGGGGTGCGTCGTCATGGTCCGTCAGAATCCACCAATGGTGCGTCCAAAATTTGACGGAGGGTGGGTATTTGGATGGCAATGGTCCGTGGTTTTTTTGACAGAGGGTGCGTCATGGTACATGAGAAGTTGACGCACCTCGGTAAAGTGACGCACCACTCCCGGGGGTCGTATAGTGCGTCTTACAACTGATAGGTGTATAAATCCAGGTATTACATATTCTTACCATATTATCTGATAATTGGAAAATAGCTTTTGGGCAATAACAATATAAATACATAGGGACCTATAATAGATCATCAATGCTTAAAAGCTTTATTGTAGCCCAGAGGCTGCACTGTTTAACAGTATTCAAAAAGCATGCAGTGGGAACAAATCGATACTTTAGTTTAATTTGGCAATGTATGAAACAGTCATACACATACATAATGGATTTTTTGAAGTCCATAAACCCCTATTGTAGAAATAAGCATTCCCACGGGGAGTGAGAATTTCGAATTGAGTTACCTGTACCTGTATACTAAATTAATAGCGAAATATATATATAATGTAGTAGTCACTGAAATCACAAATGTTAGCACGTTGAAAGGGAGATTTCCCCAAATTCCCGGGCCAGTTTCTGAGCACTGAAACAAGTGACTGCTTCAAATAGGATACCATTGGAAAGATGAACCCATCTACTTCCTCTAATATGAATATTATTATGAAACATCCGGAAAATTGGTGACAAAAAATGTCAACATAATCGTTTATTGTTGGTAGTCGGATCGAAAAGATAACAAAATAATTATATTGAACTGTTTTCAGATTGAAATTCCTATTTTATATACTTTTTTCTCGTGTTTTCGTTTTGAAGGGTATCTTAAGTGATTATTAGGATATTCCAAAGGATACGGAGCAGCACGAATTGAGTTAGAACTATCATCGGTGATGTTTAGGAAATTAAAAAACTCATCATATATGCGACCGTTCGCCTGAAGAATGTGATTGAATCAAGCCGCAATCAGTACGTATCGCTCACACGAATAAGGGACCTGATCGTAAGATTTAGACGATAGTCACCGAAGTAGTAATTTGTACCACCGTACGTACAAGCACGTGTGAACATATAACTGAGACCGATACAAATTTGTCGATAATATAGACATATTTTAATTGGTCTCAATTAATTTTGTATGAGTGCTTGAACATCGGCCGAGTGCACCAAACTGGCGTAACTTACGAGCGATGTAAGCTACCTCGCTAGTACGTATGCCCTGTAACAGCGTAAATTACTAGCGATGTAATTTTGAGAGCAAAACTGGCGAATAAGAACGGAATTGTGACTAGCGAGGTAAATTTCAAAATAAATTAACATCGTCCCACTTCAACAAAATTGTCGTAAGCGTCCAACGTGTGTACATGTATCGAGCAGCAATCATATTGACTCGAATGGTGTTCCGTATAAAAATGTGTCGTCAGTCGCCCCGTCAAACGTTTAATTTAAATAACATGAATAATGCAACACGTCTAGTCGAGCAATGAAATCTGTGAAAATGACGTCATGTTTTTGTATTCGAACATTTCAAAACAAATCCCCGTTCTTCAAAAAAAAAAGGAATATAATTATATTACAAACACATTTTGTGCGAGAGTAACATACACATATGGTATAAAATGGCAAAAATGTCACAATAAAAATCCATTCGTTGTAAATAAATGGATTAATGGTTAAATAATAGTCATCATACTTACACTCGTTGATCTCTGTGGCGTACTTATGTTGCTCGCGTCATTTGCAATCGACGAACATGGGTTCGATTCCCGTGTATTCCTTATTATTCTTTAATTTCTTTTAAATTTAAACTTGATGGTGGAATAATGTAACATCATTTTTATGTCAATTGTTTATAAATTATAACGTTCCATGCCTGTATATTTTATTCATTTTTGTTTTTATCTATCTATCATTTTAACTAATCAAGAGATAAATGATAGGTCTAATAAATAACAAAGCCCCCCCCCCCCCCCCAAGAAAAAAATAACAAAAAATAACAAAACAAAAACTTTAACAAAACAAAACAAAACAGAGAAATTGGAGACACAGAGAGGAAAATAAGAAGAAAAGGGGAAGCAACAGACAGAGAAGAAATAATGATTGGGTGAGGAATTGCAACTACTGCACGATTTAGGGAGTTTTTAAGTGTAAGGTTTTCAAAAACCTAACATAAAAAATGTAAGTTGTAAGGATTTAAAAAACCTAACATAAAAAAAGGATTTCCAAATCAAAAACCTAACATCGAAAAAATGTAAGTTGTAAGGATTTCAAAAACTTTACATCAAAAAAAAAATGTAAGTTGTAACGATTTCAAAACCTAACATCGAAAAAAATGTAAGTTGTAAGGATTTCAAAAAACCTAACATCGAAAAATGTAAGTTGTAAGGATTTCAAAAACCTTACATAAAAAAAAATGTAAGTTGTAAGGATTTCAAAAACCTAACATAAAAAAAAGGATTTCCAAATCGAAAAAAATGTAAGTTGTAAGGATTTCAAAAAACTTTAGGGAGTTTTTTAAGTGTAAGGTTTTCAAACCTACATATTTCCTAACATTTTACGCCCCCTATCGACAGAGCTAGGATTTCAAAAACCTAACATAAAAAATGTAAGTTGTAAGGATTTCAAAAACCTAACATAAAAAAACGGATTTCCAAATCAAAAACCTAGCATCGAAAAAATGTAAGTTGTAAGGATTTCAAAAACCTTACATAAAAAAAAAAATGTAAGTTGTAACGATTTCAAAAACCTAACATCGAAAAATATGTAAGTTGTAAGGATTTCAAAAAACCTAACATCGAAAAATGTAAGTTGTAAGGATTTCAAAAACCTTACATAACAAAAATGTAAGTTGTAAGGATTTCAAAAACCTAACATAAAAAAAAGGATTTCCAAATCGAAAAAAATGTAAGTTGTAAGGATTTCAAAAAACTTTAGGGAGTTTTTTAAGTGTAAGGTTTTCAAACCTTACATATTTCCTAACATTTTACGCCCCCTATCGACAGAGCTAGGATTTCAAAAACCTAACATAAAAAATGTAAGTTGTAAGGATTTCAAAAACCTAACATAAAAAAAGGATTTCCAAATCAAAAACCTAACATCGAAAAAATGTAAGTTGTAAGGATTTCAAAAACCTTACATCAAAACAAAAAAATGTAAGTTGTAAGGATTTCACAAAACCTAACATTGAAAAATGTAAGTTGTAAGGATGTCAAAAACCTTACATAAAAAAAATGTAAGTTGTAAGGATTTCAAAAACCTAACATAAAAAAAAGGATTTCCAAATCGAAAAAAATGTAAGTTGTAAGGATTTCAAAAAACCTTACATCAAAAAAAATGTAAGGAAAAAGATGTAAGTTGTAAGGATTTCAAAAACCTAACATAAAAAAAGGATTTCCAAATCAAAAACCTAACATCGAAAAAATGTAAGTTGTAAGGATTTCAAAAACCTAACATCGAAAAAATGTAAGTTGTAAGGATTTCAAAAAACCTAACATAAAAAAATGTAAGTTGTAAGGATTTCAAAAGCCTAACATAAAAAAATGTAAGTTGTAAGGATTTCAAAAACCTAACATGAAAAAAAACCTAACATTGAAAAAAAAATGTAAGTTGTAAGGATTTCAAAAACCTTACATAAAAAAAAATGTAAGTTGTAAGGATTTCAAAAACCTAACATAAAAAAAAGGATTTCCAAATCGAAAAAATGTAAGTTGTAAGGATTTCAAAAAACCTAACATCAAAAAAATGTAAGGAAAAAGATGTAAGTTGTAAGGATTTCAAAAACCTAACATAAAAAAATGTAAGTTGTAAGGATTTCAAAAAACCTAACATAACAAAAATGTAAGTTGTAAGGATTTCAAAAACCTAACATAAAAAAAGTAAGTTGTAAGGATTTCAAAAACCTAACATAAAAAAAAGGATTTCCAAATCGAAAAAAATGTAAGTTGTAAGGATTTCAAAAAACCTAACATCAAAAAAATGTAAGTTGTAATGATTCCAAAAACCTTACATCCAAAAAAATGTAAGTTGTAAGGATTTCAAAAACCTAACATTGAAAAAAAGATGTAAGTTGTAAGGATTTCAAAAACCTAACATTGAAATAAGATGTAAGTTGTAAGGATTTCAAAAAACCTAACATCAAAAAAATGTAAGCTGTAAGGATTTCAAAAACCTAACATAAAAAAAGGATTTCCAAATCAAAAACCTAACATCGAAAAAATGTAAGTTGTAAGGATTTCAAAAACCTAACATCGAAAAAATGTAAGTTGTAAGGATTTCAAAAAACCTAACATAAAAAAATGTAAGTTGTAAGGATTTCAAAAACCTAACATAAAAAAATGTAAGTTGTAAGGATTTCAAAAACCGAACATGAAAAAAAACCTAACATTGAAAAAAAGATGTAAGTTGTAAGGATTTCAAAAACCTAACATAAAAAAAGGATTTCCAAATCGAAAAAATGTAAGTTGTAAGGATTTCAAAAAACCTAACATCAAAAAAATGTAAGGAAAAAGATGTAAGTTGTAAGGATTTCAAAAACCTAACATAAAACAATGTAAGTTGTAAGGATTTCAAAAACCTAACATCGAAAAAATGTAAGTTGTAAGGATTTCAAAAAACCTAACATAAAAAAATGTAAGTTGTAAGGATTTCAAAAACCTAACATAAAAAATGTAAGTTGTAAGGATTTCAAAAACCTAACATAAAAAAACCCCTAACATTGAAAAAAAGATGCAAGTTGTAAGGATTTCAAAAAACCTAACATCAAAAAAATGTAAGTTGTAAGGATTTCAAAAAACCTAACATCGAAAAAAATGTAAGTTGTAAGGATTTCAAAAACCTTACACGTAAGTTGTAAGAATATCCAAGACCTAACATTGAATATAATGTAAGGATGTAATGTAAGGATGTAAGGATTTTCAAAAATTGTGGGGATCAACTTCGCATCGAATAAAAAAAACATTAATGAAAGTGTAATAAAAGAGCCACCACAACACATGTTTAAATGTAAGGAAATCAAATCTTTTAAAGTGCAAACAAATAATATAAATAATATAAAATCAATACATGAAGCAAAGAATAAGGAATATAACATTTTCCGTAATATCAGTGGTGGAATCATCAGTTTTCCCATGGATGTGTAAGGAAAAAACAAGGTTTCGAGAAACATCGCCCAAAAAATTTGGTCCCTAAATCGTGCAGTATCTAAGGAATTGAACCCAGGATTCCTGCGTGGGAGCGCTAGAGCGTGGCCACTATGCTATACTAGACTATTACAGTGTTGGCAAAGTCGTTAATAAAGATATATTTAGTATGGGTTATTTAAGCATCACATTTCTTACGCGTTGCTGATCCCCATACATCTTTCAAAATTAGAAAAATGAAGCAATTAGCATTTTAAACAATAAGAAAATGCCGCAAGTTGTATAGTGGTTCCATGTTCAAAATGGTTACAGGCCAAAAGGCTATGCGATGTGACAGTTGACAACCAGCCAAGACCATTATATTCTATTGTGGTATCGAAAATTGAGGAAAGGCCCAAAAGTCGGAAATAATATCCCGTCTGAACTGATGACCTTGGATTGTATATTTCACTCTTCACTTTTTGTATAGATATAATTAATGTTCATTAATGCATCCCATCCCAGTAAAATGATGAATACTTTTAAATCCCAGAACAATACTTCCACCAAACACGATGGTAAACATATTACGCCCCCTCCGTCATCACCCCTCAATTATACAAATATTTTACGTTTTCAGCAATGATTTCAATGGAATGAAGGGGGAAATGGGCTACTTTCACAAGACCATGGCAATACTGCGCGGAACATAAGGACTGGAATAATAATATAGATTATTTCTAGAGCTGTACATGATGAATAGAGTGAGAGTAAACAACATTCCACACTCGTGATGGATCGGTAGCCTAATTGATATGTCTAGACGACCAGATACATGGTGAGGCCATTGGTATTGTTTAGCTATTGATCGGCGGTGAACATAAACATTTTACGATCGGATTTTAAAAAAATCGCTTTAAAATCGCGCTTAGATCGATGTAAAAACGCGTTTACAACGGTAGAGAAAGGACAACGGCCCTAAATTTGTTTCCTTTTTTATCATGGTATTTCTTTTTGCTGTTGTATTTTTCATGTTTTTTGCGCTTTGTATCCCTAGGCAAAGGCGCGGTATAAATGCTATTTATTATTATTATTATTTATTATTATTGGTGCACTCGGCCGATGCTGATGATGCAAACTACTACTTTGTCGAATATCGTGCAAGTCGTACGTACAAGTATTGTATACGCATAAGGCATACACACTAATTTTGCAGTGCAGCCATACAGGCTTAAGGTATCGCTAGCATCAATAGAACATGAAAGACGATACTCCTGAAGGTTGATATTGATTATCCCTTACAGCCCCGTATCCCATGAAATCCCATTTCCCAGCCTGTCGGTTCCACCTGGCGCTGAGGTTTTGGGGGGAAATAATGGCCCCTGGCTACATAGCTGGGCGAGTACACTCGCCCAGCATAGCTTCCCCCGTGGCTCAGTTGGTAGAGCGTTCGACTGTCAACCGAGAGGTCGTGGGTTCAAACCCCGGGGCGTGGCACCTCTTGTTGTGTGTGCTTTTTTTGCTTGAAAACAATTTCGTTGGAAAATCCACCGGGAGTGTTAGGGTTAAGCTTGATATGATTAGTACACGGGTTGATGGAGAAAGTATTATATTGACGCTAGTGTAGCAATGACATACTCCACTTTAACACTTTCTATGCGGCAGGCGTCTGTAGACGATACTCTAAATTGTCTCAAAATGTATTAAAAAAAGTCAAAATTATTAAATGTCATGACCATATTTGGAATCATCATGAGAAATGCATCAACATAAGTACAAACATGCCTAGCATTGGTTCAATGATCCCTGGGATAGACCATAACAGTTGTGTTTTATATAATATGGTAACACTAATAGCCGCGTTGGAAGTGTTCGTGGTACACAAGCACTAATTCAACAAACAGGTGGTTGTATTACACTCACTTTAATACAAGTAAGTTACGTTATAAGCGCTCACAGACACTTGATAGCTATTTCTTCTCTCAGAGTGTTATTTAAAGAAAGTTGATATACTTACTTTTTGTTTCGGACGTGGCATGCATATTCAATTTGCTATTCATGTGTTTATAATGAATATGCATTGTCTTTATTACGAATTTTCTAACTGAATAAGAATGTCAAGTATTTTGCGAAGTAGGATCATATTGTATAACAAAAGTATTATATTCGGTTATCAACGGTGTGTCATACTTTCATTTGTGTTTATTTATAAAACAAGTATGTCGAAATGAGACCACAATAAAATTTCGTATAAGGGATCGTTTCCATATACTCTATCACAGCTTTCCCCAGCTCTACTGGGGAAAACCCAGTATTCCAGAGTGTGAATTGTGATAAACATTGACGCTGTTTAACATGTTTAATTGAGTAAACTATCCGCGTATGTTAGGAACTTCTCACTTCAAACATAATTATAACTCTTGTTCTTATAACAACAATGCCCCCCCCCCCCCCCCCTAAAAATCAGCGCAACAAGCAACAAAAGTAACAACAGCAACGACAAAAATAGCAAGCAAAAAACAGCAACAACGAAAAGGTAAGTTCTCCCTACAGGATTTGTATAATTTAATAGCGGATAATCGCGTAATAGGAGCTCAGAGTGTTTATGATATCGTATGATATATATGTTTCACAAATAAAAGTATCGACGGTTTCTAGAATTAGTAAATATTACCTACAAGAAAGTAGTATAAATATTCACTAGCTATTCATACCTCTCGTATATTCGTTTTATACTTTCTATTCGGTCAGAGAATGTCAACCTTTTAAACATTATCCTTCTTTTCCAAATATAACATTTAACAAACACTCGAACCATGTTTGTTATCTGTATTAAGCGTTTGGAAAATATTTCTGATTATACTCTGATATTTGGATTCGTGTTGTTCTAATTGTACGTGCGTTAGGCAAACAAAAAAAAGTTGTGTTGCCCTCATCCGGCCGGGTCAAAATTCTGAGAATGTGGGCCGGTTTTGTGTTTTTTTAAAGGTTTTTTTAAAGGTTTTTTTCTTATTTTCCCCTTTTTTTTTGCAGGATTTTTTTTTTTTCAAGATTTTTTTTCAAGATTTTTTTTCCAACATTTTTTTTCAAGATTTTTTTTCTCAAGATCTTCTCATCTGTGAAAAGAGATGGGTAAGAAACCAAAATATTCACCATTGGGTTGAAAATACATCCAGTAAGCGTTTTCCTTAGTATCTTCACACTTGTTGACTGAAATAATAGGTATAAAATCGTTGATTTGGTAAAATTAAAATTAAAAATAAATAAAAAAATAAAAATCCGGCCGGCCGTCCTTCCCGATTTTAGGCTTGTGAGGGCAACACAGCTTCTTTTTTTTGCCTTATCGAGACACAAGCGTACACCAATATTCGCAATTGATAATTCGAGAATTAACAACTAGTAACAATTACTAGTAATAATGATATCAAATAAAATGGTGTGAGGCATGATCTGAAAGGGCAAGTGGACAAGTAGGTGGGATCAAGGGTCTAGACTTGGTGGGCATTTCCCCCATGCCCCCTCCCCCACCCCGTAGCGAAGTAATTATATATATATTGGTGTACTTGAAGGACAACAGATGATTCTCATGTCAGATGTCATGTCAGATGTTTAAATAGAGTATATTACTGAGTAAGGTTATCATATCTAGTCAACATACCTTATATCGGACGTTTCGAGCAGAAGCTGTTAGCTCTTTATTTATACTGATGATGAAATGACGCTCATTTGTTGATAGCAGTACTTCCTTGTTGCTTGGAAACGGTCTTTCTAGATGTTTTATCAACCAGGGGATTGTCGAATACGCGACTTAGATTGGACTGTGAACTGCGCCTCGTCTCTATACATATTTGTGCGTTGCTTTATTATCCATATGGCCTCATTTTCAGTCTCTTTTTGCCTACAATCTTTGCCTCATCCCAGTTGATGATATGGTTTAATGTTGACTAGGTGATCCGTGAAAGCAGATGTGTTGACCGTAGATTGCAATATTTCTAGCAGTCCTGGTGCGTACCGTTGGCCCCAATGTTTCTGCTTCAGATTTTATCTTCTTTCATACGTTTTACCAAGACTTTCTGCCTGTTTCCCCGATATAAATATAATCATAATTTCTGCAAGGCATGGGATAGAATAAATGACATAATGTAGTCTTTATAAGGTCACGTTTATCTTTAAGGGGGCTGTGCACCTTCAGGTACAGCCTCCCTAAAACTGCCGTAACTTCTTTATTATTTATTAAATCTATATAAAAGTATACATTTTTTTGCAGAAAAGGGTTCAATGAATCCAAACATGATCATGAAAAATATGATTTTTTACCAAAAAACGTGATTTTCACGATTTTTGGAGGTTAAAAATCATGTTTTTTAGCACTGTTTGGTCTATAATTCAAAAAATAATAAAGTAAAATTAAATTAAATTTAAAAAAAAAACGATTCCTAGGGAATTGCATGAGGAATATAATAAAACTAGTATGACACAATTTGGCAAAATATATTTTGAGTTATCTTTGCAGAACCTAAAATGAGTCAAAAAACATGTTTTTTATAATTTTCTCCAAAATGGTCAATTTCATGATCATAGTTGGATTCATTGAACCCTTTCCTGCAAAAAAAATGTATACTTTTATTAAGATTAAATGAATAATGAAGAAGTTACGGCAGTTTTACGGAGGCTATGCGAAGGTGCACATCCCCCTTAAGATGGATCATCGTTTTTCTGAGAGAGCAGTGTGGCTTCATGACTGACGTGATATTGAAGGTCTTGAGAGTCCGAGCAATTTGTTTAGATACTCTGCCACATACGGTAACACTACCATGCCTTTGGATGTGTTGCCCTAGTCTGTCTATTTTCATTTCTGTTGTCTTCTTTGGCGCATTAATTTCCCACAAACTTGACCCAAATATCTATCTTGTGACATTAACTTTGGGCATCCCTTTAATTTAGTGCTTATGTCACTATTGGGTTTGTCCTGGCTGTTTTGCCAATTGTTATAAATAAATAAAAAAATTAACGATATATCCTCTTAGACAACATACATAGATGTAGATTCAGAGTATGAAGCACTCTTTTAAATTCACAATTACCATGGGAACTTACTATAGCGCCATCTCCTTATATTGAGACGAATGTTTGGATGATCTTTTGGCAGCGTATGCAGGGTATTTTTCAATTACTATTTTGTTCTCAAGAGTTTAAAAAGCTTAAATATCAGTATTATAACGAATAAATGTGTCATCGTCCAATAAATTAAGTTATGCATTCGAGTAGAGAGTCTTTCTAAGGACTCGATGAAGAAACTTTCATATTGTATTTTTAATCGTTTCATTGTTACACGCGTTTTATGTTTCCAGGTTACCCTAATTATCACTAAATGCAATTTGAACAAAATGAATCTCAGGATGCTCAAGGGAAGCTTGATAATGAGACTGTCGCGAAGAATAACGCATATATTCGTTGTATCGGAAAAAGATGCAAGTCCATAGGGACCCACTTCGCCACGACGTAAGTAGTTTAAACGATGTGTTTGCATTCTCTCTTCTTACTGTCTGAAAATCCATTCTGCCTTTCTCGCTATTTGTATGGAAATTGACCAAAATAACTCACTCGCCGTACCATGGATGTTGCAGCTAAAAACCGTTAGGAAAGTACGCTTGCAGATATAATAAAGTATTGCCTTAAGATGAACCGGATACTTTCAATGCGCTTATCGTCGCTGTTATAGATGTTTCAAGGTTGCAGATCGTTTGCATATCTGTATTTATTACTAAAATAATATCGTGTAAATAACGTGTTGCGATTAACTATAACGAATTGTTAAGATATGTGTACTAACTAACCTAAATCTAATCTAAACTAATCTAAATTGCCATGTAAAGGTTGGAATTCGATGACGGAATGAAGCGTATTTTAAAATTAGAAACTACTCGTAAAGTCTCTTGAAAATTATGAATGACATCAATGTTTGAACTAGCTAAGATTAAAGAACATCAACAACACTAATAGTCTCTCAACAATTATGAAAGTACTTTCAACGTATCATGAATATCATAAATGACATCAAGGCTTGAACAACATGAATAAGCCAAAGAAGATTTCCTGTATAGTCCAGCATGCTTAGCAACACTACGATACCGACAGTTCAAAACATGCGTTACAGTGGTTAAAGGTAGATGACCCGATTTTCAACTTGATGTTTTCTATTTTACATGAAAGGTCATCCTTAAAATTGTTGCATTCCAAAGTTTGAGTTGCATAACTCCAATGGTTCTATTTTTAGAAGCGCAAGGTCAAAAGACATGTGCCCATTGAGTAGTACACAGACTGTTTGGTGGTTAACCACCTTTGGCAGTAATTCACCACATTTTAGCCTATTATTTCCAAATGAAAATTTCTGGCCCCTAATATTTTACAGACATAATGAGAAAAATATGGGGATTCTTCTGATACCAAAATATCTTGATGTGAAAAAAAAATCATAGCCCCAAAAAAGTGATCGGGTCATATACCTTTAACAGCTGGAGATCGTCTGGCTTCCACCTTCATAATACATGGTACAGATAGGCATCTTCGCCACAGATATGCAATGTCAATGGGAACCAGTCGACACTGGTGACAGAAATCAGTGGACATGTGATACATTGAAAGTGAAGCATCCTGGTGCTGCTCAAAAGATTTTCTTTGTGAATAACCTATGATAACAACATCAACAGCATTTTAAAAGTCTCTCCAATTGAAATATTAATTCCATTGATAACTCAAAATCAATTTGGCATATACTTAAAAGGAAAAAAGATGATTACTCTGTCAGATAATACGGATACTTTTAATGCATTTGGTCACGGTAATAGACGTTTCAAGGTTGTCTTGGTTATCCCTGTATTTATTACAGCAATCAAAATAATGTCAATAACATGTGGTGATGGAATATGCAAAGTATAAATAATATGGACCTGATCTTGAAGGTAATCAAGTGTTCGTCTAAAGTTATAAGAGTCAGTTTGTGTACATTTTAGAATTGATTCTCTTCTTCAAAAAATGGATTTTTCTCATAGCTTGTGTATTTGTAGGCACTTGGGCACTAAAATCTAAGAACTCTGTTACATTCTTGTAGTCGATTGCAAAGGTATAATCTGTAATAACAATTCGACTTGTTGCCATGGTAACAACCAAAAAACAATTTTTGCAATTTTTGACCAAATTTGCCCTGAAATGTACACAAAATTATCGGCATAATTATGTTATACCCTACACACCTTCATCGGAAGTATGCGTCGTTCTTAAAAATCATGCACTATGAATACCTCTGTGAAGGGTATAACAGAATTACTCCAAATTATCTTATGTCAATAACTGACCATACCAAAACAGAATAATGTCAATAACTGACCATACCAAAACAGAATAATACTGGAACCTTACAATACAATCACCTCAAAGGAAACCTCTTCCCCTACTGACTGCATCATTTAAAGGTGAATATCTTATTCTTAAAGGTAAATGCTTAGTATTTAAAGGTTGCCTTTTTTTCAGTTTTAAAAATCAGGGTGATTTTTGACCAAAAGTATTGCCTTAAAAATCCCTTTTTCAGGGGTGCCAGAAATATTTCCTTGCTAGTGTAAGTATTTAAATGTATTGCCCATTCAGATCTGTAAAAAGTAGCATGAGCAAATTATATTCCTAAGTACAGTATTGCTAGGAACAACAGCTTTTTTTAAATCTAAGCATTTTTACTAAATAAAGCTTTTGAACCCTATCTGTTATAAAAGCATGTGTTTTTTCGATGATATTCAATCACAACATACTCTAATAACTCTGTTACATTATTGTGTGGTTGTTTGAATTCATCAACTATTAATATTACATTCAAATAAAATAGTGGAACGTTTGCTGATGGAAATGTGTAATAGAACACAATTACAGATATCATAGACAGGTAGATATTTAACTCATTGTCGTTGGCGGGTAAATATATATTTACCATTATAGACATGAAGATTGCCCTGTCAGATCAGATAAAACCGGATGTTCAATCAATATGCTTAGTCGCGTTATAAGACTCCTCAAGGCTGTAAATGTCCTTCAGCAATTTACATGTTATATATATATCGTGTAAATAAAATATTTTGATTGAATGAATGAATAAAATATACATAATTAAATGATCTTTAAAGATAGTCGCGGCTTAAGTGTTATCTATATATCTCAATGAATTAGAAATCTCGTGTAAATGTTGACATTCACAAAAGGAATCATGACAGCTTAATTTAAATGTCATAAGCACTATAAACGTCTTGTAAATAAATGTGAATGGCCGCAAGGTTTGATCAAGCTATGATATATCATCAACATCAACAATTATGCCCTCCAATTGGGAATATTTACAAATATTTGTTTGGAATGCACATGATCATTGCTTGATGCATGCCATGAGAAGCGATTCATTGCAATAATAATATATGCCGTTTTGTCAGGATTTGTACTAAGTGTTGGTTTATTTTTTGGGAATATGTGTGGGAGAAAAGGCCTCTTTTTTACTTAACCCTCGTCCTACTGAGACGATTTTTGTAATACTGCGTACACGCACCATTTGATTTTCAGTGGGGGGGGGGGTAGGAAGTTGGGTTCGGGGGAGATTTTTTGTTTTGGCCGCCTGGCCGCCGTAAGGGGGGAATTTTTTGTTGTTGATGTATCCATTCATATTTAGTTGGGTAGGGTGGAATTTGTTATTTACTCATCATGGGGGTGATTTTATTTTTGCCTGCATAGAGGGGGAATTTTTTTTTCTTCAAAAACTTCCTACCCCCCTCCCCCCTGAAAATCTAATGGTGCGTCCCTAAGGGGATATGGACATCCAACGCATGACGTCACAATTACGTCACTAAACATGGCCGACCTCAAAATGCCGTATTCGTCTGTACCAAAATATAGGCCAACATTGAGGAGCTGACAGGTCATGGAACCGAGTGTTGACACTCGGCTAATCGGAAACATTCGGAACCGATCGTATATTTTCGGATTTGAAATGGTCTATAAGATTCAGGAACATATTATTAGGATATTATTCAAAATGGTAATATTGTAAGGTGACATCACTACGTAGAGGGCGTTGTGGGCGTGGGTATTCAACATGATTTCTAAATTGATATTATACATTTCATTAGATCGACGGTTAAAACAAACTAGCTTTTAAGGGCTGGTTACTGGTTTGATAATGTTCGATTGATCTAAGGTAAAGCCAGTTCTCTTTATTTTCTTATATTCCACGTTGTCCTCTTTTCTATTTCCCAGCATACTTTTAAAAACAACATTATAAAAATCGTTGCAATAATTGAGACTACTTTCCGTTCGAAAAAAATTAACTGCTATTTTGTCAACATATAATAATACGAATAAATTACCATTTACATTTTAAATCATGCTTATTCCTTCAAATCCTCTTTTTGAAAAATATGTTTTGAAATTTAAAAAAAGACGCTCTCATTTTCCAAGCACATATTATATAGGAACATGGAAGCTGCGACCACTTTATAAAATGTATATGATTTCAGCAGATATAAGAGTAAGAACATAGCGACAATATGCATAAGTGTGTGTTTTATTATTAGACTAAAGCCAGCATAAACAGCACATCATCCCCTCGCCTTACGAAGATCTATGCGACAGAAGTGCATATGGCCCTGTAAATTAGCAAGTAGTGATGAGGGGATTGATTTAAACAAAGTTGAATATGAAGATTGAATTACCAGATACCCGTGCAAAATCTTGTTATCATCATTATAAAAAGTGTGCCATGTAATGAATAACCACGGGCAATCAACTACTGATCGGGGCAACGTCTTAGATTCAAATACAAAGTTAACAATGATAATGATAATTTGTCAATACGTCGTCATCAACGACGATGTCATCCCTGGGGTGCAAAAAGATCTATGAATGTAATGAATACTACTTTAATCTCCGGAGGATGAGATAAAGGTATTACGGTGATAAGATCTAATACCGGATCTAATTAGCATGTCGATGACAGTTACAGTAACTATAGTCGCATGTAACCCTTTACGTTTAAATGGAAAAGGTTGGTGTTCAATGATGACAAGTAAAGTATAAACAATTTATGCAGGGATCAATGTGCAGCTTGAACCTACCCTCCTCAAGCATTCACCCGTATTCACCTTTCTTCAGGATAAATTAGGTCAAGATTAGGTCTATCCTGCAATTTGTAGGGTGAAGATTCACCTTAGTGCACCATGTTCGTTCAATAGTAATATGTGGGAGATGTTGAAATATAGGTGAAGATTCACCATAGATTCACCTGTCCAATGTATAAATTAGTTCAAGATTCACCTCTCCAAAGATATGACTAGGCAAAGATTAGGCGTCTTATCTTTGACTAACCTTGAGGAGGGTAGGTTCAAGATACACATTGACGCCTGCAAAAGAGCCTGCTAGTGGTATATTTTCCCCCATACATGCAATACCAAACATCGGTTATAATTTAGTTGTCCCACACATGCAATATCAAACATCGGTTATAATTGCACTTCGGTAATTAGGAAAGAAACTGATTGCCCCCATGATTAAAGTTGGAATTTAATACTGATTTAGGACTACTATTTATATGTTCCAGTATCGTCCGATACCGGAACACTGACTTTGTACCAGTATCGAACAATACTGGGTGTATCAGTATCGGACAATACTATTACAGTGCAGAATCTGAGACCCAAAGTACACCGTTTCCAGAATTGCTCTCTATTTTAGCATCCTGTAGCCCAAGACTGTACGTACTCAATTCGGTAACGTACGTATTGCCCTCAAATAATCAAAGTTGAAATATGATCATGATTTTAGAACTACTAAAAAAATAGATATAATAGACGGGAGGTCGTCAATTATTATACATGTCCTAGCTTCTAAGGGCAATATATGTAGCAAGGAGATTTGCATACGTGACCGCAAGGTGTTAAATTGCAAGGCTTTAGGGAGCAGTTCCATTTATACGCGATAAATTTATCGCGACTGTATCGGGGCCTGATATGTTTTGGACCCGATGTTTTTCAAGTTGATTCGCGATAAAATAGTCATCAGGCCCCGATACGAGGCCTCTGCCATACCTTGGGGTATGTTTAGCAAATAGAGCGGGACATTGTTTAGCAAATACACGAGGATAATACAATTTACGTTAAACATCCATAATCAATAACATTATCTCTAAAAACATGAAATGCTGAATTTGTACCTTACAACTAGAATAAATAGCCCGAAGCTCTATTTACATACCGACCACTTATCGTTTGTTATATTTAAACAAGCGGTAATACGCTACTCGATAAATAATCCTTTGCTTCTCGCAACTGTTCGCGCAACTGTTCGCGATAAAAAAACTCATCGGGGCCCGGAACATTCTCGCAATTTTTATCGCGTACAAATGGAACTGCTCCCTTACCATGCTAGGTCTTGTAGCCGAATGGATACGACGCTTGCCCTATAAGCAATAGTTCCTCGGTTCGATTCCCGGACGAGATCTATTATTTCTATGATACTAGTACAGCCCAGAATATGGGACCTAAAGCACACTTTTTCCTGATTTTCTCTCTATTTTAGCATCATCCTGTAGCCCAAGACTAATCATTTCAAATCATTACATTTCAGTCAATTGTGTGGGTTTTTTGGGTGCTCATGCTCTGTCAACACTACTCAATTATTGAGAGCGATACACCAGCTGTTCACTTTCGGGGGCTTATTTCTTTCAAGGTTTCCCCTATACAAAGTGTGTACTTCAATGATCTCAACTTGAAGAAAGTTGACAAATCCAGTCGATTTATAAGCGAGAAAATCGACGTTTTATAACGCCCTTTAACATGTTAAAGTATAGGGGATCTATTTACCGGTGTGCAATACCAAACATAGCTTAATACAATATAGTTTTCCCCGTATCTGCAATACCAAACATCGGTTATAATGGAGTTTTCCTCATACCTGCAATTACAAACATTGATTACAGTGTAGTTGTTACGATGCCTGCAATGCCATATATCGGTGACAGTGTAGTTTTTTTCCTTACCTGAAATACTAAACACTGGTGATAGTATATCTTTCCCCATACCTGCAATACTTTTAAAGGTGTGCAAGCTGAAATGTGTGACGAAAAGGAAGGGAAGTCTTTGCCCAAGTTTATTTGATTACCGGCAGCTCCTTTGAGAAGGAATGTTGATAACTAAGTTTTATTGGTAAAATGTTTTATCTTACGATGTTATGACGAATTGTTTAGAGGGGGACTTACTTTTGGTGTTGTGTTTATAATACTTCAGAAAGAACGTTTATATTTTGGTAGGTCATGACGATGAAGATGCAAGCCTACATATGAGGGGTCATTAATAAGTGCTGCAATCATATTACAAGGACTTGTTAGTATATCATTTTGTCTTAAAGGCACCCTATCACTATTGGTTGCTATAGCCACCTCCAGTTCTCTTGGAAATTTGACAAGGTTGCGATTTCTACGTGTTAACTCTGTCCTGTCTGTCACCAAATAAACAGATGTTTATAGAAGTTGGTCTGTGGTGAACTCTTCTAGGGGGTTCTCAGGTTAAGTTTAATTAGATTACAAGGAGTGAAACTCCGACATTGGTGCACTCTGCCGTAAGTAAACACATATACTTCAGAAAGAACGTTTATATATTTGGTAGGTCATGACGATGAAGATGCAAGCGTAGATATGAGGGGTCATTCATAAGTGCTGCAATCATATTACAGGGACTTTTCAGTATATCATTTTGTCTTAAAGGCACGCTATTACTATTGGTTGCTATAGCCACCTCCAGTTCTCTTGGAAATTTGACAAGGTTGCGATTTCTACGTGTTAACTCTGTCCTGTCTGTCACCAAATAAACAGATGTTTATAGAAGTTGGTCTGTGGTGAACTGTTCTTGTGGGTTCTCGGGTTAAGTTTAATTAGATTACAAGGAGTGAAACATCGACATTGGTGCACTCTGCCGCAAGTAAACACATATACTTCAGAAAGAACGTTTATATATTGGGTAGGTCTTGACAATGACGATGCAAGTGTACATATAAGGGGCCATTCATAAGTGCTGCAATCATATTACAGGGACTTGTCAGTATATCATTTTGTCTTAAAGGCACGCTATCACTATTGGTTGCTATAGCCACCTCCAGTTCGTTGCGATTTCTACGTGTTAACTCTGTCCTGTCTGTCACCAAATAAACATATGTTTATAGAAGTTGGTATGTTGTGAACTCTTCTAGTGGGTTCTCAGGTTAAGTTTAATTAGATTACAAGGAGTGAAACATCGACATTGGTGCACTCTGCCGCAAGTAAACACATATAATACTTCAGAAATAACGTTTATATATTTGGTAGGTCATGACGATGAAGATGCAAGCGTACATGTGAGGGGTCATTCATAATGGCTGCAATCATATTACAGGGACTTGTCAGTATATCATTTTGTCTTAAAGGCACGCTATCACTATTGGTTGCTATAGCCACCTCCAGTTCTCTTGGAAGGAAATTTGACAAGGTTGCGATTTCTACGTGTTAACTCTGTCCTGTCTGTCACCAAATAAACAGATGTTTATAGAAGTTGGTCTGTGGTGAACTCTTCTAGTGGGTCTCTCAGGTTTAAGTTTAATTAGATTACAAGGAGTGAAACACAGTATTTCGTTATCCTGCTATTTTTAAGACATCTGGGTACATCAACCAACAAATATATCCACGGACATATCAACGATTGTCCTGTCAAATAGATCAAACACTGGCATAAAAATGCTGAGTCGTGTAAACAAAACTATTATGATTGAATAATTGAATAAAATGTAAACCAAACCGAATTTATGTCCAAAGTTAACGTTGATTAACTTAGATTGTAAAAGGTAAAGGTAAAGGCGGTCGATCTTGTAATACCAGGAGCGGAGTGCCCATCTCTCTTTCAAAGCGATAGGGCCAGACTCACTCCTTTTTATAATGTTGCTGTGTGTGGCTCGCTACACCTCCTCAACAGCGAGTCTGTTACCTTCCTAGCACTGAAGAATGCCGGTACCCATTTAAATACACATGGGTAGAGAGGAGTAATAACGGTAAAGTGCATACCCAAATAAATTTGAATAATGACAGTACCCATCTCGGCGACTCGTAATGTGAACAGTTTTGATTGACATTAAGGGTGTCTAGGTTTTTTTAGTCCATATATTGGGTCACAGTTCTTTACAAATTAATGAAAAACATCGCTCTTGTTTCAATGTTAACCGTACATTGTTTTTGATTGGCTAAACACAAACGGATAAGTGGTATAGTGAGAACAAGTTGCCAACAATGTCTTAGTGTAAATATATAGGTCAGTCTGAACAAATATTGCTTCCCCATCGTACTTGCTACGATCTGACGATGAGCAATACAGACTAGACGGTCTCTCCGGTATTCAAACTAACGTCATTAACACATTTACGTTTACATTTTACAAATTTTACACTTGATCCTCTATTCGATCCCGAATAAGCCTCTGTCCTCCTTGGTAGGTTTGGGGCAGATGCGTCATATTTCAGATTCTTCTGACGAGATGTCCTGGGGGATATTGAGGCAGAGTTAAGTCAATAAGTCCATATTTTACATTTTGAGATACAGGCATTTAAAGTTTACAAAATATTGTAGGAATCAATGTAAAAGTTCAATTTTGCTGTTACTTGTTGAGTATAAAGGTTATGTCTCTGGGATTTATATTCTACACAAAATGAGTACTTCTTGGGCTCACGTTGGCACCATCCATAGGATGTGTACAGAGTTGTTTTTTTTATATTACCAAGTCATAACAAATCTTGCAAAACATAATTCAAGCCTTGAACAAGTAATGCTAACATTTATTTAATTTACATTTCTAGCAATTATAGTGTAATTCAATGAAATTGGAAGTTAGTTTGGGTGAATTAGCCCCCTTTTTACCATGGATACTGATAGTGAGTAACAAACAGTGTTATACAAGACTCTTATAGCATAAAACATATTTTATGATAAAACAACATAAGTTGCCTATTATGTTGTTTAATATAGTGGGCTATAACGAATTAATTTATTTTGACTTTTAAGTGCAACAATACTTTATGTTTTGTGCAGTAACATTGGTGATTTACCTTGGTTCATGTTTTAGAAACACCATAATGGGTGGACTTACATACTCCTTGCACTCACATTGGTGACAGTGCTAAATTGGACCCCCTGAAAAAACATATTTAAAAGTCTCACATTTAAAAATCAGTAATACAGGCTGTCCCTAAATGATTAGTACTCATCGATGCCCAAAGTTCAATAATTTTGTCATCATTAAAATCAATGGGATTAGGTTCATTGCTTAACATCATTTTTGTCATACTGTACTATTTTATTGGAATTTTAGATCACGAATATCGGATTTATCAAACTCAAGATACACTCCATTATGTAAAACATGGTGATTTCACCTTTTTGACAAATTACCAAAAAAAGGTGTGTGCTATTACAGATTGTTTGAAAGAAACTTTTGTATTCTCTTGTCTACTCAATAAATATAATCATTTGTGTTTTTCTGTTGTAACTTTTATTCGTTATGGGTGTTCAAATCATTAAAAACTCTTCTACTTAATTCAATTTAACGGGTAAAAGAGGTTTGCCACACTTGAGCGATCCCATACATTGGTTTATTTGACAAGTGTTTAGGGACTTCTAAATGAAGTGGTACTTGGTGAATCACCAGTGGTTTAGATTTCATTTTCACATTGGAGAATGAATTTCGAGAGGTTAAACACTAAGGGATATATAATGTTTACGTAGTTTGTAGGAAATTGCATCCCCAATATGAAAAAGAAGTCTAAGCTACTGCTAATTACCCATGACCACGTCTTTACCTGTTTAAACGTCCCTCAAGTTTAGTCTCAAAACTAGCTCATTATACAGTGCAACAGAGCATAAATTTCCAAATATTGAATTATAAATACAGTGCCTCCTGATTGTTGTACAACAATGAACTGTTGAATCCTAAGTATGTGTATCATATATAATTAAAACAGCTTTGTTTTAAAGTACTTTTTCGTGTCCTTGTATGATTATCAGCATTGTTACATTTCTTATTAAAACCTGATTTCGGATTGGCCAATACTTGATTACCCATACAAGCTAATCCAACCAGCTACTACCTACTTCCTTTATGGCCTTGAATATTGAAACATTTCTTTTTTATTTAGACTTAGTGCAGGCCTTTAACACGATACCTATTTGCACACCCATGCATCTCAGCACATGGTCACCTAAAGTAACATACACCATTATGTCTGCACACTTGCGAATTGCATTTCAAATTTCTTGTAGCGCGAATTTAAAACCACTGGTCCCTTAGCATGGGCATGTCCTTGAATATTCCTTCCATTGTGTGTGTGCATGGCTGCACAAGTATTAATAGACTTTTGCCAAGTCTGTGTACAGTTATATGAAATAGTGGTGACATGTGTTTTTTCTTCTCTTTTTTAATAATTATACTAAATGGCTGGAGGACGATATTTTAAATACTAAAGGGATATTGAATTATCTGCTCAGACCATTCTTTTAAGCACATCTTACCTTTAATTTGATACCATGCAAGTCTGGTTTGGATGCACAGTATTACTTAATAATTTCAACGAGTTTGGTCATTAATTAAGCTTAATTAAGATAGATTTTGGGTTTTTGTTAAAAGTAAAGATAAATGTGAACTTTTTCTCAGACAGTATTGTTGGCAATGATGGGAACTTCATTTCCTGTAATGTTGGTATTAAAACCAGCAATGTTAGCAGGCCCACCAGCTGAGAGGATTACAACCTGGCTGCACCACTTTCAAAACCTTCTTGGAAAACCCCCAACTGTTCCAGACTCTGTCTTTGACATTACACCAGTGGAAGGCACTCTCCCAATCTCCCAATTGTAAATGAATTCTCCTTAGACGAAGTCGAGTCTGCTCTCAATCAAGCTTAACCAGGAGGGGCCATTGGACTGGACAACATTCCACTTGAGCTTTGGAAGTCAAAGCATTTCCGATCTCACCTACTGGAAATCTGCAACAGAGCATTGATTCACCACGAAATCCCTAGCCAGTGGTTAGTGAGTGCCATAATTCCTATCCCCAAAAAGAGAGATCTCTCTCAACCAACCAACTACCGAGGGATTAGCCTCTCCTGTATTGGGGCTAAGGTCTACAACCGTATGTTACTGAACCGAATAAGCCCATTTGTGGACCCTCTTCTTCGATGGAATCAAAATGAAACGATCCACAATCTCTCAGATTCTAGCATTTAGAAGAAAATTGAAGGAATGAAAGAAAGAAACCTTCCACTGGCTGCCGTGTTGTTGTTGTTTTTCTTTAAAATTTATTTTCAATCATTCACACCGTTTGCATAGCATGATCACAATACAATACATATATTCATAAATACAGATATTAATCCATGTTTGCATCACATGACCAAATTATACGCTATAACAAATAGATTTTTTAGAGATTAGTACATTCAAAACATCTATAAATTGAATAATCTCCTATTTTGTACAACACTTTTCATGAACTGAATCATTTGATAGTTTTAAACTCTTTTTAGATAAATATATCAAAATAGATGTTTGAAAGCCTAAAATTTGTACTTGGTACTTGTGTATGTCTCACTTTTTTATTATTATTATTATTATTATTATTATTATTATTATTATTATTATTATTATTATTATTATTATTAGTGTTATTATTATTATTATTATTATTATTTTCTTTTTTAAAACAAGTATATTCAAAATAACCATATCATTCAGAATTTTGCTTTTCTATATAAATAATCCTGTGCCGTGTTCATAGACTTCTCTAAGGCTTTTGACTGAGTACACCGCGATCGCATGTTTGACATCCTCAGTGCCTATGGTATTCCTGGAACCATTGTCAAGGCAATAAAGTTAATGTATGACAACTCTTCGGCTATTGTCACATCACCCGATGGGGAGACGGAACCTTTTAATATTTTAGCTGGCGTTCTTCAAGGTGACACTTTGGCACCCTTCATCTTCATCATAATTCTTGACTACGTAATGCGCTGTGCCCTGACAGATATCCATGATGAGACAGGTATACTGCTGGAGCCTAGGAGGAGTAGACGCTATCCTGAAATTCGTCTTCACGATATCGATTTCACAGATGATATAGCTCTCCTAAAAATTCTGAAACAAATAATGGAATCGGTAATAGAATCGGAAAGGATGGTAAACACGCATCGTCGAATCACTATGTATCATTATTATAAGGCATCTAGGGATCTAGTGAGTGGCATAGCAGCTCGTTTATTTCAATACGATTTGTGAGCCTCATTAAACACTTTATCGAAGAATATCAGACTGGTAGGTGGTGCCGCAAGAAGGAGACGTGATGTTAATTGGCTTATTAAACGGGCACTTATCTTCCTGTTGAAGAGCGCGTATATTTTTGAAGTCGACAGTGAAAAGGTTGATGTAATTACGTGCTTAACAAGAGGGGAAAGGGAAGTCTGACTGGCGTCTATCAAAAAGTTAATACATTTTCTGTGTAGGGTTTGTCGGGAAAATACACGCTAACACCATTTACCATGAGCCAACAAAAACGTCTAGGGCTATTTTGGGCAGATCCAATACTCCAATACTGTGTTACATTTTCCGGTTTTAATGCCGATTTTAGTGCCGGTGTAGAAAAAGCCATGCCCCCCCCCCCCCCCCCCCCCCCCCCTGGAGTCATAGCCCGCCCTGTACAGTATGGTAAAGGTTAGCACTCGCCTCTACACGCAACACTAGTTTAACGCTTCATTCCGTTTATATCTATGGAGTTTTAAGATGTCCAATACATGCTTCTTGGGGTGAATAATGCAGGGGACAAGGAAGTTCACTTAAAGGCATATTATGTGCAGACGATGATGGACACGCGAAAACCTAAATTTTGAATTCGTATTGGAATAACAATCATTTTGAAAAATTCATCATAGGTTAGAAGAAAAAAAATCCAATCCAAAACCGTTGTGGGTGGCTAACCACCCGCATTGTCAGTATCATTTTTTGAATTTAAACCGTTGTTAAGCGTTCGTTCCATTCACTTGATCACGTAACCTCGTTCGCATATTTTAACCTCAATACTCGTGAATACGCCCATGTCCAGCGTCGTCTGATTATGTGATCTTTTCATGGAACGCCCTCTGTCTGTGATCTTTTCCCAGAAATAAATGTTATTGTCAAATTACATATATAACCATGATACTAAAATATTTCATAAGTTACAGAGCGATACGTTTCCTAATTCAAAATTAGATTTTGAAATAAGTTTTCTGAGTGGTTTTTACGTTCGTAATATAATTCCATGGTTTGACACCGTGTTAACGCCGTTTTTAGTGTTTCCGATTACGACCGCAACTGCACACAAGTCAACACAACCCTACGGAATGCTTTATGATGGAAATGGAAACAGGTATATTGACAAATTCATTAAAATTGAAGTATATTTTCATTATGATTTGGTAAAGTTGGGTGAAGTCGGTTTTTTTCCGGAAACTACAGTCAAAGTAGATTTATAAGTCGTTCCTGCTAGGTAACCTTCATTATAAGGGAGATAAAATATGTTGAAACAGATCAAATGATATTTCTTTAATACGTTTACTTGTAAAATAAACAGAAGGAGGGTCATTGGATACATCACATTGCGGAAGTAGTAATTGAGTACATTTTGAAAATAATCGTTGCGATATGCTTCTATAGATTATATGCCCGATGGCTCAACTACGTAGAAAAACAAGGGATACTTGTCTTTCATCCGATTAAATAAACCTATGGTTGTTGTTTTAATGAAGGTCAAATTGTTTTGATAACCGATATACTTATTAGGTATTAAACATATATAATGATGTATATTCGTTGGTTGCATCACACACTTACCTATTCGAGATTTATAAATTGGCGTTTTGATTATTTAATTTAATGAGCTCTTCAAATCCACAACATATCAGAATGAGAAATTAACACAATTTGAATGTTATTTCGCAACCTTGGGCGTCGAATAATTATTTCCATTATTTGTCAGGATTTGAAAGTTGTTCTTGTAATGGAGCAAAATGTGTCCACAATAAATAGGTGATCCCAATCTTACTCTTTCGTGGATGTCACGGAAAATGATTGACGCTCAAAACACGCTTTCCTTGTCACCGAACAAGTACAAAATAGCAACTAGTAACAAGTGCTTGACACTCTTACGCCACTTGCAGATACTTAAGAGTATGCAAAGAGGTGCAAACGTCAAGTATGCCTTTGGTATGGTCACCCCGGTGCTGCGTCCAAAACTAGGGTCTGCGCAAGCCCCTAGTTTTTTCGCATACAAAAACGGGGCCTTGCACAAAACCACGAACGACGTATTTCTGCGCAAAACCC